>PKML01007097.1:320125-361913 GCA_002933935.1 Eutrema yunnanense | reverse complement strand
GAGTAGATTTTCATAACAATTTATGTATATCTAATAAATATGATTATATCTAAATATAAATTATAATTAAAATAAAGTTATTATGTTCTAATGGATATATATATATTTTTTTTTTTATTTTGAGAATGAAAAAATAAATATTTTTTTGTAACTTTTCAAAATTTATGATGGGTATACTTGTATTTTTACGTAATAAAAAGTTAATTTTCAAATTTTTTAAAACATGGATTAGTTTTCAAAATATATATATATTTTTGGTATATTAAATCAAATTTCCTCCGTATTAATTTTTATGTCTTTTTATGTCTTTCCTCCGTATTAATTTTTTATGTCTTAATTTTTTGGTATATTAAACATGGATTAGTTTCTCAGTCCACAAAAAAAAAATTATGTCTTTCATCCATATTAATTTTTTTCACACTCTATTAGCGCTAATAATGTATACACTTCACATTTTTCTTTCTCTAAAACTATAGGATTGAATATGGTACACTACCCCTAATATATAACTTTTTCGATATACATCCTAAAATTTTCGCTTCTTTTCTACACACCAAAAAAAAAAATTATTTACTAAACATCATGAACTTTGTATTCTCTTATAATTACAACATAGCGATTATAAATTGTGATTGAGTTTAATAAACCGGTAATCGCGTTTAAAAAACAACGATTAAGATAATCCAACCCTTTTAACCCCTAACCCGACTCTATAACCCGACTCTCTAACCCAAACTTATTGAAAAAACAAAATCAATTTGGGGACAGAATTAAGGTTGTAAAGACGAGAGAAAAAAGAGAAGAGAAAAAGAGATTTCATCAATATTTTCTCCTAGCAAAATCTCAAGGTTTGTTTATATGAGAAAACAAAATAAATCCAAGAATCGAATTGTGTCATGCTATGTGGATTAAAAGAAAATATTGATTCCAAAACACAATTAAATTCGAAAACACAATTAAAAGAAAATATTGATTTGATTTAGTTTTTTCATTACGTTTGGGTTAGGGAGTCGGGTCAGGTTAGGGGTTAGGGAGTCGGGTCAGGTTAGGGGTTAATGGGTCGGATTATCTTAATCTTGGTTTTTTTAACACGATTACTGGTTTATTAAACTCAACCACAATTTTTAGTCGTTATGTTGTAATTATAAGAGAATACAAAGTTCATGATTTTTAGTAAATAATAAATTTGTTTGGGGTGTGTAGAAAAGAGACGAAAAGCATATGATGTATATCGAAGAAGTTGTATATTAGGGGTAGTGTACCAGAGTCAACCCAAAACTATATTGCTTCCTAGAGTCCCAAATACCACTTTTGACTACATAAACTTTATCTTGCAAATTTAAGAAAGAGACATAACACATACTTTCGAAGAAATTTCCAATTTAGTATCTCTTTTGTTACGTTTTGTTTCTCTTATGTGGTAGGTTCATTTTGTTTTTGCTCAAGTATGTTTCCCTCATCCCAAATAGATCGTTCTAAAATTGAAAAACTTGGGCATTTGAATTTCTTACAAATGCAAAGTGTTTTGCATAACCAATTATATCCAATTTGTCTCTAATTTCACTATGGAGTCAAACGTATGAGTTTTTATGGAAGAAAAAAAAATAATCACTTCGTCTTTAACTTTGTTGTATACTATGTGAGTAAATGGCCAAAACTGACCCAAACTATGTTTATATGTTCGATTTATACCTAACGTTTGTGACACTTCCAAAACATACGTGACGTTATAACAATTTAAATTTTATACCCGTAGTTTTATTTCGGTGCCGATTCATACATTTGCCGTAAAATAGTTAACAATCCGTTAAGGCCTCTCGAAGTGAATGCCATGTCTGCAACGACGTCGTTTTGGGTACCCTAGAGTTTGTCTCTAAAAAACCCCATCAAAGATCAGTTAAAATCCAATCGAAAAAACAAATCCAACTACGATCTTCAACAAAGTATCTAGAACGACGATCAGCACCATCATCGCCGCCGAGTTCACCAACGATAGCCTCCGTGAGCGGCTGAGGCGGCGGAGTAACCAGAAACGAGACGGAGGAAGAATAGTCCGAGGCAATGACGTCATCGTCGGAGAAGAGATTCTTGACGGAGATGGCATCGTCAGAGAAGAGAAACTCCCAGAGGTTACTCCTCCTAAATCCTTAAACCAAACCAAACCAAACCAAACCCATCTCGTCCTCTTACAAACCCTTAATCTCCCTCCCAACCCCACCGAAACCCGCCGTCACAAGTACTGGCCTCGCCAGTGCCGTCTTCTCCACCCTCATCTACTTCAAACCCACTTTCGCCGCCCACCAGCGCTGCGTCTGGGATTTTGACTCCAATTAATTTGGCCGGTTCTGTAGATTCTCTCCAATCGATTGCTAAATTTGATTTTTTGGGTTTCTTTGTTTTCGTAGATTAAAGGTTGTTTATAGGGTTTTATTTGGAAAAATTTTGATAGGGATTTTGTTTTAAAGTGATTGTAATGATTCGATTCTATAATTGTTCTTTGTTCTGATAAAATTTTAATTGGAATTGCTATATCAATATATTGTTCCTTGAATTGTAATTTTTTTGCCGCATCCAAGAAGAAGAAGAAGGAAAAATCACATTTAAATCTCTCGGTATCTCTTCTCCCAACTAACCTAAAGAATCAAATCGACATTTTTATGATACATGATTCACACACACAAAGATTGATTCAAATTTGCTTCAGTGCCCAGTAAAAGACGACAGCGTTACGACTCATGGAGGAGAAGAGAGCGAGCAAGCTTTTTTGTTTTAATTTGTTTTTCTCGTCTTTGTTTTTCTCGTCTTTGTTTTTCTCGTCTTTGTTTTTCTTTTTGTTTTTATTTGTTTAATTTTATAAATTGTTAAATTGCATACAGTCACGTTTTCACAGACATAACATCATCCACATCAGCGGAATATAACGGCACGTTTGTACAGTCACGTAAAATCCATGAATCAGCACACAAAAAAACTACATGTATGAAATGTAAATTGTTATAACGTTATGTATGTTTTGGAACTGTCGCAAACGTTAGGTCTAAATCGAACATATAAACATACTTTGGGTCGGTTTTGACCATTTACCTTATACTATGTCCTCGAAGTTTTTTAGATTTTAACTTTTTAAGAGAAAGATTGAGATTTTGTAAAATGAGTTATGGACAAAATACAATATTATCTTATGTGTAATTGACTATAAATAAAATAATGTATAATCAATATTTCTCTTCTAAGCTTAAATATGTTGATTGGTTCTTTAATTGCATTTTTGCAGAAAAGAAAAGGTACACAAGTTCTTCTCCAAATAGTTCTCAATGCCTCATGAGTTGGTTCTCCATAATGAATCTATCAAACATGAGAAAAAACTATCGCTCAATGTAAAAGTCCAAAGCATGTATCAATATTTTGTTTGTAGTATGAAATTGTAATTAATATTTATGACGAAAAAATATTTGTCATTGAGATTTTTCGGTTTGTGTAAGGAGTTATTAATTATGAGAGCTTTGAAGTTTCTAACTTGGGTCATAAAATGTAGAAATATAAATCACATGCTTGAAATTGATCTTGAAATAAAAACATGTCCAAAACTTGCACGAATGAATAGTGATAGTAAAAACGTATACGAATACGATCCGCGCATATTAATATTTAAAATTTTGTTATATTATTATGATATAAATAAAAGGTTCATATTTCATATTTTGCCTAAGATCGTCAATATTATTAAGACGGGTCTGTGTACGGACAAGTTGACGATTTTTGTAAGAGACTTGCTAAGAAGTGATGTTCTTATGGCATGATATTTAGACCAAAACCAGTCCTCCTACATGTCAAGGCTTCCCCTGACCAAGTGGAGGACGTTTTGCAACGTCAATATCGTTCTGCAAAGGCCAGGCTCCCTGCAGGATAAGAGATCAATCTCGTTATCATCATCCTGTCAGAAAAAGCCGATCCTTATACGGTGATGTGAAACGAATCTGCGAGACGCATATTGGGATCATTTCTCAGTGTTGCATACCCAAGCATGTCAAGCACGTCGATGCAACTTCCGACATGTATTTTTCCAATTTGGCGTTGAAGGTCAATGTGAAGGTTGGAGGAAGGAATACATCGCTTGATGCTGCCATAAAAAAGCAGATTCCTTGTGTCACAGACGAGCCCACCATCATATTTGGTGCTGATGTCACCCATTGGGAGAACTCAAGCCCATCTATCGCTGCTGTAAGTTAGTCTCTGGTTTCTTGCTCCATGGCCTTGAACTCTTATGTAATGTGCTTCTCTGATTGACAATGTAATTTGGTTTTCAGGTTGTTGCATCTCAGGACTGGCCAGAAATCACCAAATATGGTGCATTGGTTAGCTCTCAAGGACGGAGAGAGGAGGTGATCAAAGAGCTGTTCGTAGAAGGGAAGGATGGGAAGGCGGATAGTGGCATGTTAATGTAAACTATATTCCTAATTTGTTTTTAGCTTCAACTTCTCTTAAGTATTTGGTTTTTTTTTTCCAAACTTTGGAACAGAGAGTTGCTGAGTGCCTTTCGTAATTCAACTGGGAATGTGCCCAAAAGGATCATATTCTACAGGTATTAACCCGTACTTTTGGTGCATACTTACCTAAAAAATTGTACATATTTCTCTTCTCTTAAGATTGTTACGGAAAATGATATTTTTCGATTTGTTAGTTAGCATATATTCTCTGTATATTCTCCTTTACTGCTCATTGTAACTATATACATCCTTTCAAGGATCAATAATCAAACAACGCTTTCTCTAAGATTTACATGGTATCAGAGCAAGGCAATTCCTAACCCTAAAATTCTCTAAACCTAAATTGTTTTTCCTCTTCTACCTAAACTACCTACTCGATGGTGGATCCAACAAACACCATCGTTACTACTACGGAGACGATCTCATCTTCTCCTTACTACCTTTCATCCTCGGACCATCCTCATCATGTTATTACTCTTATGCTTCTCACAGGTGACAACTATGAGAAGTGGGCAAAATTGGCGCGCAACAATCTCAGAGCCAAACACAAGGTTGGATTCGTTGATGGTTCACTTCCTAAACCTGCCGCTGATTCTAGTGATTATCACCGTTGGACCCAAACCAACTCGATGCTTGTTGGCTGGCTTTACGCAAGTCTAGATCCAAAAATTCAGAAGGCAATTTCGTTTGTTGACAACGCTAAAGTGTTATGGGACAATTTGAAGACTCGCTACTCTATTGGCAATGCATCGCGGGTTCATCAAATCAAAGCTTCTATTGTTGGATGCACTCAAGATGGACAAGAAGTTGGTGATTACTTTGGGAAACTCAAAATCATGTGGGATGATCTCGATGATTTTGAGCTACTAATCGAATGTTGATGCAGTAACTCTTCATGCCCTCAAAACATCAAGCAGCTGCAACGCCGTGATCTCGAACGCATACATCAGTTTCTTATGGGGCTTGATTCTTCTCGTTTCGGCACCACTCGAACAAATATTCTAAGTCGTCTCAACCGAGACACAGATTTGAGTCTTGATCACATTTATTCTGAAGTTATATCTGAAGAACGACACCAAACTGTTACTAGAAGCAAAGAAGAGAGGATCGATGCAGTCGGTTTTTCGGTTAAAGCAGGCATTAACGCCATTACATCGGCTACGCGCTTCAATCAGGGACCATGCACTCACTGTGAAAGAACTAATCACTATGTTGAAACATGTTTTCAACTTCATGGCTTACCAGAGTGGTATGTTGAAAAGCATGGTGATTCTCGAAGTTCCTCTCGGTTTGATACAACTCGAGGCCGAGGTCGAGGATTTGCCCGTGGACGAGGACGTGGTCGCTCTTCTTCTTCTTACCGAGCTAACAATGCTCAAATTGCTACTGAGAATAAATCTCATGATCTCCCTGGTGTAAGTAAGGAGACATGGTCTGCGATCGTCAATCTCTTGAAATCTGATTCCTCACACAGCCACAACAAACTTTCTGGTAAGCGATTGTGTGTTGAGTTTTTACTTGACTCCGGCGCATCTCATCATATGATAGGAGATGAGGATTTGCTCGTGGATGTTCACGAGATCTCTCGCTGTATCATTGTTCTCGCAAATGGCAAGCATACATTTGCTACCAAAGAGGGAACAATGCATCTTGGCGATCACGTCCGCCTTACTCGCGTTCTCTTTGTTCCTGATCTCTCTTGCACTCTCATCTCCTTGGCACGTCTACTACGTGAGATGTCATGTTTTGCTATGTTCACTGATAAATTTTGTGTTATACAGGACCGCACTTCGAAGATGCTGATTGGAGCAGGTGAAGAGAGAGAGAGGGGGTTTATCACTTTCGTGGTGCAGTTTCAGCTCAGGCCAACCGTGTTCAGAAATCAAGCAAAATTATGTTGCATGAACGCTTGAGGCATCCGTCTACAAAGATTTTATCTAGTTTTTTATCTACCTTACCGAATTTTGAGCATCATAGTAGTGATAGTAATGATTTCTGCAAAGTTTGTATTCAAGCAAAACAAACAAGATCAGTCTTTTCTAAAAGCATTAATAAAGCGGATGCATGATTTTCCTTGATTCACTTTGATGCCTGGGGACCCTACAAATTGGCTTCTTCGTGTGGAGCACATTATTTTCTCACCATAGTCGATGATCACTCTCGTGCTGTGTGGACTTATCTTCTGCTCGCAAAAAGTGAAGTCGCTACCCATCTTAAACAATTTGTTGCGATGGCCTTCAAACAATTCGGGAAAATTGTTCAAACTGTTCGAAGTGATAATGGCAGTGAGTTTCATGGTCTTCGTTCTTTCTTTAAAGAACAAGGCATTCAACATCAGACATCATGTGTGTACACACCCCAGCAAAATGGCCGTGTAGAGCGCAAGCATCATCATATTCTCAATATGGCGAGGTCTCTTCTCTTTCAAGCTAATCTACCAACTAAATGTTGGGGAGAGAGCATCCTTACTACTGCTTATCTGATCAACCGTACTCTTACTCCGTTGTTGCATTGTCGTACTCCTCATGAGCTTCTTTACTCGTCGCCTCCGTCGTATGATCATCTCAAAGTTTTTGGATGTTTATGTTTTGCTAAACGCCACTCTGCTCAACATGACAAATTTCAAGAGCGAGGACGGAAATGCATCTTTATGGGTTATCCTCACAATAAAAAAAGGATGGCGAGTTTATGACATTGGACGACAAGATTTCTTTGTTTCTTGTGACATTGTCTTTCAAGAAACTGTTTTTCCATACTCGGAGGATGTCATCTCAGATCCCACATCTAGATCTATTGTCACACCACCGGTTATTTCTCCTCCCGATGAAGTCATTCACGTTCTTGCGCCTTCGACAATTGAAAACAGGGGGAGTCCTTTACCAGATTCAACTATTCCGACTACATCGCCGCCTATATCTATTTCAGCTTCTCCGGATTCCGTTGTTCCCGACTCCCCTCGTGATGAGTCTGTTCCAGGTGCTTTCGGCACTGAACCACTTGGACGCAGTCATAGGCAACATCAAAAATCAGTTCGTCTTGACCCTTACTATACTTACTCGACTCGATGTGATAAAACCCTCATCTCTCTCAAAGTTGAATCCTCTCAAGCATCTTCTGGTACGTGTTTTTATCCTCTAACACATTATGTATCTTTGACAAGTTTAGCTCTACCCATCAACGATTTCTTGCAGCCATGACTATGGTAGACGAACCAGTCACTTACAAACAGGCAGTTCAACTTCTTGAATGGCGCGAGGCTATGCGTAAGGAGATTGATGCTTTGGAACTCAATGAGACATGGACTCTTGTACACTTACCGCCTGGTGTTTAAGCTCTCGGTTCGAAATGGGTATATCGGCTAAAATTTAACTATGATGGCACACTTGAACGATATAAAGCACGTCTTGTTGCACTTGGCAATCATCAACAAGAAGGTGTCGATTTCTCGTAAATATTTGCACCAGTCGCCAAAATGCAAACTGTTCGTGTTCTCCTCAGTGTTGTTGCGATTAAAAATTGGGAGTTTCATCAAATGGATGTTCATATTGCATTCTTACGTGGCGATCTTGACGAAGACATTTACATGAAACCTCCTCCGGGATTTCTACCAGATGATCCATCTCTCGTATGTAAACTAAAGAAGTCTATTTATGGCCTTCGTCAAGCTCCTCGATGTTGGTTTTCTAAGCTTTCTACAGCTCTTATAGACTATGGATTTATTCGATCTCACAAAGACAACTCACTATTTGCTTACACTCGCGGTTCTCTTGTGTTACATGTCCTTGTCTATGTAGACGATTTGATAGTTTGTGGTAATGATTCTGCCATGATCACATCGTTTAAAGCATATCTCAGTCGGTGCTTCAAGATGAAGGATCTCGGTATGTTGAAGTACTTTCTCGGCATAGAGGTTGCACGCGGACCCGATGGCATTTTTCTCTCACAACGGAAATACTGTCTTGATATCATCAACGAATGCGGTCTTTCGGGTGCTAGACCAGTTGACACACCGCTTGAACAACATCACAAACTGTTATCCTCCACCAGTGCACCTTATTCAGCTCCAGATCAATATCGACGTCTTGTTGGTCGACTCGTTTATCTCACCCATACCAGGCCAGAACTGAGCTATGCTGTCAATATCCTTGCTCAGTTCATGCAAACTCCGCTTGATGATCATTGGAGCTCGGCTCAAAGAGTTGTACGTTATTTAAAAAATGCGCCAGGACAAGGCATTGTTCTCTCTTCCAAGTCTCCGCTACAAGTTAACGCGTATTGTGACTCGGATTTTAATACATGTCCGACTACGCGTCGATCACTTACCGGATATATGGTTATGCTTGGCGACTCGCCTCTCAATTGAAAGACAAAGAAACAGGATCGGGTCTCACTTTCGTCAGCTGAGGCGGAATATAGAGCTATGGCTATGACTTGTAAGGAGTTACTTTGGCTCAAAGAGACCCTTACCTTTCTTGGTATTACTCACTCTCAGCCTATGCGCCTCTTCTGTGACAGTCAATCTGCTATACATATTGCGGCAAACTCTGTTTTTCAAGAACGGATTAAGCACATTGAAGGGGACTGTCACTTCATTCGTGATGAGATCACTGCCGGTACACTCTCCACTTCTTATATATCTACTCATGAACAACCAGCAGATATCTTCACCAAAGCTCTTGGGGGTGCTCAGTTTCAACATCTACGGTCCAAGTTGGGCGTTCTAAACTTACACGTTCCACCTTGAGGGGGAGTGTTACGGAAAAAGATATTTTCCGATTTGTTAGTTAGCATATATTCTCTGTATATTCTCCTTTACTGCTCATTGTAACTATATATATCCTTTCAAGGATCAATAATCAAACAACGCTTTCTCTAAGATTTACAAAGATTGAGATGTAGTATATCGTAATATGCCACAGGGATGGAGTCGGTGAAGGTCAATTTTATCAAGTATTGCTGCATGAAGTTCAAGCTATACGCAATGTAAGTCGTAACTACTACTGTTAACAAATAATTTATATTAGGTGCTACTTGTAATTTCTAACCAACCATTTCAGGCATGTGTTTCGCTGGGAAAAAATTATAAACCAAAAATCACATTTGTGGTGGTGCAGAAGCGCCATCACACAAGACTGTTTCCTGAAGACTACAACGATCCTGGTTATGTGGATGTGAGGACTGGAAACATTTTACCAGGTTAGACAACATGAGATCGGTTGTATGATTTACTTTTAAATCCCTCAAATTTGTTTAAAACATTTTCCTTCAAATTTGTTTAAAACATTTGTTTGTTTGTTTGTTCGTGTGCAGGCACTGTGGTTGATTCCGAGATCTGTCACCCTAGAGAGTTCGACTTTTATCTCTGTAGCCATTCTAGTATTCAGGTAAATCTATGATTTCATATGATTTGTGTGGATGAAGATGAGATTTTCTTAAGTGTTTAAAATCAAAATTCTATGACAGGGTACTTCTCGACCTGCTCATTACCACGTTCTTTTGGATGAAAACAACTTCAGTGCTGATGAACTCCAAAATCTGACCAACGAGTTATGTTACACGTAATATATTTTGCTCTTTGATACATGTCGTTTTAATTAAACATGTATAGATTCATAAAACATTAACATTTACTTTTTGAGTTGTCTAGGTATGTGAGATGCACACGTTCAGTCTCCATTGGTGAGTTTTACTTCTCCTTTATGAGACTTGGATTTTAATTAAAGCTACAGTTTTTGATGTAAAGAATGAAAAACGAAAATTGGGTTTGTTTGTTTGTTGGGAATTTTGTAGTGCCTCCAGTGTACTATGCACATTTGGCAGCGTTACAGGAACCCAGGGACACAAGCACTCCCAACACTGAGAGAGAATGTGAAGCGTGTCATGTTCTACTGCTGACCCTGATTTTCTTTTTCAAACTATGGAATCTTATTTTTCTTTGATGTATGGTTGTCAAAAAAAAAAAAAATCAGATTATATCGTGAACCATCTTTGATCCGATACATGTGAAACAACCCATTTGTATTGCATTACAAAGTTTTTGGTTTTTTTTTTAACTGTATCAGGTGGTCTTATTCTTGACCTGAGCGCTAGAGCATGTTCGGTAGATACCATACATGTGTTCCAAGATTCTTCCATCAAAAGATTTATCACCCCTAATGTACTGATTTAATCAAAACTATTTTCATGCAATGGCCCTTTTAGGTTGTATATTGTGTCGAAATTTTTTTTGGTGTAATTCCGTATTGTCAATTCAATTCATCATATGATTTTATTCTTATTTAATCACACAATATTCTTTTAATAGAGAAACTTGGTAGTAACATGTGCGGGGTGAAATAGCTATAAGCTGTTTTGTAAGACATGGTTTCGAAATTATAAGCATATAGTATCTGGGTTTTCTGCAAAAAAAACCTGTAAAGTGACTCGATTTGCAAGATAATTCACCTCGAAAAAATGCAGGTCAACCTTTCACCCGTTAATCAAACCGCAATATAACCTTTGTGTATATTGATGACGTGGAATTAGCAAACGTAGTTTATGTTTTAAACGGAATATGAAACACAAGGTTTTGTACCTATGAAAAACTACAAACATTTTTCTTTTCTTCTTCAATCTCTTTCTCCATCATCATCTTCAACAGGCCCGACTCAAATGGGTAGGGCAGAGGTGCGACGGCCCGAGAGTCCAATTTGTTTTGAAAATTTTTCTATATACAAAGGGCCCAATTTAAAAAAAAATAAAATATTAAGCCCAAAAACTAAAATATTTAGTAACAATCAAAGACTTTTTCGAAAATATATATATAAAATAAGGGTCCAAAAAACCAAATGTTAGTAAAAATAAAGTCCAAATTGTTTTTTTTGTATGTAAATTTTTGAAGGGGTCCAAATTTTTTTTTTTGCCCTAACGGTTTGTAAAGTGTTGGGCCGGGTCTGATCTTCAATCCCTTCCTCCATCTTCAATCCTCGTATCCCTGAAGGAAAAAAAAAGAAGGCAAGCGATGATCTAACAACAAACCTTTTAATCCAAGTTCACAAATTGAAACGAAAAACCCATCCCCAAAAACAAGAAATCTCTGAGCCATGCTGGATCTAGATGTTGTTTTTGAATCTCGTAGAGATCTGGAATTGGTTGAAATTCGGATCTGTGAACTATCAATAATCTCCCGAGAATCGATTTCAGTTGACCGATCATCTTTAGCTCGATAAGCTACCGGAATTTTGTCTTGATCATCTGAATAGAAACAAATTCTTAGACCAAACCCAGATCCGAACCCTAAATTTTTAGACCAAATTTCAAACATGAAGCAATCATAAGTTCATCTCTGGACAATCAAACCCAGTTCCGAGCACTAATTTTTAGACCAAATTGTATGGATTTAAAAACCAAATTGTATGGAAGACGAGAGAAATTGATATACCAGAAGTAATGTTTACGAACTTTTCATCTTGTTACTTGTTAATCTCATCCAATTCGGAAAATTTCTTCCACTGAAACAAAAATCGAAATGAGAGAAACAAAAATCGAAAACAACATGAAGTTTATAAAATTGTATGTCATGTGTGCTGTTTTTTTTACAAGCAAAACGACATGAAATTCATACAAACACGTTGGACAAAACGACGCGTTTGATCTTCCGTCACCAATATAACGTATGTTATCCTCTAGGTTTATATTGCGGTTTGATTAACGGGTGAAGGGTTGACCTGCATTTTTTTGAAGTAAAGGGTTATCTTGCAAATCAGATTCACGTGACGGATTTTTTTTTGCAGAAAACCCTAATTTAATTGGTTTTTATGTGTAACTAGATTAGGCCTCAGAAGTTGATGAGCTCTATCACATGCGCTCTATTTTTGTCATTTTGATATTCCTATATCCCTCGTACTTACAATGTATGTTCTGATTCCCTTGCAAAAGGGGCTCGAGTCCGAAGTATTAGCTTTTTCCATGTAGACTCTTTGATTTCGACTTGGATGGCCTCAGAGGCCAACCTACTTGAATCATCGTAATAATATATGGAGCTTTTGAAGTAAAAAAAAAAAACTAGATTAGAACCCACGTAATACGCGGATGAAAATAAAATAATTAAGATAACCCGCATAATTATGATATGTTTAATTGGTTTTTTTTATCAAAACTTGCTTTTGATTATTCATAAATTTTGTTTTGTAAATCGCAATTAAAAAACCCAAAACCCCTAAAAACAATTATTAAAATCCAAAATTGACTCAAATTATCCAAAATATCAACATACTTTGGTGATTTGATATAAAATCTATTTTTTATTTTCTAGTTTATATTTCCTAAAACATCAATTATATTGAAACGGAGAGAGTAACATAGGAAAAAAATCGCATAAAAAATTTTCAAGGTGGCGGCGACTAACACTTTAAACCTCCAAGATTTTTAACTAGCAGTATAAACCCCCAACCTAAAAATGGTAGCATATAAAACCCTCAAGGTGGATCCCGACTACGCGCCGTCATTTTTTCAAACAGAATATTTAACTCTGTTTACAGAGATATTAATTCCATCAAAGATTATAATTACTCCGTTATCAGAGTAGTAAAACGTGGGTATATTAATTAAGAAATAATAAAATAAAATTAAAAACCCATATAGCCATAAAACCCCATAAAATCCCCAATCGATTTAGGGTTCCTTCATTCACCTAAAAAAAAACGAGAGAGGAAGAAAGCGCTCAAAGACGAGAATCCAATTGCTCAAGCTGCTGCAAAGATCAAAAGGGGTAAGTCGCAATTTATAGTAGAGAATGCTGACAAAAAGTTAGTTGATTCGTTTTGTATGTTGACGATTTGATTCATCAATTAAAAAAAAAAAGAGTCTGTGCAGCAAAACGACACCGTGTAGATGCCCTGCTCACTATTTTCCTTCCTTCGTCTGTCAACCGTCCGATTTTCTGGTCTTCGAGTCAACCCCCGAGAAAACCCACGTGTCGCTCATCTGCTTTCTTATCATCTGTGCCGCGTAGTAGGGTATCTTTTGCGGACAAGAACGCTTGAGTCGTTGATCTACGAACGCCAAACAATCCATCAAGCTCTCTCTCGCCGACCCTTTTAAATCGTACGCTTGAGATCTTCTCCACAAACTCTTACCATGCGGATCATCCACACCTGATAAACACAGAGCTCTAGTAGCATCACTAATGGCGGACTCAGCTTTCTTCAACAACAAGCAACACTGAGCTCTGTTGCTATACAACACAACCCTATCTCGTATCATATCCAACGGACACAAATCAATCCCCACTGTATAAATCTCCATCGCTTCTTTTACAAAACCCATCAAAAACTTCTTCTTCCCTTGTTTCTTCAACGATTTCACCATCTTTCGTCTCTCTCCAAGCTCTGTTTCACTCATAAGCTTCTCCTTCTTCTTCCTCTCTACTTTAACCTCCCAAAGATTCTCTATGCATCTCTGAGCCTCCTCGCTATTCATTTTCAAGCCACTATACTTAATCTTGTGATAATCTTGTAAGACTATCTGAGCTACTCTGTCTCCAACAACCTTATCTTCTGCCAAATCCACTAAACAATGCCCTAAAACCTCAATAACTCGATACCTAACATTCGAATCTTTAAGAAGCATTAAAAGGGTATCTAAAGCCATTTCTTTCCAATCATCAGACGATCTCGAAAGATCGCAAAGTCTCTCAATCACTTCTCTAACCTCACTTACTTTGTTTCTTCCCAACTCTGATTTACACAGAGTCTTTATCAACCCAATCCCTCCTGGAGACTTCCGGTTTGCTAAACCGTTCCACATTTCACTCACTTTCTTCAAGAAACCTCCCTCGCAGATTCGATCAATCGACTTACCTCGCGATGCAAAACAATTCAATAGATATAAAGACCAACATTGTAGCTGAATCCCCCATTCCTCTGCTTTTTGATTCTCTGTCTCTAACCCACCTAGCCCTCTCGTCAACAAATCGCTTTGATACTTCAACCTCAAACTATCTTCAACACCAAGAAAGCTTCTGTGAACATTCTTCAAACACTTACTAGCAATTTCCATCGAAAGCTTCACGATTTCTTCTTCGAACAAAGAAACCGCTTCAAAGCTCCTCTCATAGCTAGCTAAATTACCAAGTGCTCGAGCCGCGGCTCTCTGCTCAACCCAACTGATTTTCCCTCTAAGAAGCTCCAACAGAGCAGGAACAACAAAGACTCTTGAATCAACCGCTCTTGCAGCCAAATCTTCCTTGTTCATAACATATGTTCCGATGATATGAGCTGCATAATAAGGAATGAATATGTTCTGGTCTTTGAGAAGCCAGGCTCTGTTTTTGATTGATTTCTGTATGAGTTTTGACATACACTCGAACAAACCGAGTGATGGGAACTCAGGATCGTCAGGCTCGGACATGGCTATGTTCCACAAACCACTCAAGACCAAGACATGGTCTTTTGACTCGGTACGAGGAATCTCTTTGAAAATTGCGGCGAGTTTCGATCTTCGACGAAAAGGGTTCGTCTCTTTCATGCTGCAGAAGAAACATGATGGATTTGTGCATTGTGGTTCATCGAAATTGAGCATTTTCTTCTTCTTTTTTCTTTGATTTGCCTTCTGGTTTTTTGAAGGAGAAAACTAATAAATCTTGAAAGAGAAGAAGACACTAACCATACAATTATGTATGCTTTAGACCAAAAGACCAAATAATTTGCATTACCAAAAAAAAAAAAAATACCAAATAATTTCTCTCTTTTGGATGAATTAATATTTAATTTGAACTCAAAAAGAAAACGAATACTAATAAATATTCGCCGGCGTGGAAAGTTTATGGCGGCTCCTCTTTTTAGCCTTTATCTTTCCACTTCAAGTTCCAAGATTAGTATAGTTAATAATAAGTGATTAGGTTCTAACAAAATGAATTAAAATATACTAATACTATACATCAAGGATCGTGTTCTTTACCCGAAATTAGGTATATAAAAAAACAAAAGATTTGTGTTCACACTAATTCTAGATATGTGATAGATAATAACGATAGTCCAAATTTAATAAATCATTTCATGTCACACCATTTTTATTACATCTAAGACTTTCTCATGTATATTGCTCTAGGAATTAAGCACGTAATAATTTAGATTCAAACACACAAATTCATGTCTGGACGCTTGTGGTCAAGTGGTAGGGGACGGGTTTTGGACGCAAACACGTTCTGGGTTTGATCCTTCTGCTATGTGAAAACACACATTTGTCTTGGACACCCACACGGATATGAGTCCTTGTTTTCGACCCATTTGAATATCCGAGATGAGGTCTATCCGTGGATTGCACTTCCCCCATGGATTAGTCTGGGCCTGGGATCTACCATGAGTTATCAAAAAAAAAAAACACACACACACAAATTCATAAGTCATAACCTACAAAATTTGTCAAAAAATACAAAAATAAAGCTTTAAGTTTATTTCTTAATTTAATCCCGCGTAAGGTACTAAATTGATAAGATGAATGATCTATGTTTCGTTCAACCATCACAATTATAAGTACCAAACAATGGCAAATCTAGTGAAACTATGGTATGAGTTATGAAACTCATAAACTTTATTTGGATACCAAACTAAGTTTGATGCTTAGATATCTGATACTTTTCAAGATAAGAATGGAAAGGTTAATAAGCATTTTCAACCAATTTGAGTACGACATTACGCTTGTGGATACTTAAAGATTTGTTTGTGTTGTGTACATTACACAAGATTTTGAATGCGTAAGAGAATAGAAATGAAAAGGAAAGAAGTGAAGTTGGATGTATGTACGAACGGTCCCCTCAAGAAGAAAGCCAATGAGAGTGAAGTAACTGTCCCATACGAAAAAAGGTTTTGTCGTAGTCTACATACAAATATCAAAGTGTTGTTTGGGTCTCAAGAAAATGCGGCTGCCGACAAAGCCTCTCTTTAAACTCATTTAATCATCACTAATATTTGGTCTTTACAGGTAAACTTAATTATCACTAACCTGACTCATCTTCCATGTTAATTTATTTATTTCTTTTCCAAGATTCGCAAATCAAGAAAGATCCTTTTTAGGCCAAAAAAAAAGAAACACTTCAGAGTTCAGGCTAAGTTCTCAACTTGACATGTGTATCTGTCGGAGAAACTCAATTATTTAACTAAAGAAACAAAAACAAGTTTAATCACGCTCACTTAATCCGCGTGCTTTATGTGTTTTGATTCTTGTGCACAATCACATGAATTCTCCACAAGAAAAGCTCTCAAAAGATTTTGAATTTATGAATCAGAAAGAGTCTCATGATATAGAACCAAGGAAAATTGCCTATGATAAGATTCTAAGTCACTTAGCTATGCACAAACTCTGAAACCTATTGTGGTCTCATAATTCTCAAAAAGCCAAATGCAAAGAGTTAGTAGAGAGAATGAACATAATATACCAATATTACTACTTTCGGAGAGCTTTATGGATATGGGTTTTGGCTGATCAAGCAGGAGGATACGGCTCTGAACACAGAGAGAGAGCTTCAGTGAGAGGTTTTATGCCTTTTAGCGGCCGGTGTAGGATCTTCTTCTTCATCTGCTTCGCCTGACGGAGGCACGCCTGTAATCTCATTCATTAGCTTCCTGAAATAATCAAGCTTGTCTTCGTCCGTTTCTGCTTCATCATCATTCATCTCTGGATCATCCATCAGCAGCTGGACAACAACCATTTAAATCTTTGATACTTTTTTTTTCTCAACTCCAAACAAACATTATAATAGGAAAATGTTAAAAACAATTCTTACATCTTCAAGGATAGTATGAAATCTTAAGCCTCCAGATGAAAGTGGAGAGCTGTTATTCAAACATTGCTCATCGATTTGAACGAGAGGAGCTTGAGGTATCAATAAATCTTCGGTATGATCAGCAGATATACGTTGCCTTCCAATTTGCACAGTTGCTTCTCTCTGATTATGAGCTGCTGTATGAGGCAACAACGGTTCTTCTACAAGAGCTTGTTGCTTACCAGTTTGTACCGTAAAGTCACTTCGACATCGAGCTATTGTCCGAGGCATCAATGATGTATGAGCAGTCTGAGATTCGCACATCAACTGATCAACACGCTTCCTCAATCTTTTTGCTTTATCCTGCGCCTCATCAATCTTACACAGAATCTTTGCTAGGAAATCATCAGAACAATCTAACTCAGAAACAAGACAATCATCTTCAATTTCATCTTCCTTTCCCGTAGCTTTCCGGCCTGTACCAAAATCTAACATAATATTAAAGATTTAGTGCTAAAGTCCCCCTTTTTTACCCAAACAGCCATCTAATTTTAAGAAACTGGAACAATGTGTATAGATCTCACCTGGATCAGGATACTGAGCCTTAACAGTTGCTGGCTTCCGCTTTTCTGAACACCAAAGTTAGATCACAAAGTTAGACCGTTGTAGTCGCGATCAAAAGAAAGTTGAAAGAAGCAAAGAAAGCTGCAATGTCGATACCCGCATAAGAGAAAACATTATGGCTAGACATATAAGCTGCAACATCTGTTGTCTCTTCCACTCGTTTCCTTCTTCCTCTCTTAAAAACATCCATCCTCTGAGTTTGGTCGCGAAAAGGAATCGATCTCCCATCAAAGCCTTCAAATTTCGACTTCTCCAGATCAAACTGTTTAGTCCCATAGTAACTTTCCACTTCTTTCTCATACCCTCTTGCTTGAGACTCAATTGCTTTAACCTTGAGCTCTAACCACTTACATCGCCACATTAAAGGCTGACAAAACCGCCTCCACTCATCCGTCAGCTTCTTCTTCCTCAAACCCAAAAAGTCAGTCCCATCATCAAAAGTTTCAGGCAATGGATAATCTTTGCACAACATCGATTGGGCTTCAAAACCAGAACCATCATCATCATCATCATCACGAGCACACATTGAATCACCAAAAGAGCTCGAGGAGGATTGACACAAAACCTCTTCCTCCTCTTGAAACTCATCCATCTGATTTCCACACTCCAAGATATCAACTTTTAAATCTTCCGATTGTTGATTTGCAGAACAATCTGAGATACCCATTTCAGATCTTGGCTTTGATTCCCCCACACAAAAAGCCTTCTACTTTGTTCTTGCTACAATCGAAAACAAAATCCGAAAATCGATAGAGACATTGAGATTAGACCCAAGTATGAAAAAAAGCAGATCGATAGAGACAATAAGATTAGACACAAGTAAAGAAATAGCATTCAACTTTGATGCGAAATCTAATTTGATAAAGCGGTGAAATTTGATCTTACTGATTCCAAAGCCTAAGTGGTTCAATCCTATAACAACCCAAAAAAAAAAAAATGAAATTTACTGAGAATCTGTTAGCGTAAATCCAAATTTCTTGGAGAGCCTTAAACCCTAAACCCCTGGGAGATGGAGAGAGAGAGAGAGAGGGAAAGAGTCAAGAAAGTAAGAAACAGAGGAGAGAGAGAGATTATTCACCAACTATTTTCGAGAAATTGACTGGCCTCTTCTCAAATCGCTTACTCGAATCCAAAAAAGAAAAAAGAGGTTTTAATCCCAAAATAAATTCCGCAATACTGTTGTAAAAACTTTATTTTTGTTTGTTTTGTTATGTAAAATAATTTTTTCGTCCACTTTAACTTCTTCTCCAATTTATATATTTTCTAAAATTAATTTATTCAATATTCACTTTCTTTTTTCCTTTTCTTCTTTTTTTTTTTTTCCGATTCTCAACGATTCTCAAATGATTTTCTACGATCCTCGTCTTCTTTTTTGGAGAAAGAGAAATTAATAATATCGATATCTTTTGTTATTTATATTCTCAAGATTAATTGGGAAAGCAAAACTTCGGGTCCAAGTTATTTGACTCATTTAAACAAAACAAAAACAACATCACTTCCAGTTTTAAGTTTAAAAAGATGTGGAGACTCTCTCTAAAGTGTCTTGGTCTTGTGGTTGACCAAATAGTTCATTAATGTTTTTACACCATAAAATTTGGGTTTCAATTTCCAGAGAATGCAATTTTTGCAAATTATTGAAAACAAACTTATAAAGAAACATGGTGTTATTACCTTCAAAGCGTAATTGCTCGAGCAACGGAATCAACAAGATGCTTCGCTCATCATATATGTGAAAAATGTCCAAAAAACCATGGAGAACAAGAGACCGATTATAGTTATCTTCGCCCAAAGATAACGGTGTTTTTTTATTATGCTAGGCCATCCTTAATACAAATAAATTAATTAGTTTTTTTTCTAAAGTAAACATCGCTAACATGTAAACCCACACTCAATTGCTCGAGCATTGGAATTCGCACGGAATTCGCACGTCAAGCTCGACAACATGCTTTGCTCATCATAGGTGTGAAAGGTGTCCAAAAAGCCATGGAGAACAAGAGACCGATTCTATAAATCATTTTTTTATATAGGTTGCCTTAGAGACGTCGATGCCAAATGACGACTCTCGAAGTTCCAGTACTCTTTGTGGCCACCTGATCAGAGCTCGGACAGATCGTCCGTGTCGCATCGTTCGCTTGTTGTGCGCTACTGAACAGTTGGCTCAGCTTCTCCGTGTCGTCGGATGATCACGACCATCTAATCTCGCTATATCTATCTATCTAGCCATTTTGTTGTTATGTAACTTGTTTCGAACCTTTTTATGGCTTTAAGACATTGAAATGGATTTCCAAAATTGTATGGTAGAAGAACATAACTAAGTGTTATTTTCCTAATGTAATTTATTTCTACTGGTTATAAATCAACCGATCCGTTTTCTTTAATGAATTCAGCGAACCTAGTTCTAAGTCTAAATTCATCAACACACTTTTGTTCATGTCAAGTGAACTAGATTAAAAAACAAAGGGGGTGTATTCAATCTAATATTTAGGGGGATTTGGAAAGATTTGAGTTTTAGTGAGTTTATAGATTATTTGAATGAATTAGGTAAATTGTTATGATTTGTTTTAAAAATTCTATGAAATCTCACCTAAAACCATGAGATTTGAATTTTTTTTTTTTTTAACTAAGAAACTCCACCGAAACATTTTCAAATCACTAAAGGGCCCCTAAAATCCAGTACTTAAAATATTTCCAATAACAGTAGATTTGAAAATTCATTTATAAATCACTAGTTCAATAACATGAGATTTTAAAAAACTTTTTAAAATTCATGTTTGAATGATATAGTATTTGTGGTTTTAATACAAATCATTTCAAATACTAAGTTAAATACACCCCCTTTGTTTCTAGAAAGTATGAAACCTTAAGTTCATAATTTAAGTGAACCAGACCAACATTAAGTCTTAGACCATCTCCAATGTATATATCCATTTTTACTCCAAAATGGAGTTGTGTTTTGCTCCAACGTATAACTCCATTTTTTACTCCAAAAAAGAATATTCTAAATAAATTCTTTTTGTATTTTATTAATAATGCCTTTTATTTCTAAAAGTTACAAATTAACCTATTTTTTTGCAAAACTTTTATAAATTATGAATTTAATAAAATTTAATACTTATTAAATAAAGAAAATTACATAATATCATTAAACATCACTGACACTAAATTTTTCCCACAAATGATCAATTAGTGCATTTCGAAGTGAAAAATGAGTTTCTTTATCTTTGATTGCTCTAAATCGACCAAGAAACTCTTGGAATAGGATATTATCATCATCTACTAGTTGGACCTCTGGAGGTGGAGCTTCTCTTCCAACTCCAATTGGTGCTTCGAGATCACGTTCATCCTCGATTATCATGTTATGTAAAATCACACATGTAGTCATTATGTCATGCAACACAATTTTTTCCAAAAATGAACCGGTCCTTTCACAATAGCAAACCGATATTGGAGAACTCTGAATGTGCGTTCTACATCTTTTATGCATGCTCAACAACAAGATCAACAAATTCCTCATCCATCAACTTCGTTTGGAAATTTTTTTAGTGATCTCAGTGGACCAGGAAGCGGTTTAGGGGAATATTAAATTTATCGTATTTGTTGTGTTAAATTTGTTTATGTTGCTTATCTTTAATTTCAGCACTTGTTATGTATTTTTAAGTTTATTTTACTTTGCAATCTTTTAAAATAAAAATTTTAGTGTTTAAATAATTATGATAGTCAAATACATTTTATGCATTTAAATATTAGTATAGTGTCACATGCATATATGTTGATAGTTGATAATATGTACGACAACTACATTGCTAAATTAATAAAAAGTATAAAATATAAATATTTAATATTTAAATGATCAATTTGTAATAAAAAAATTTCAACTCCATAATGGAGTAGAATATGGAGTTACTCCAAATATAGGCATGACCACGGTTACGGTTAATACGGTTAAGGTTTTGGTTACGGTTAGAATTTTTTTGAATTGTAACCTTAACCATTTAATATACGGTTAAAACGGTTATGGTTAAATATGTGACCAGTTAATACGGTTACGATTAGACACGGTTACAGTTACTTAATAACAATAAACGGTTAATATCACAATTTATAATTATATATTCTTATAAACTATAATAATATAAAATAAAAACTATCTATTTTGATGATGACCACTATGTATTATCATTTTAAAACACGTTTGAATTTATTTTTATTTGGCTTCATTATGAGATTTAGTTCTATAAGTTTTTTTTTGTATATATGTGAACATTAGATTTGAAAAAAAATATTTTGCCTCCAAATTTTTTGTTTGCCTCCAAAATTTTGTTATAGTCGATATATATCTTTAGCCATTAAAATATAATTATATACATGAAAGAATATTAAGAGACTCACTAAATATTAAAAAATAGTTAGCGTAAAAAATACAATTTGTTTATATGTCTTGCTTGATAAACTGGCTAGGTTGTGTGTTTTATCCCACGATGACACGTTTTTTTAAAAAAATTTTGTTTCATTATAAAACAGTTTTGCTTGAAAATTAGTTATATTTGTTAGAAAAAAATATCAAATCGTTGAACACATTCCAATTTTAGTTTTAATTAATATAATTTGTTAATTAGATTTGAAATTGGTGTTTGATAATTAACCTCATTTTATTTTTACAGAACTAATTATAATTATTAGTATATATAATTTTATTTTTAAAACGGCTACGGTTAAGGGTTTAACCTTGCGGTTAACCAACGGTTTTGATACGGTTACAATTAATAATTTTTTTAACCATAACTAATATATTTTTACGGTTATGGTTTTTAACTGTCTTGCACGGTTACAGTCTAGTTACGGTTTAAAAACAGTACGGTTACGGTCCAAAATACGGTTACGGTTCTATTTTGTTCATGCCTATCCAAATATGGAGTAGAATATGGAGAAACTCCATTTTGGAGTGCAAAATAGAGTGAGGTTAGAGATAAATTTACTCCAAAATAGAATTTGGAATAGAAAATGAAGTGGAATTGGAGATGCTCTTAGGCTACTTCCAATGGTTTGTTGTAAAAAATATTACAACTATTGATTTTTTTTTTTGCTCTGCAATGGTATGTGTTTAATGAGTCAGCAACGATGTGGCATATATTCGGTTGAAACTTATCAACCATGTTGATAAACACAAAATGAGACACTTGTCATTACATGAGTGGTCTGGTCTTTTTTTTTTTTTTTAATTAATTTTACACGTGACGCATATATATTGGTCGTTGGGATTCTATATTTGTTTTTTCCCTTTAATCATTCAACATCAATTATCTCAAAATAATTTTACATATATCTATATATTTTTATACCAAAATTCATCATTTTTCATACTCTATAAATAGACACTTGTTTCATTTCATTTGGACACAGAAAAAAAAACCACCTTTTTTTACTAAACTTTTCTATTATTGTACAATAAACTTCGTTTTGGTTTTAAAAACCGTTTTAGTTAAATGGATCCCAATAATAACCCTTTTAACACTCAAAATTCTTCTAATTACCCTTTTAACTACCCAAATCCCAACAAGTATCCGCTTCAAAATCAGTCTTCCAACCAACCCCAACATATACCAAATTATGGGTATCCACCAAATTTCTTCATGCCATCAGCTGTTCCAAACCATCCTCCATATTACGGATCGATGATGCCGTATTCATCTCAACCACCTCCATATTCTTCTACTCCAACGGGTAATGAATTTCCGGAATTTTCTACACAAATGGCTCTTGGTGGAATGAGCGGTGTTCATGAAGCCACTCCAGATGCAGAAAATTCAACTTCTACTCGTCGGAGAAGGCCAAAATGGACCACTGAGCAAAATTTGGTGCTCTTAAGCGGATGAATTAAATTTGGAACAGACAGCGTTGTTGGCAGAAACCAGAAAGGTGATTCATATTGGGGTAAGATTTCTGAGTACTGTAATGAACATTGCTCATTTGATCCTCCGCGTGATGGAAAATCATGCAGAAACCACAACAACTACATGAACAAAATATTAGCCAAATGGGTTGGCGCATGCGATAACGCTAAGCGTATGCAAAGAAGCGGGTGGTCGGAGGATGATGTATTGTCAAAAGCGCATGAACTATATTCAAGTGTTGGTACTGGAAATTTCAATTTAATGAAGGAATGGCTCGCTGTCCGTGATCAACCACGTTATGGTAGTCAGGTTGGAGGAAATACTGGCTCTGGAAGCAGCAGATCTAAGAGAACCCACGAGAGTGATGCTAGTGACTCCAACTCTGTAGGATCCAGTGCTCGTCCAATGGGGAGGGATGCATATAAGAAAAAGGCTAAAAAGAAAGGTAAGGGTGAAGCCTTGGCAGCGGTCGAGTTGATGTGAGTGATCAAAGCAACGGTTAGATCTTTGCCGACAATATTGAACGGCTTAGGTTGATCCGTATTGAGGGTAAGTGTAATCCGGGAATTTCTTATAAATGGGGACTCATTCCTCCATTGATGTACCAATACCACAAATCTTACCTTACTAACAAAATCTCAATGGATCCATCAGAATTTCCTTTTGATGTCAAAGCTTACAAAAGGCAGGCTAAAATTGAAGAGAGGTATATCCTCAACCAGTTTAAAGAGCGGCGAAAGAAAATAGAGGAAGACTATCCACCTCGTAGCAAGAGAAGATATTTCAAGAGAGTTCATGCAGCGGCAAATCAAAGGCTGATTGACGACTATTTTGCCAATCAACCTACATATGACGATGCAATGTTTCGTCGGCGATTCCGTATGCGAAAACATGTTTTTCTTCGGATCGTTGAGAACCTATCAAGCAATGACAACTACTTCACCCAANACTTTTGTTTATTCTCGTGTTACTTTGTTCTTGGTTCTCAATTCACTTGTTAATTTCAGTTTTCATGAATTGTCAAACTCTAATGGATACTGATTTGAATATGTTATTATATGACAAATTGAATCTTTGCCATTCCATTTACTGTCTTTGAATATGTTTTTTATTGTTTGCTAATTAATGTTATTATATGACAAATTGACAATATAACTTGTATTTATATATTTTTATATTTTTTAATTATTATGTTTTTTAAAAAAAAAATATTCACCGTATATACCCCACATAAATGTCCGTATATACGGCTAGACGCTATACGGTGGTCGACCGCCCGACTAGCGCCTAGCGTATTTTAGAACACTGATAAAATTTAAAAAAACAACTCAAACAAACAAACTAGTCAAACCTTCTTTGTCTGTTACTAATTTCTATTTTTGTAAATATGTGGATTGAGATTTCCAATAGAAATATAGTTTGAAAAAAATCTGCTAAACATATGCACAGCAAATAATTCGATTTACATTATGTTTTTTTCAATTAAATATTAAACTGAAAAGAAAGCAAAAATCGATTGAACGCATTGTTCAGGCACTATATAATCTTTTACATACGACTATATTATGAGTGATGAGATACAAAAAGAAAACATAGTAAAAACTGATGAAAAATATATAAAAGTTTCATATATTTAAAAACAAAAAGTTGGCATTATTTACTAAGCAGTAAAGATCATCATAAGGTACTACTAGCTTCTTTATATAGGTTGCAGTTCTTGCTCAGCGACTATGGTGGCTTCATCATCGACAGGTTTATATGGATTCGATGTTTGTTTGCGTTTCCACATAGACCAAACTCCATAAGCTAATAACCCAACAATTACAGTGATGCTCCCAATTGCTGTCACGACAATGATGTTTCTCATCTGCCACCTTGTCCTAAAACCGAAGGAAAATAAGACTCTTCTTTTGAGACAAATGGAGTGACAATCGATTTGGTGGTTAAGAAGTATGAATGGCGTACGTACCGTTTTCTTTGAGGCTCGAGATTGTAATTGACAAGCTGATAGTTTCCGAACATGTCAGGCAGCTGGATTTGATGATTGGTAAACCGAGAAACTATACTCTACGAGAAGCATAGTGGATATTCAAGTAAGAGAATAAAAATCGAGCAATGCAAGGAGAAGTTTACTGTAGAATCAAATACCGTAGCTGTGTCATTTGAAAATAAACTAGAAGTTTCAGTAGGGACGACAACTATTCTGATGAGAGAGTTGTTTCCTTTGGAGGTGAGATTCGATAAATAGACCTGTGAGGGATTACTCAATATTAGCAAAAACAGTGTTTAAGGGTTACCAAGCTACTGTGTGTTTATCAATTTGGCTCACCTGTGAAGATTTGACATCGAGCTCCTTGGAGAACAACTTGGAGAGCTCTTCAATGCGAGGTTTCAGATATGACGTATTTACTGTTAGTTGAATATCAAGGTTTATTTGACCAATTTGAATCTCCCCTGATGGAAATATGTACCACGCACAAAACATTAGGAGACATGAAAACAGGTTCTTCTTTAGTTGCATTTTCTTGGACAAAAGAGTTTAGATGAAATCTACAGCTGTCACTAACCTGGGAGATTGCTTGATGTATTGAGAGATGGTTTTGAATCATTTGAAGGCAAAATGGCAGGTGGTGGTGCACCGTCGATATGAAGCCTATCCGATAACTGTGAACAATTGGTTCTCCAGAATCCGACCTTAGAATTCTCACGATCATACACAACAAGTGTGTTGCGAACCACAATTCCTGATAATAAAAGATAATTTGTTACCAATAAACCGTTTGGCATACAAAATGAAAGTAGCCAAAAAGAAGAAGAAAAAACCGGAGAAATGGTATTATATTTACCTCCTAAAAGAGTTGTATGATCTTTTCCATTTGGGAATACACCGAGACAATATGCGCCGTGCACCTTGGAATGCTTTTATTGAACAAAAAGTGATCACATCAGCTACTACTTTGTAGCTAAACGAACACTAGACAGACAGACTAATAAATACCGCAGAATAATGTTGCTTATACCTACTATAATATTAGCTATAGAGAGAGAATGGAGCTTCATATGAGGTTAAGGAGTAAATTACTTACTCGGAACAAGTAATTTTCAGGGGACAACAGATATGATTGCCCACTCTTGAATATCATCTCGACTGATGGGAATATTTTTGAAAGTCCTGAGACATCGTTACTTGAGCATAACCCATCTAACTGTCAGTAACTTCCCTTGATTGAAAGGTTTGAAATAGGTCACAAGCTTAAAAGACATAATACCTTGAAGCAACATGGAAGCAGGTATCTTTAAAATTTGGATCAGGGCCATCAATCTGCTTTAATGGGGAAATTTCTCTCATAACCTACAATACAACGAGATAAGATCCCAATGTAAGAAAAACCGGAAACTGAACCAAGTATAAACAATTCTCAGAACAGTTATGAGGTATAAAATTAAAAACTCTTACAGCTTCCTCAAATGCTGCAAATGCTGCATCTGGGAGATAAGCATACGTTGTACCACTGTCTAAAACGGCGCCATGTTCTCCGTCAAAGACTTTTGAGTTTAGTGACAACTGCTTCCCAGCAACACGTATCCCCGTCAAATCTATATTGTAATATGGACTGTCGCCATCCCGAAACTAGAGTAAATGTGTGAAAGGTATTAAACGTATCTGTTAGGATTATACAAAATCCATTCGCCAATCAGACAGAGCAGTCCTTAGAACATACCTACGATCAGGGTCCGAGTCAGTGAATATCATATCAGCTGGGTAAGTGAAACCCCCAAGAACCATTGAACCTCCACCGACATCCATCCCTCCATAACACAAACCAAAAGAGTTGCTTATCAAACCTTTATCTACCAACTGATCCACAAGACTGAGATCCCCCTGGCCTAATCCGATAATGCCATCAGCGCGTTGGCTGTAAAGGTCACCGGTTTCCACGGTCTCACAACCGAAAACAGCTCGATGAGGTGTCAGCTGGCTTTCATTGCCAAACGATATAAGATCTTCACCAAGCACACCTTTACTACTGCTGTGTTCCGCATACTCTCTCTCATAAACACATTGTTCCTTATCATCATCACAGTTACAGTCCATGTTACACTTCACAGGCTGATAGGTGCTAGACATTTCCGGCTGAAATTTTGGGTCCTGATTATCGAAAACAACAAGCACACATCAGAAACGATTCAAGATTCCAGCTACTTCCAGTGTCCTCTTAAGATTTCAGAAAGGGAAGATTTTTGAGGGGCATGATGATATATGAAAAAGGGTTTTCGGATTGAGCACAGTTTGAGCAGTACCTGGTGTTTGCCACACTGTTCACAGTCAGAACAAGGAACATAAGTAACAGTGCTCCCAGAATCCACTATAAGAGCAAACATCTGTGGTGGCGTACCAATCCAAAGCCGCGTCGTATAATACCTACAAATTGACAAGACATTCTACACGGAATCAGATCGAAAGATCTGAAAATGAAGAACTAAACCGAATGTCGTTACCCGTTGAGAAGAAGATCGTCGTAGAGTCTCATGCGAGAGTGAGGCAGTGATTTTGAGTCGACCTTGTGGAGTTTCCGATGGTGAATAGAGACAGATCTCGAAGAATTAGCTTGAGAGAGAAACAACGGGAACACCATGGGACGGCGTGATCCAGCGCCGGGAAGAGATTGGTGGAGGATGTTTTCACCAGCCGCATTTGAACAGGGAAGAGAGAAATAATAGATTAGGAATGAGAGCGTCGCGCCGATCGACGCCAGCGCCATCTAATCGCCGGCAGAATTCTCCGATGTGACCGTATCGCCGGAGAAAATGCGAGGGGAATACAAAAGCCGAGAGAAGAAGAGGGGAAAAAGTCAAACGTCAGATCTAAGCCGCTTTTGCAATTGCTCTTTTTATTTATTTTGTTTTACTTTTTAACATCGATGTACAAAAGTTTATTTATAGGGTGTTATTGGATATTGTATTTTAATGTGTTTTAGTGCAATGGAATTTTTAAGTAATTTAATGGGGTTTGTTGAGTTTTGAAGTATTTTAATGTACACGTTGGATTTTAGAGGGTTTGTTTGTAATGTATTTTAATTAATTGGTATGGATTTTCAAATCATCTCAAAATTGCAAAGTCAATGATAAAATGATTTTCTCTTCTTATAAACTATTAGATAAGTACCCGCATATATGCGGGTTTGGAATTTAATATTTTATAACCCGTGAAAAAAAAACAAAAAAAAAAAAAATTAGATCACCCGTGAAAATATATAATACATAAATTTTAAAAACAAAATTTCCGATGAAATAAATATATACCTTAAGAAAATTATTTGGTGAAGCAAATTGCTTTGGATACGATTATTAGACTTTTAATTATTTGGTGTATAATTGACATACTATTAAATTGTGGTTTATATAGAGGTAAAAAATTAGAATTCTATTTTTTTAGGATTAATTTCTTTAATCTAAATGGAAAAACTAAAAAAAAATTTTCTTTTTTTTATATTTATTTTGCTTTTGAGGATAAATTTATTTTTAAAAATTTTTAGTAACTTTACCTTTTAAGATTATGAATAAGTTCTTAATTGATCATTGTTTGATTTACCTTTTCGAATTTTTTTTATTAATCGATTTAAAAATTTTCCAACTTTAACTTGACATCTTTCGCGATCAGGTGATTTTACAATTTTGAAACATTAATATTTATATAATAAGATTTCATTTTCTGAACCGAAATATGGTTTTTCCTTTTTAAAATTTTTTTGACCTTTATCCTTTTTCTTTTTAGGATTGTTATATATAGTTTAATTTTCTTATTCTAATATGTAATATAAGTTTTCTTTTTTAAAAAAAAACATTTACTTTTATTTATAATTTTTTGTTTAATTTCTTTAATCTAAACATAACTACTATTTTTATTTTCCTTTTACTTTGAGAATTGTGAATCGATTATAAATTTCTTTATTCTAAATTGAAATATGGTTTTTCCTTTTACTTTTTTTTTGGCCTTTATTATTTTTCTTTTTAGGATTGGTATGTATATTTTAATTTTCTTATTCTAGTATGTAATATAGGTTTTCCTTTTTTTAAAAACATTTGCTTTTATTTATAATTTTTGTTTAATTTCCTTAATCTAAACATAACTAATATTTTTCTTTTCCTTTTACTTTGAGGATTATGAATGGATTATAATTTTTTTATCTTTTTTCTTTGAAGGATTATGATTCGATTATAAATTTTACTTTTATTGTTATTATTATGTGTTAAAATATAATTGGAAATTTACCAAATACCTATCATAATATAGTTGGAAATTTATTAAACACGTGTCAAAATCTGATCGATTAACTCGACACGTGTCGCGATCTTGCGAGTTACTAACTTTGAAACATTCTCTTTTATATATATATATATACTAGATAAGTACCCGCATATATGCGGATTTGTAATTTAATATTTTATAACCCGTGAAAAAAATGAAAGATGATAAAATGGAAAACAAAATTAGATCACCCGTGAAAATATCGTATACATAAATTTAGAAACAAAGTTTACGATAAAATAAATATATACATTGAAAGAAAAATTTGGTGAATAGATGCAGTAAATAGTTGTAAATACGATTATTGGATTTTTTTTTTTTTGTAATTGATATAATACCAAATTGTGGTTTATATAGAGGTGAAAAATTAAAATTCTTTTTCTTTTATGATTAATTTTCTTAATTTAAATGTAAAACTACAAAATATTTTTTCCTTACTATATTAATCTTGCCTTTTAGGATAAATTATAAATTAAAACTAATTTGATTAATATTTACTTTAATTCATTTGTTTTTTAAATTAAACTGACACATGTCAATATCTAAATTAACCGTGACAAATGTCATGATCTCGTGAGTGAGAATTATCATACGTGTCACGCTCACATTGAGAGATCCAACTTTATATAATACGATATCTTATTATATAAACATAACTACTTTTTAAAAGAAAACTATAACCCACACTCCAATTGAGAGATCCCACATCACGGTTTGAAAAGGTTAAGATGGTTATTGAGGGTGGAATCTATGAAAATTCCACACTCACATATATTATAATCTTACGTGTCACACTCATATTGAGAGATCCAACTTTAAATTTGATCGTGGGTAAAATTTAAAATCGTATCCAAAGCTATTTTTTAATTTATTTATTCTAATTTAAAATAAGGTTTTTTTAACTTTGGCTTTTATTTATAATTTTTGTTTAATTTTTCTTAATCTAAACATAACTACTTTTTCATTTACTTTTTAGAATTAGAAATCGATTTAAAATCGTATATTAATAATTTTTCTTTTAAGTTTAGAGTATATTTATAACTTTTCTTTTTTAATTATAATTAATTTTATTTTTAGTAACTTTCTCTTTTAAGATTATGAATAAGAATTTTAAAGTTTTTTATTAATCAATTTTAAATATTTCCAACTTTGACTTGACAAATGTCGCGATCAGGTGAATTAGCATTTTTGAAACATTTAGTTTTATATGATAAAAATTTTACTAATTCTTAACTGAAATATGTTTTTTTAATTTTTTTTTGGGCTTTTATTCCTTTTTAAAAAATTTAGAAATGTGTAGATTATTATATAGAGTTTGGTCGTTGTTGTATATTAATAATTTTCTTTTTTTAAGTTTCCTTTTGTCATAATGGAAATGATTATAAATTTTTAAGTTTGGTCGTATATTAATAATTTTTCTTTTAAGTTTAGAGTATATATTTATAATTTTCATTTTTTAATTTTGGTCGTGGTTGTAAATTATAAAATTTACATGTTAAAATTATGAATGGAAAATTGATAAGGTATCAATTTGGTTATCTAGAGTCGAGGAATGAGAATTTTTTTTCTTTTAGGATTATTTTACTTTTTAAGTGTGTGATTTTTTTTAAGAATTACTAATTGTTCTTTCCTTTTTTAAAACTTTAGCTTTTTAGGATTGTAATCTATTGTTTAATTTCTTAATTTTAAATTGAAATATGTTTTTTTAATAAAATTTGGATTTTATTCATTTTATTTTTATAATTGTAATCTATTGTTTAATTTATTTATTTTAAACTAAAATATGGGTTTTTTTAACTTTGACTTTTCTTTATAATTTTTGTTTAATTTTTCTTAATCTATACATAACTACTTTTTCCATTTACTTTTTAGTATTATGAATCGATTTTAAATCGTATATTAATAATTTTTCTTTTAAGTTTAGAGTATATATATAATTTTCTTTTTTAAAGTTTGATCGTGATTGTAGATTATAAACTTTTAAGTTTCCCTTTGTCACTTTCCTTTATTATAATTTTTCCTTACTTATACTTATATTTTTTTTTTGTAAGATTGCCTTTTTACTTTACACCTTTTAATGTTTACTTTAATTCATTTTTATTAAGATTGTCTTTTTTTAGTTTAACATTTTTTAATATTTATTTTAATTTATTTTTACTTTTTTAATTAAATTGACACATGTCAAGATCTAAATTAACAACCGTGACAAATGTCACGATCTCGTGAGTTATAATTTTGCATACGTGTCGCGTTCACGTTGAGGGATCCTGCTTTATATAATAAGATAGTTTAAAAAAAAAAAAATTTAATTTTCTTTTTTTTGCTAGTTTCTTTTTTTCTGTTGTCGTTTTATTAATAGTTTCCTTTTTATGTTCTTTTTTCCTTTTTTTATGTTTACTTTCGTGGTTTTTTTTTGTTTGCTAGTTTCCTTTTTTTATTGTCGTACTTATTATTATTTTCTTTTTTATGTACTTTTTTCCTTTTTAATGTTTTTTCGTGGTTATATTAAGATTTTAAGTTTTGTATATAGATTGTTTTTTTTTCCTTTTTTTTTTAGTTTAACCACTGCTTTTTTTTTAGTTTAACATTTTTTAATATTTATTTTACTTCATTTTTATTTTTTTTTAATTAAATTGACACATGTCAAGATCTAAATTAACAACCGTGACAAATGTCACGATCTCGTGAGTTATAATTTTGCCTATGTGTCACGCTCACGTTGAGGGATCCAGCTTTATATAATAAGATTTATAGAAAAATAAGAAAAAAGTTTAGAGAAAAATAATTCATTATAAAAATATCCTTAAAATAAAATAGAAAGTTTTTCAACAAAAAAAAATAGTTATTTTATGTTTGTGATTTTGTTTTTAATTAAAATTAATCATTAACCGTTTTTTTTTTAATATCGTTATGTTAGGCAAACGCAAACGGAGGCGAACTTCCTCCAATGACCAGAGTTTTTTGAGGAAACTCACAAAAAGAAAGACAGTTCTTTTGTGGATCCTCGAGCGGAGAAGGTCTACAATTACGTGCATGCAAAGATCGTCGAGCGTCAAACTCAACTCTCTCAGTAGCTATCACCTAGCGGTAGCTCGGTCCAATCCACGGCGGTTTTGACCACAACCCACATGGACGAGATATACGAAGAGGTAATAGTAATCAAATTATATTTTTACAGAATTATTTTGAATTCAATTTATTAAATTTAATGTTTTTTTAAGGTTGTCCCGAAGAAAAAGAGGAGGATTTTAGGATTTGGATCGATCCGAGATAGTGTCGTCGCCTCGTCTTCCTCACGTCATCCGCTCGAGGATCCGGTTGAGTTGCGGAACGAGTTGAAAACCGCCCACTCTGAGATCAGCACTTTGCGAGCGAAGCAGGCGGTATACGATGAGAAGATCCAAATATACGACAAGACGATCAACTCGTACAACTCTCTCTTCGATATTCTTGCCGCGAGTAACCCCGATTTGGCCGCCGCACTGAGGCTGCAGCAGCAGCAACATCAAGCAACGACATCGGTCCAGATTGATCTGCTTGCGCAACATCGAGCGGATTTGGAGCAGAGAACGGACGATGAGCTTTTTAATGAGTTAGGTATATTAACCTAGACGATTAGTGTTTTGAATTTTATTTTGTATTTTGAATTTCGAATTTAAATTTAAATTTTTTTAATTATTAGTTTTAATTATTAATAAAATAAACTTTATATAATATAATATAAAAATAAATTATTAAGAATTACGACGATTTTACATCGCTCTATTTTTACGAAGATTTTACATCGATCTATTTTTACGACGATTTTATATCAATCTATTTTTACGACGATTTTACATCAATCTATTTATACAACGATTTTACATCGACGCCTATTTACATCGGTTTACCGACGGATTTACATCTACACATTACGATGGATTTACGACGAATTGCCGATACAAAAATTCGATAATTCGATGTAAAGTCGTCGTGATATTACGACTATATACCAACGATATACCAACGATATACCAACGATTTCAATTTGGTCGTAAATTCGATGTAACATTTACGGCGTATCGTGTACGACGATTTATATACGTCCCCGTTTTTACGACAATTTTACGACGAATCTCGATTAACGACGATTTGGCAATCGTCGATAATCCGTCCCAAAGCATGTTTTACGACGAATATGGCCGTTGTAAAAGGCATGTTTTCTTGTAGTGTAACTCTTATGTGTTAGCATCGTTAGCATATATGAGAAATCATGAGATTGTTGTTCTGAATATGATGTAGACCAATTGTGTTTTGATCCAACTGTTATGTGTTATATTTAGCATATCTATTAATTTGTAAGGGTTTTAAAACTAATCAGTCTACAAACCTTTATAAAAAAACTTACTTTTTTTAGTTTATACAGATATGGAAAGCAATGATTTCTACGCAACATACAAATTACTTGAAAGGATCTATGTACCTGGAACTGAACCAAATGTTATATCGGGCATTATGCAGTATTCTAACCTATATCGGGCATCATGCATCATCATACATTTTTACAGTTTTAAATACAGTTTTATTGGGGGCTGATGAGTTTTCTGTGATTGAAGGTTCATTTCACTGAGTTGGCGGTTCACATATTCATTGAGTTATATGATGAACTGAAGCCTAATGAGGCTAGAGGCTCAGAGAAGGAGAAACTGAATGTGACAGAGCCTAGTAAGTCAACAAGAAATATTTAAAACTATTCGTCTTAATATTAAACCTCTTTCAATGGGTTATTGAACCCATAAGCAAACTCAATAATTATCATCTGATATATAAAACTGTGATTTATAAGGCTATATAAATTTACTGAACAAAGAAATTTCTCAATGACATCGTTATCTCCAAAAACTAAAATAAAATATTATCCTTACATCGACTAAGAAATCAACAAAGAAAAATCTTTGGGGTTGCCATATCGACGGGGTTGGTTCCTAAAATTCTTTTCTTATGTAGCGTATTGTTTGTGTGTGTGTGTGTTTCTTCTAGTTTTTTTGACTTTTCGTTTCTGGGTTTTTGGTTTTGCTTCAACTTATAGTTTCTTAAAAGACTTTGAATTGTAATTTGCTTAGTATTTTGGTTTCGAAGTCTAGTTTTTGGAAATCATATATAGTAAAAGCGAAGTAAATTTTCGGAATTGAGCTCTCTCATTCACCATAAACCGTAAAACTTGGTTAGTCTTTTTTATATCGGTTTGATTTAAGTTTTTTTGTCAAAATTTAACCAAATTTTATTCAAATTTAGCATTTTTTTAGTTTTTTCCTATATTTTGGGTATCCAGACCCGACCCGAACCCGAAAATACCCGAACCGAATTTTATAAATACCCGAATGGGTCCTTCAACCCTATACCCGTAAGACCCGATACTAGGGGTGTCAATTAGGGCCAAAGTCTGAGGGCCGGCCCGGCTCGGCCCTGAAAAACAGCGGGCTCGGGCCTAGAAATAAAAGCCCGAAAAAAATTGGGCCTTTCGGGCTAGTGTGTTTTTCGGGCTTAGCCCGATCGGGCTCGGACTAGCCCGAAAAACCCGTAACTATTTGATTACGTATGTCTTATTGAATTTGGGTTCGCTTATCATATGATTTCAAAAAGTATGAAAAACGTACCAGAAGAAAGAAAGTCTAAATATTATGGTAGAAGTGTCAGTCACAATATTATGGTGAGGTACCTCATATGGCATGTGATGTTCTAAACATTCCGATAACTACAGTGGCATCACTGATGTTGGTGCACATGTCTTGGATAAATATAGAAATCGTGTTTTACCAAGAAACGTTGAAGCACTGATTTGTACATGCACTTGGTTGGATGGGTTTACATTTCATGATCCATGTACCATTATCATTCATCTATATTTACTTCATATTTTTAAAATCTTTATCTATAGACTTTCAATGACATTTCTATATGATTTATACCTCTAAAAATTTAATATTATTTTACTATTTTTTTATATGTGTAGCTCTTGATGGTGATGAAGATTTAGAAGACGATGAATTGGATTCTAATCTGAACTTTACTACCTAGATTTGAAGTGTTTTTATTTTATGTTTTATTTGGTAATACAATTTATTTGACTTTTATTTGTTTTTTAGTCAAACTTTTGCTTTTAAATTTAATTGAATTTGATATAATACATTTCAATTTAGATTTATTTTGATAAATATATTGTTTTAATTATTTTTCATTTGAGAATTGTGATTTTTTGTGTTTGTAAAGAGCAGCCCGAAAAAACCCAAAAAGCCCTAGAGCCCTGTCCGGGCCGGGCCGGGCTTTGGGCCCGATTTTTTTTCAGGCCGGGCTCAAATATATGTGGGCTTTACGGGTTTCGGGCCGGGCCGGGCCAGCCCGATTGACATCCCTACCCGATACCCGAAAGAACCGACCCAAACCCGAACGGGTACCCGAATGCTCACGCCTAGTTTGAACTTTGCGTTTAAACCCAAGAAATACACACACCGTCTTTGTGGCCTTTTTCTTTTCTTTAGTTATCTTTTAGCTTGATTTTTATATTTTTTTGTTGTTCTTCGTTGCTTATTGATCAAAGAATTTTGTTTTTGGCTTTGTAGGTTGATCTACTCTTAGATTATTGGAGCGGTGTATGCGTTGTTCCTTTACGTGCGAATTATCAATTTCTTCTGTATAACGTTAGCGGTCTTCTGGTTTTTGCTTTTGTTTTGTGATGCTTTTGTTTTTTTTGGGTCGTTTTGAGCTGTCTTTTTAAATTTCTGTCTTTTCTGAATTTTTAGGGTTTTCTTTATGATGTTCATTGCCTGTTATGTCTTCTTTTTGTTTTTTTGTTGTGTTACACTTTAGTTAAGAGTGTTGTTCTTCGTTGCTTATTGATCAAAGGATTTTGTTTTTTTTTATTTGTAGGTTGATCTAACTCTTGTGGTGTTTCGTGCGGTGTATGCGTTGTCCCTGTTCTTTCGAGGTATCTGTTTCTTGTGTGACACATTAGTGGTCTACTGATTTTGTCTCTTTCGTGTGTTCTCTTTGATTTTTTAGTTTTGCTTTGGTCTCCTATCTCTTATTTATTTTTCCCTGATGTTCATTGTTATTTATTTTCTCCTATCTCTTCAGGTTATTGTGTAGTTTTACACAGGGTTTGGAACAAGATAACTTGGCTATTACTCAAGACAATGGTTTGTCTTCGTCGTCTACAAAGTGTTGGAACTAATTTTTTGTCAAAGCTTGAGGGCTTGATAAAATTGTGTAAGTGTGAAAAGAAATGAGTTAAGCTCTTTCTAATGAAATGTTTTCATTAACCGAGAAATGTTTTCTCGTGTATATATGTTGGAATGGTTGTGTCTTAAATGAACAACATGAGAGAAGAAAAGCCATACGTGCGACGTTCGCATCTTGGGCCTTGATTGGGCCCGTGGACTTTTTGAGGTATCGATCGATACCCCTTGGTATCGATCGATACTCAGCGGGCCGACTTAAAAATCGCAGCCGCCTAGGTTATTCTAGAAATATTCCTTTTCTGTCATGGAAAAACCCTAGCCTCTCTCCTATATATACAACACGATTTTCACCTAAAAAATCATCCTCTGATACACAATAAACACATTCTAAAAGTTCTAGCAATAGTTTCTTCAATTCCCTTCTGTCTAGAGAGTAAGTCTTTATTCGAGAGTATCGTAGTTATAATGTTCGATAGATCTGATATCAAGTGTAGATGATACAGATTACTTTGGTTGTATCCTGGGACTCATGGATCTATAAAAACCCGTCGCACTACAGGAGATTCTTAGAGTTAAGGAAAGAGATTCATCTCGCCTCCTTAGATTTATTATTGCTTTATCGTTTTATGAATCGTCTGTACCTTAACTGTTTATTTATATAATCGTGATTAAATCTCTCCTGTCTATTGTGCTAAATTTTGGTCCTACAATCTTAACTCTAAGAAGATCCAATTTTTGTTTTACTTCAATTGGATCTTTAATCACGAGTAAATAAACGTTTTCAAACGGTTTTTTAAAACGATTATCTACTGCTGATGATACTCAAACGTTATCAAAAAGCTTTTTAGCAACTTGAAACGTGTAGTAGAGGCAATCTTCATCTACTCTATTTTTAAGAAGATGTTCTTCTGCTTGTGATACTCAAACGTTATCAAAAAGCTATTTAGCAACTTGAAACGTGTAGTAGAAGCAGATCTGCTTTAAACATCTTCTAAAAAACCATCGTTAATTGCGATTAATGAACGGTAGAATCAACGAACACAAATCATGTTCTTGATAGGTTCGATTGAGATTGAAGCCTTGTGAGTATCGATCGACACCCTATGGTATCGGTCGATACTGGACTAAATTGTATCGGTCGACACTCAGGTGTATCGATCGATACCATGCAAACAGTTGTATCGGTCGGCACCTCAGTGTATCGATCGATACTTTGCATCGACCAGTTGGGTCTATGTCGATCGATACTGTGTATAAGACACATGTATCGATCGACACTGTGGTGCTATGATCGATCCTGTGAAATCTACTTGTATCGATCGACACCCAGGGTGTATCGATCGACACTTATCGTGTATCGATCGACACCATGATGCTTCGAATGACACAGTATGTGCATCGAACATCGATCGGAACCCAGGGTGTATCGATCGACACTAAGCGTGTATCGATCGACACCACGATGCATCGATTGACACAGTATGTGCATCGAGCATCGATCGACACTGTGGTTCATCGGTCGATCCTGTGTAATTCACTTGCATCGATCGACACACAGGAGCATCGATCGACACCATATGGGTGTATCGATAGACATTGAGTGTGTATCGATCGATACCAAGGAGTATCGATCGACACCAATGCGATTTAGTTCGATATTAGAATTGCGATTCTTAAAGTTTATATATCGATACTAATTGAAAGTTGTCTCGTTTGTCTTAACAGAATGACAATCGACGTTGACAACAACTCTGGAACTATGGAGAAAACCAGTGACAAAGTGGATCAAACGACTGCGAGTCTGATCGAAACAGTGAAAGGTCAAGCGAACTTGACAGAAGCTGACATGTGTGATGTGGTCACTGAGGCCAAAGTTGCAGAGAGCCATCCAAAGACTTGGTGGTTCGATACTGGTGCAACCAGACACATCTGTATGGATCGCGAGATGTTCTCGACATACACAAAGAACAAGAGTGGTGATAAACTCTTGATGGGAAATTCCACCTCGTCGACAGTTGATGGTCACGGGAAGGTTGTTCTGAAGCTCACCTCTGGACAGGAACTGGTTCTCACGAACGTCGTCCATGTACCAGATATGCGCAAGAATCTGATCTCTGGATCGCTCATAAGTAAGCATGGATTCTCTGTGAAGCTGGAAGGTGATAAGCTAATCCTAACGAAAAATGGGATGTATTTGGGTAAGGGTTCTGTATGTGATAATCTGTGTAAGATATCTGTTGAGGAAGTAATCCGAAAGGATAATGTAACTGAGGCATCCACCTCGTAGAACCCTAAGAATAATGATAAGAAACCATTTGCTTATCTCGCTGAGTCTTTTAATATTTGGCATGAACGATTAGGACATGTTAATTTCAAGTCTATGAGTAGATTAATGAACATGAACATGATTCCTAAATGCAAATTAAGCAAAGACAAATGTGAAGTTTTGTGTCCAAGCCAAACTCACTAAAACGCCATCACCCAGCGTTCAAAGAACAACAGAACCTCTAGATTTAATTCACACAGTCTTATGTGATTCAAACCAAAGGAGGCAAGAAATATTTCGTGACATTCATAGACGATTGCACGAGATATTGTTACATCTTTCTACTGCGGAGTAAAGATAAAGCCTTGGATATTGCACATAGCTCAATATTATGTGTCCAAAAATTTGCGAATTTTGGAATAATTAATTGATGGAGGCTGATTTAATCGAATAATTAAATCATTGGAATTTTGGAGGTATCGATCGATACCCCTTGGTATCGATCGATACTCAACAAGCCTCTTGCGATTCTTGATATGAGTTCAAGAATACTAATACAATTCGATATTGTATTAAGTTTATTAAATTGCGAATCTTCTGAATTAATTCTAGAAATCGAATTTAATTTTACCCTTTAAACTTGAGAGTTGGGTATTGGTTAGTATATTAATTTGGTTTGATTCTCTTGAATAAAATCAAATTTCAATATGACTAACAACACCGATGTGATCATTGTTAGATTCAGTGGTGTAAAAGACAATGGAATGGCTGAAGCCAATTTAGTCGATATAGACATGTGTAATGTCATCCTCGGAGTCAATATGGTTGAGCATAACCCAAATGAGTGGTGGTATTATACCAATGTAATAGCTCATATATGCGTTGATATGGGAATGTTTCCCTCCTACTATAAATAATGAAAAAGAATTTAATCATAGTGCTGAAGTTGACTTCTCAAAGAAGCTCACTCTCACTGATGTAAAGCATGTGCTAGAGATGCATAAAAATCTTATTTAGGGCACAATGCAAATTAGGCACGAATTCATCGTCAAAGCTGATTAGCGTGTATTGACAAAGAATGTTGTCTATATTAAGGACGGACTGGTCCAAATTAACGTTGAGACAGTCGGACTTAAAATCAATGTAACCAATGGTGTTGACATTTATGAGAAAGAATCATCTGCTTATGGTACAGACTCTCTTAGTATTTGATATGAATGTTTCAGTCACATTATATTCAAATCTATGCGTAGATTGAATGAGATCATGAAATACAAAATAAGCAAAGTTGAGTGTGAGGTTTGCGTCAAACCAAACTCACTAAAAACACCACAATCGAGTGAACCTCTTGGTTTGACTCATGCAAAAGGTTGTGAGAAATATTTCGTGACTTTCGTTGAGGATTGTACGAAATATAGTTATGTCTATTTGCTAAGAAGCAAATACGAGACCTTGGAAAACTCAAGGAGTTTAAACTCGAGGTTGAAAACCAACTCGAAAGAACTATCAACATAGTTTGAAGTGATAGAGGACATGAGCATGGTATTATCCATCAAACGATTGATCCCTACTCACTGGAATCTAATGGAGTCTCATAAAAAAATTACTTAATTATTTGATGAACTCATTATTCCTAAAAATCTGGGTTAGTCCAGAAATGTGGGGGAAGCATTGCTTACCACAAGTTATATCCTGAACTAAATACCACACAAAGTCACTTGATATGTTTCATGTGAATTTTGGAAAAGTAATGTGTTTTAGACAAATACATGAAAGTGTGGGGGTGCCTAGCAACCACCTAAGAAGGTGACAATCGGACCAAAAACGGTGGATTGTATCTTCATTGCATATGCACACAATGTAGTGCTGATTGCTTTCTGGTCTATAAATGAGATATACCAGACATCCAAGTAAAGGATAAGCTCTAGTACCTCACGAATTGAGGCAAACAATTGATCTCTTGGGCTCTTACGCTTTTAGAGGTATCGATCGATACCCAAGAGTATCGATCGATGCTTGACGGGCATTGGACCTTAGATCAAGCAATGGTAAAGAAGTACCAAAGGCTAAAGTCGTATGCTGATTGAAATCACAGCAATAAGAGATCTTTTAATCCATCAAATGGATATGAAATCTGCCTTTCTAAACGAATTTAGAAGAGGAGATTTACATGAAACAACCCGAGGGTTATGTCACTCCTGAACAAGGAAAGAAAATAAGTAGACTTGCAAAGTCCTTATACGAGCTTAAG
>PKML01007097.1:274545-312832 GCA_002933935.1 Eutrema yunnanense | reverse complement strand
CTACATGGTTATATATGTGTGTATATTTATATATATATTTGCCAAAGTTTGAAGTTTATGTGCTCTGTTTTTGGAATATTACCTCTAAACGAGTCGGTTAATTGCTATTTGGTAACTAGTACAAAAGTCAGTAGTTCTATTTATCCAAGTTTCCAGTTGCTTTTGTGTGTATATATATGATACGGTTATAAATTGTGTATCTCTCTTTTGACAATCAGGTCACACGACGAACGATGCCGGTGAAGCTATCATATGATTTGGAAGAGGAAATCCTCTGGAGAGTTCCATTGAGATCTCTTGCGAGGTTGAGATGTGTATGCAAGCCTTGGAACAGTCTGATTTTGGAGGGGAGACTCATCAAGAAGAACCTGTCTCGTATGCACAACAGCTATAGCGGTGAACATCGGTTTATAGTCAAAGATTGGGGTCCTAAGATTTGTGCCGTGGGCATTGAGGAGCAGCAAAACGCACCGTCTTTAATCATCCAAGACCTTACCCTTTCAAAAGTTCGACCAGACGGACTAATTAGGGTGTACAATATTGTTCATTGCGACGGTATTTTGTTGTGTGTCATGGACAACCAGCTTTTGGTTTGGAACCCCTTACTCAAGGAAACGACATGGATCAAATGCGGCAGCGACTTTCACAGTTTCGATGTTGCTTACAGCCTTGGATACCTCAGCCATTGTGATTACAGGATCTTAAGGTTTCGATGTGCTTCTAGCAATACCAGAACTAATAGACCTCAAAGAGTTGAGGTCTGCCAAGTCGCATCTAAGACATGGGAGGTTATAGATATGATCAGTTTTGATTGGGCCCTCAGAGTACCATTGTCGATTCCCTCTTTGAGAGGAACTCCTTATTGGATTGGTCTTCGAGAAGATCATACGGCTTTCGTACAAAGCTTTGATTTTTCCAACGAAAGGTTTCATCCCATAGACCACCTACCATTCAGGTATGATGAGTTGAATCCTATTGCACTAGAGATTTATAAAGGAGATCGGCTTTCGGTGTTAGAGCAATGTCACAAAACAAGGAAGATATGCATATGGGTGAAGCATTGGCTCATGCTACCTTCTTGGACCAAGTTAGTGGTCGTGGACATACCACATTTTCCGCTGTTATATCCACATCTCAGCCCCCTATCGACAAATTATTTTTTCGACAAAAACAATAGGCTCGTCATAACTTCTAGTGGCAACCATGGAATAACTATTAACAGAGTCATCAATGACAAGGATTTCCAAGCAATTAAAGCCAATGAAACGGAAGTTCGTTGGCCTTATTTATGCAACTACGTTCCTAGCTTAGTTAGGATTCCTGGATTTTCGAAACAAGACACAAGTCGGATTCGATGGAGAAGAAACAGATTCAACTAGTTAGTTTGTTTGGGTTGTTGTATTTTTTTCTTTTTATTAAATGGTTGTTGTTTTCCTTTTGCTTTCAACTACTGAACCATGCGTATGAATTTTATGAACTAGGTTTCATACTTTCTTAATAGTTTTTGTTTCTAGAAACGGTAGATAGATATATGGTCTTAATTCAAAATTTCAACTGTTTTTTTTATCTAGTTCACTGGCATGAACAAAAGTGTGTCAATGGATTTAGACTTAGAACTAGGTTCATCAAATTCATCATAGAATGGTTTGGGATCCGAGAAAATGCGCAGCTTCTATACACCTCACTTGAAAATTTACTGAGGAGGAGAAGAAGCTTCACAAGTGTTGATATTAGGGTATGGCTATGACGCGCTGTTCCGAATACGACGTCCTCTTGACTCACATTTAACAAAACTTGGCCAACTTCTTGCCGTTTTTTTGTTTTTAACACGTAAAACGGCATACACTTCTGTGGTTCTGTATTATTTAAAAAGAAAATCCTCAACCGAAGCAATTTGGCATACAAAACTATTCATCATCCTCAACCGAAGCTTCTTTCAACTATTGTCTGAGACTTAAGCTTCTTTCAACTATTGTCTGAGACTTAAGCTTCTCATCTTCGCCTTTCAATCTCTCATCTATAAGATACATCAATTCCTTCAGACCAACTCCGGTCAATGCAGAAACTCTGACATCTGGTCCATTCTTCTGTGCAGCATCTAGTTTACCATCTTCCGGAACCTTCCAGAGCTCAGAGCCACTGACATTTTCATCTTCAGACAACAGCCACCCATCAGAGTCATCTTCTTGGTTTTGGATTTGGTATTCATCAACTGCTGCTTCAGATGCTTCAAAAGTTTCTTCAGCTATTAAACCGTCGCTTAACTCAGCTTCTTCTTCATCTTCTTCTCCTTTGCCATCATCTAGATAATGCATGTCTTCCACTTCCTCTTCTTCATAATCAATCTAACAAAAAAATCACAGTGTTTTAAAAAAGGCAGTTGCTTCTTCTACTTGAGATAGATGGTTTATTAAAAATCTTACTTTATTCCAGACTTCAATCATATTCTTAAGCTTCTCCTCTGGTACTCCAATTTGATTAAGGACATGAAAAACTGTTGAACGATGCTCCTCGATATTTGGAGCCGTTGAATCAACTACATGCTGCAAGGAACGAATCACATCAAGGCCAAGATTTCTACACTTCTCCACTTCTAAATGTTACTCAAGACTAGATTTTTTTCGATTTAGTCCTTACCAGAAGTAGATCAGCTTCTACAACTTCTTCCAGAGTCGAATGAAATGCTTCCACCAACTACAAAAAGCCGCGAGCCAATAAAAAGAAAGCAAGTGAAAAAAAAAATACTAATAATGAAAGATGGAATTAGAGTAGGTATCCATTACTTGTATACGCAGATCTGATATGAATCCAACAGTATCACTAAGAATCACTTCCCTTCTAACTAAAATCAACTCATACAGTTCAATAAAGTTATAGTTATGATCCTTGCCGTGTATCAAACAACTTACCCAGAAGGAAGAATGGCACTCTTGAGTGTAGGATCTAAAGTATCAAGAAAAGGAGATGAATGGCTTTTTTGACACATTTCACACCTATGATGAGCGAAGCATCTTGTTGAGCCTGACGTGCGAATTCGCTCATCATAGGTGTCAAAAGTGTCCAAAAAGCCACGAGTCTCCTAGTTTCATTACGAGGTCTATCAATGAAAAATTGCAATTGCAGCTTTGGAGGTAATAAGCACCATGTTTCCCGGAGACATAATTAATTAACAAAACAGTAAGATATTTTTAAATAAAAAGGAAAATAGCCAAAATCGAAAATGGTAATGATGAGATTAAGCCAAATGTATAGCAAATAAACTAAGGTTAGATGAGATTAAGCCAAATTTACAGCCAAAACCAAAATTGGAGGATGAGATTAATCCAAATTTACAGCCAGCCAAATAACAACAAATCAATTTACCTTAACCAAAATGACCAAAATCGAAGGATGAGATTAAGCAAAGTTTAATTAAAATTAAGCCAAATAACCAAAATCGAAGGATGAGATTAAGCCAAGTTTGATGTCCCAAAAAAAAAAAGAGATTAAACCAAGTTTACCTTAAAAAAGAAGTAGATCTGAGATTTTGAGGAAGCAATACTTGGGAGAGCGGGTGGGAGAAAAATAATGGTGTTTCTGTTTTTTTTTTAATTCTATGTCTCCTTAGTACAACCTTTGGTATCTTTTAGGTTTTGAGAGTATTTATTGATTTTCTGTTTTTCTGTTTTTGTTTGTTTTTTGAAAAATCTCGTTTTCCCGTCAAAAACGTAAAATCCTGTTTTCCTGTCAAAAACAAAAAATCTCATTTTCCCGCAAAAAAACATAAAATCCTGTTTTCATGGCAAAAACATAAAATCCCGTTTACCCGTTAAATACGTAAAATCTCGTTTTCCCGCAAAAAAACGTAAAATTCTGTTTACCTGATAAAACATTTTTTCCGCCAAACTTGTTTTAATAGAAAGATAGTTGACCAAAAAAAAAAAAAAAATTTATTGATGAACAGTAACAGGCGTCTGGACTCTGTTTTAAACATACGGCCACGTCAGCGATATGGCCAAGGGCTGTTTTGCGAGTGACTTTGGAAGTGAGATGATTGACCTGCATTTTCCAAAGCTGAGGGGTATTCTTGCAAAAACAATAAAAGTTACAAAGTTTTTTTGCAGTAATCCCTTGTCTTTTCTCTAAAATGTTTAATTAATTTTTTGTTTGTTTTTTCTCGAAAATGTTTAATGTATTATGATCGTGGCCTTTTTCTTTAAAGTGGAATCGTGGCCTAGTCAAAATCTATAATTCCACTTTATCATGGCTTTGACTTATAAAAGCCAAGAAATATTATAGAAGAGTTTGAACTTTGACGGTTGCTTAACAACGTATTTGTTCCTTCCAAAAGATACCCGCTTGGAGTGTCTTAGCTAGTATGCATTCCTCCAGTTATATATTTTCTTCTCATTCTCCTCCTGTGACCAAATCTTTTCAATCCCTAACCACCCTAAAAATACAAAATAGTAAAACCACTTGAATATTCCTAAAACTACACAAGATAATTGCAACAATGACTGGTTCGTTTTATTCATTTGCTTGATTAAAATCCACTACTTAAAGAGTTGTATTATAACTTGAAGATAACCCACTCTGCAAATGGCCAAAGCACCTTTGGAGACTTGTCAGAAGCATCGTGTCAACAAATATTATAAGCAACAAAAAGATGGCATTAAAACCAAACGCAACTAACCATAGTATGCATACCAGTTATTCATGAAAATGAATATTGTAGAAAAAGGAAAAGAAAATGTTGATTTCTTGTAGCTATATCTTAGTCAGAACGACAAGAAACTGTTAATTTTTGTGTAGTTATATCCTAATTAGAGCAACAAGAAACTGTTGATTCCTAGTTTNATTTTTTCTTCATATTGTGAATAAGTGATTAGATACATGAATTGAGAGGAGTTTTTGGCATCAGATGTGTTTTGTAGGTGTATTTCTTCTTCTTTGATCAGTAAGTTAAAGCTATGATGATTTTGATTAGAGAGCTAACAAATAACCTACGAACAAGCTTTTTTATATATATAATGTTAGTCTAAGGTTAATTCTAAATAGTTTCCACTTTCCACTTTATTCACATAGCTTGTCTACGAAATGGGAAGTTTGCTATAGCCACATATATATACCTGCCACATAGTTTATGTTATATACACTACTAGTATTTTGTTTCTGTAAAACATCGATCATAATAATATGCCTTGTGGACACAATTCAAAAAAGTGTTAATACCCTCCAGCAGAGCAAAGTCACAAAGTGAGGAGAAAGAAGATCTTCCAGTACACTGAGGTAAGAAGTGATGCAGAAAGTCACAAAGAAGTAGAAAAGGCAAAACAGTTGAGCTTGTCTAGGAAGAAGCTGTAAAGAAATTTACCAAGTTCATTGAAGCTGTGGATTCTCCAATTAGAATCTGGATCCGAGACCTCTAGATCATCTCTGCCTACCAAAGATGCTGTTGAAAGCTCCGCCTCAAGAGCAGACCGTGTGGACACGGGATACAGTATCACATTTTTCTGTATTCTCCTTAACAAATGAGATATATAGCTTCGTCAGGAAAATCAAAAGTTCAAGACAACAGAAACTATCAAGAAAAGGAGATGAATCTCATTTCTGATGAACCTCACGAGCATCACGGTAGATTTATTCACAAGTTTCTTTTTCCACCGCTGGGCTGGGCATACCGGAGAAAACCAACCTGACAAACACAATAATGACAGCAGGAAGCTGCAGTGGTAGCGATAGTAGTTTAAAAAATGTTTTTTTTTAAGTACAAGTAATCATACGATTACGACACGGCAGGAACTTCAGAGGCAGGCATAGAAATGAAAGGCACATCAAGGAGAAGGGAGACTTCCTCCATCTGCTATTGAAAAGCAGTCCAAGAAGACCACCGCAGAAAATCACCAAATGTTGTAAATAAAGAAAAATCACCTCCAGAATTCTTTTTCTCCTGCAGGTCACTAGCTTAATGAATGCTTTCACTCTCGTTCTGTGTGATGTCAGTAACTGAAATTATTCTTTGGCTTCTCCTTTGCTTCTGCAAGTCGCATAAATCGGTATTTTCAGGCTATTCAACAAAGAACCCACTTGTTTATTGTAATATTGTGAATTGGATGATATATATTAATGATATGTTTACAGTATTTATAGTGATTATACAAGAGAGACTAGGGCATAGCTATAGACGAATCTACCCTTCTCGTATCTATACTCTACACGCCCCCTCAAGATGGAGGGACTTGTGTGACTCCAATCTTGTCATAAAGTTCAATAAACCGCTGGCGCGATAAAGGTTTGGTGAGTGCATCCGCCAGTTGATCTTTCGTCGACACATGTGATACACGCAATGCACCTGATTGAATGTTGTCGCGGATGAAATGGTAGTCGAGAGCTAAGTGTTTCATCCGAGAATGAAAAACTGGGTTGGCACATAAATACGTAGCGCCCACATTATCACAATAAACTGTTGGTGGCAACCGAAAGTTAACTCCTAGTTCTGAGAGTAACGAGCAAATCCACCTGAGTTCCGATGTGGTATTGGCCACCGCTCTATATTCTGCCTCGGTAGATGACCGTGCAACTCCTCTTTGCTTCTTTGAGGACCAGGCAATTGGTGTTGTGCCCAGATATACGATATATCCATTTGTGGAGACAAAATCGTCGACATCTCCTGCCCAATCGGCATCTGAAAAGGCATGTAGAGAGAGAGGAGAGTCAGCCCGAAGATAAATACCATGAGATGATGTGCCTGCTAGATATCGCAGAACCCGCTTTGTAGCTTGCCAATGCACGTCCGTGGGAGAGTGCATAAATTGGGATAGACGGTTGACCGAGTACGCTATGTCTGGCCGCGTGAAGGCCAAGTATTGCAGGCTCCCGATGACTGTACGAAACTCACTCGGATCCGGCATTGGGTCTCCCATTCGTAGTGATAATTTTGGAGCTGTGGCCATCGGTGTTGCCACTGGTTTTGCATCTATCATTTTTGTCTTCAGCAAGAGATCGATGATGTATTTTCTCTGCATCAAATGTAGTCCTTTGGTGGTTCGAGTGGCCTCAATACCCAGAAAATAAGATAAGTCCACGGGTTCCTTCAACGAGAATCGGGAAGACAACTTGCTGATGAAATCCTTGATAAGTTGTGGACGACTCCCTGTAACAATAATGTCGTCAACATAGACTAGTGTGTACACAATATCAGCACCATGTATGCATATGAACACGGAGGTGTCCGCGAGAGAATTTTTGAAACCAATATCAAGGAGGTAATTCCTTAATTCCTGATACCAGGCTCGCGGCGCTTGTTTTAGGCCATACAGAGCTTTCCGTAACCGGCACACATGGTGAGGACGATCCACGTCTACGAAGCCCGGTGGTTGAGTGACATAAACTTCGTCCGTAAGCGTTCCTTGCAGAAATGCATTGTTGACGTCGAGCTGCTTAATGTCCCAACCGTGACTGACGGCTAATTGGAGGACAAGTCGTATTGTATCCGACTTAACCACGGGGCTAAAGGTCTCGGAGTAGTCAATTCCATGTTGTTGATTGAAACCTCGCGCCACCAATCTTGCTTTATACCTGTCAATACATCCATTTGGCAGATATTTAATGGTGAAAATCCATTTTGTTGCAATAACATGTTGATTTGGCCGTGGGGGAACCAGATCGAATGTATGATTGCGTGTTTGAGCATTCATCTCATCGCCCATGGCGGTTCTCCATTTTGGATCCCGCAAAGCCTGGTGGATAGTGGTGGGGATCATAGGTTTGGTGTTGGTTATGGCTGTGAGGGTGAGTTTGGTTTTCGGTTTGAGGATGTTATTTTTCCGGCGGGTTTGCATCGGATGAGTATTAGTAGGTGGTGGGGGTATTATCGCGGGTGAGGGAGATGATGAGGTGGGATCGATAGTGGTGATGGCATATGTGTTGGGCTGGATATGTTGTGGGTTGTTTGGAGATGGGCCAGGTGCTATCTCTGTTGGGCCTGTGGAATTCTCATTTAAGCCCACAGTAGAGTTGTTTGGATCATCATCGTGTTCCATTGGAACTCGATTCTCCAAAGCCGTCGCTTCCGAGGATACCTCCGTCACAGGTTGTGGCTGCGACGAAGGCTGCGACGAGTGAGGATCCAAGAGCAGGGGCGCGGGCAGCGGAGCTGATACGAGTGGCGATGGCTGAACAGGAATAATAGTGGTAAGAGAGTTGGGTTGTGGAGAGTGGTCGGGTTCGGATGTCTGGGTGTTCGCCGTTGTAACGGTAGCGAACAGAAACTTTGATTCTACAAACTGAACATGTCGTGAAGTGTAGACCCGTCCAGTTGTAGTGTCGAGGCATAGGTAAGCACTTTGTGTAAGTGAATACCCAACAAACACGCACGGCGTTGAGCGATCGTCAAGTTTATGATTTGTGTATGGCCTGAGCCAAGGAAAGCACAAACTGCCGAAGACCCGTAGCTTGAGGTAGTTAGGTTGCTGGTTGAAGAGCTTCGTGTATGGTGAGAGATTGCCGAGAACTTGCGTTGGTAACCGGTTGATCAAATAGATCGCTGTAGCAAACGCCAGGGGCCAATAGTTCTTTGGAACAGAAGCTTGATGCAGTAAGGTGAGTCCCGTTTCTACCAGATGGCGATGTTTGCGTTCTGAAATCCCATTGTGCTCGGGAGTGTGAGGCGGTGAGGTGAGATGAGAAATCCCATGTGTGGCCAGGAAAGGACGTAATCCGATGAATTCACCGCCATTATCGGAGTATAGTGTTCCGATTTTACAACCGAAACGATTTTCCACCAGTGTCTTGAACGCAATAAAGGTATCGCGAACCTGAGATTTCTGCTTCAGAGGATAGAGCCATGTGTATCGCGTGTGATGATCAACCAATATGAGATAATACTTGTAGTTATCGATAGAAGTAATTGGCGACATCCAGACATCCGAGTAAATATATTGGAGAGGTTTTTGTGAGGAGATTGTGTTTGAATAGAAAGGTAACTTGTGACTTTTATTAATGAGGCAATGAGAACAAGGAGTTTGTTTTTGAAAAGAATCAGAAAATGGTAAAGCAAATTGAGAGACAATGGATTGTAGGATTGGTGGTGACGGATGACCAAGTCGGGAATGCCAAAAGGAGATGGATTTTTTGGTGATGGGGAAGCAAACAGGGAGATGATATTTTTGGAGGTGACTGGCCACTCGTATAGCTCGTTATTAGTTCTGCCTTGGAGTAAGCGGGCCCCCGTTCTGAGATCCTTCACCTGAAAATGAGCCGGAAAGAATTCCACAGACACTTGGTTAGTATTGCAAAGTCGGTAAACAGAGATTAGATTTTTATGGATATTGGGAACATAAAGGACATCTTTTAAGGTGAGGGATCGAGAAGGGGTAGGAAGAGAGGTAGAACCAGTATGCGAGATTTGGAGACCAGATCCATCCGCAATAGTCACTTCTTCACCACCATTGTAGAGTTGATGAAGGGACAGATTTTTCAAATCTGTGGTGAGATGATGCGTGGCACCGCTATCGAGCAACCAGTTGCTTGCGTTGGACGATGATGCGGTTGCCAAGTTAGCTCGAGACTGCCATTGAGCAGGGCCCGAGGAATACGGTTGTGGAGATGGCGTGTAGGAACTGCCATGTTGTTGAAGTTGAGAACACCTACGAGCACTGTGACCATGGATGCCACAGATCTGACATTTCCCTTGATAGCCGCGTGGTGCAGGTTGATCATGACGAGGTTGAAATCGCTGGTTATTCCACATCTGATTGTTGCGATTATTGGACCTCTGTGGACCACGATAATTGTTGGTGTTGTTGTATGGTCGGACATTTGCAGCGTTTGCAGAAATCGGAAGTACAGAGGAGGTGTTCATCGTTGACTGAATTTTGATTTCATGGTTAAGTAGTTTCTCGTGAATCTCTGTGATGGATGGGGTTACATCGCGGGCTTCGATTTGATCGACGACGGTTTTGTAGTCATCGGAGAGACCACGTAGGATGTTTTCAATCTGATCCTCCGGATCCATAGGTTTTCCCAAGAGTGCGAGCTGATCGAAGCGTGTTGTAAATCCTTGAATATATTCATGGACTGATTTCGAACCTTTCGTCCATTGGTGGATCTGTTGTCTGAGTTGTTGAAAATGACCGCGAGTTGGGTTGGCGTAGATCGACGTGAGAGTCTCCCAAATCTCTGCTGATGTGTTTGCTCGGGCTAGAAGAGGCTGAATTGTCATTGAAATAGCACCGAGGAGGGAGCTAAAAATTAGCTTGTCTTGACGCTTCCATACTGTGTACGCCGGATTGACAGTGACCACATCATTCGTGGTGTTTGTAGCAGACGGAACCTCAACCGATCCATCCACAAAGCCGGCGAGGTCATAGCCGTCGAGGAGAGCATGGACTTGACGACTCCACATCAGGAAGTTGGTCGTCGTGAGTTTGGTGACGTTTGTCATATTGACATTGAGGAGGTTGACGTTATCGGAGATGGAGATCGTTGTGTTGGAGGAGGCCGGAGAGTTTGCCATTTTGAGAAGTGGAAAAAAAAAAAAATTTGAAAAATGTGAATGGCGGCCGAAAGAAATTTAGGTTTTTAGGAATCGGTGCTCTGATACCATGTAATATTGTGAATTGGATGATATATATTAATGATATGTTTACAGTATTTATAGTGATTATACAAGAGAGACTAGGGCATAGCTATAGACGAATCTACCCTTCTCGTATCTATACTCTACATTTATCATCCACACCAGATCCACAGTATAAGGAAATCAGCAACCTCAGCGCCACTACGGATTCGCGAACGGATTAGTACGTGTTTCTTGCGACTACCGCCGGAATACCTGTACATGGTAGCATTTGGAGACATCTCATCAAGCAATACCATGAAATGAAAATAGTAATGAACAACACCTACTAGGGAANAATTGAAGGAACCAGAATTCGCACATATCGTAGATCGGCGAATTCAGTTTAGAGTTTAGGAGAATTATTTTTATTAGATTTATAGCTGTGCCGTTGAAGGCTGCCTACGTACCCTTCAAATAGGGATCAAGCCAAAACGTAGTTCTTGTTACAAAGGATGTTGTATGATTTTTTGATATGATTATTATGATAGGGGGTTCCCCTATTTATAAGTCTTGAAGTCTTTAACTCTTCCTTTTCCTTCTTGACTTTGTATTGGCAATTATCCTTTTTCCTTGAAGCCGATAAGGATAATCTCCTTTCTTTCCGGGATTTGCCTTTTTCCAATAAAAGGAAATCTTCTTTTTATCAAGTAAAAGGAAACTTCCTTTTATTTCGTAGATCGGTCTTGATGGGCCTTGAAGTCGACTGTTGGGCTGATTTCAACTCAAACCGGGTTAAACCGGGGAGTGCTAAATCCCCCTCTAACAATTATGTGATGAAATAAGAAAGACTAACTAAAAAGAATATTGTGTGGAACCTTGATTGAGCTCGTTTTAGGTTTAGACTGTTGGTCATTATTTCGTGTAGTGTTGAAAGGGTTAAGTGGGTCTCTGAAGGCTCATCCTCACTAGGTAATCTCGATTACTCAACCCTCTCCCCTTGTTTCTTTTCAGGTTATAGTTTGGATCGTGTTGTTGTGCTGTTGTTGTTACCGGGCGTTTTCCTGGCGATCCTGTGTTGCTGGCCACTGGTAACGACCTAACATGCCCGATTCTCGGTTATCTCCGGAGACCTGAGATAGGGATGTTACAGAGAGAGTCAGAGAGATTGGAAGAAGAAGGAAATATTCTTTTGGTAGATTGTTTTCCCCAAATCTTACATATGCAAAAGTACCAACTTAACGGTTCATAACTCACGGTTTATATTTGTTCAACAAAAAAAAAAAAAACTCACGGTTTATTTGAAATAGCAAAGCCGAATTGATATAAAGTCCCACATCGGTAGTTACCAAAGATGTATTCTAATATATAATAAGCACAAATCATCCATCTGATTGTTAATTGAGTGTGAGATAGAGCTTACTGGTCCTTGACGTGTTGGTGTTTCTTAACAGCCTGAAAAGCTAAAGGTCTAATCCATGAAGAGTATCATGTGTGTTACACTACTCATTCTCGATTAACATTTTTTTTTTTACCCGAATGGTTCGATTTCGTGTCTGTCATTAATTTTTAAATTTAGGAATAGGGGAGTGAAACGAAAGTGCACAAATCGAAGTATCTGAATGGTTCGATTTCGTTAGTCTATTAACAATATTATTCTCAGTTTGTAAACCGAGAAATAACATGCTAAAAGTGTCATTAATCATAAATACTTATGATTTTATCAATGGTTAAAATTCTATTGAGAATATATTATTTAGTTGATTAGTTATTTAAAAATTTATGGTTGGTGATCCGGTCGTCAAGTGCCGTGAAAATGTATGGGAACGTTTAACTAGGATGAGCCTTTTGAGGACGGGAATATGGTTTATGATCGGAGATTTCAATTAGATTACATGTAATCAGGAAAAGAAAGGGGGTCGAAAACGGTCTGAATCATCGTTCTTACCCTTTAAAACCATGCTCTCGAACTGTGGTATGATTCAATTCCCGTATAAGGGTAACTCCCTATCTTGGCTTGGTTAAAGGAAATCTGGAAGAATCCAATGTCGACTAGATAGAGCTATTGGTAATGAGGAGTGGCACCATCTATTTTCTCACTCTAATGTGGAGTACTTGAAGTTATGGGGCTCAGATCATCGGCCAGTCTTGGTTAGGATCCAATCAAAACCGGGAAGAGTTAAAAAAAAAGGTTTTAAATTTGATAAACACTGGTTAGGCAAAGTTGGACTCAACGACACTATTGTAGAGGGTTGGGGATCTTTCGACGGCCTTGATTCAAGAGATTTCCACTCGAAAATAGGGAGTTGTCGTAAAGCAATATCTCGATGGAAGAGTTTAAACTCATCTAATGCAGCCAAGAAAATCGAGGATATCAAGCGTATACTTGAACAAGCTCAAACATGCGACTCTTTCCCAAGTGAAGAGATCATGAATTTAAAATGGGAATTATGTGCTGCTTTCCGTGAAGAATAATTATATTGGAAGCAAAAAAAACCGAGTTATCTGGCTAAAGGAAGGAGACCGGAATACGAAGGTTTTCCACAGGACAACTAAACATCGACGAGCACGAAATAGAATCACAAAGATTAAAAAATTCGATGGATCGTGGGCAGAAGATGAAGACGATATAGAGAAGGTAGCCACAGATTTTTTCCAGAATCTTTTCACGACGTCACATCCAAATGATTTTGAGGAAGCCCTCTGGTACGTTACCGCGCAAGTTTCCCCAGAGATTAACGCTTCCCTCACCCGGCCCCCAACGAATGATGAGATAAAAAAAAGGCAGTCTTTTAGATAAATCCCGATAAAGCGCCCGGCCCGGATGGGATGACGGGTTTATTCTACCAGAAGTTCTGGGAAGTGACAGCGAAAGATATAATCAATCTGGTAAAAGAATTCTTTGTCATAGGAAGTTTTGACGCTCGTCTCAACCAAACCAATATCTGCTTAATCTCGAAAACAGAGAGGCCGAGAGAGATGATAGAGTTCAGACCAATCAGCCTTTGCAACGTAAGCTACAAGATCATCTCCAAAATTTTGTGTAAACAACTAAAGCGATTCCTCCCAAGTTAATCTTGGAGACTCAATCAGCCTTTGTGGCTAGACGTCTGATCACAAATCCGATTTGCAAATCTAAATTTCTTGGACGAATCCGATTTGCAAATCTAAATTCGTGGCAATAAAAACGGATATGAGTAAGGCATATGATAGGGTGGAATGAAGTTTTTTGGAAGCTCTAATGCTAAAAATGGGCTTCGATGCAAAGTGAGTTTCATGGATCTGATGGTGTATATATGTCCTCGGTTTCATACCAAGTCCTCCTGAATGGAGAGCCGAGGGGAAATATAAGCCCATCTCGGGGCCTTCGTCAAGGAGATCCCCTTTCACCCTTCCTTTTCATTATTCTTACTGAGGCCCTTATCGCACAGCTTCGAGGAGCGGGAGCGGAATGGGCTATAACGGGATTGAAAATAGCGCAAGCAAGCCCAGTGGTTTACCATCTTTTGTTAGCAGATGATAGCCTCTTCTTCTGTAAAGCGGATGTCCTGCAATGTGCAGAGCTGATGAGGATCATAAATTGCTATGGAAAAGTTTCAGGACAACAACTAAATGTCTCAAAATCATCCATCCTTTTTGGAAGTAAAGTGTCCCCCGAGGTTAAGACTGAACTCAAAAGGACTCTATGTATTCCAAAGGAATGAGGTATGGGTATGTATATGGGCCTCTCCGAACGGATTTGTGGCTCGAAGAAACAGGCTTCACCTTTATTCAAGAACGCCTAAACAACCGAATTAACTCTTGGTCATCAAAGTTTCTATCAAAATGAGGGAAGGAAATCCTTATTAAATCGGTTCCTCAAGCTCTCCCGACCTATGTCATGTCATGTTTCCTTCTACCCCAGGAGATTATTAATAAACTCAAAGGCGTTATCTCGAAATTCTGGTGGAGTACCAAGCAAAATAATCGGGGTTTACATTGGATAGCATGAGACAAAATATGTATCCCCATTTATAAAGGCGGTCTGGGTTTTCGTGATCTCAAGAACTTTAATATCGCACTCCTTGCGAAGCAATTATGGCGTCTTATCCAATTCTCGTCTTCACTCCTCGCCCGAGTTCTAAAAAGAAGATATTTTCGATACTCAACCCCAATGGAAGTGGAAAAAGCAAACTCCCCTTCTTATGGGTGGCAGAGCATTATGGCTTCTCGTAATCTCCTCCAAGTCGGTCTAAAGAAATCGATAGGATCCGGGTTTAATACGAAAGTATAATTGGCAGGACAATTGGATCCCAGTAATTCCTTCTAGACCAGCCTCAGATAATGGCATCGTATACAGAGACTCGCTTCTCTATGTTGGATACATGATTGACCAAAATACCAAGAAATGGAGATTGGAGACTTTGCAGAACCTAATCGCCCATGAAGACATCCCGTTAATACGGAGTATAAAGCAAAGCCGAGGCTATAAGGCAGATGTGTTATGTTGGAATCATACAAAGTCTGGCATATACTCGGTAAAATCAGGTTATTCACTTGCAATTCAGTTGAAGGAGGAAGAAGACCCGTAACAGATCCTCGAGCCCAGTATTACACCTCCAAAAAGAAAAGTCTGGACTTTGAAAACACCAAGGAAGATCAAACATTTCATGTGGCAGGCAGTCTCGGGGTGTGTTCCCGTTTGTAGCAACCTGGCAGATCATCACTGCGGCACGGACAGGTTTTGTCCGAGATGGTGAGCGGAGGTGGAATCTAAAAATCACCTCCTCTTCGAGTGTCCCCCAGCAATCCATACATGGGCACTTTCAGGGATCCCATCCAGTCCAGGCTTTTTCCCGAGTGATTCTCTATACAGAAATTTTGATTATCTTCTTTGGCGTGCAAAGGAAGGAGGCGTAATGGAAAAATATCTAGAGGCTTTCCCGTGGATAATCTGATATATTTGGAAGGCCAGAAATGACAAAGCCTTTAATGGCAATGATGTCTCTCCCATCGACACCCTTCAACTCGCCACCCATGAAGCAGAAATTTGGAAAGTTGCACAATTGGCCTCACCCCCAAGGAGTTGAGAGAAGTGGTCCAAGACTTCGATGCCAAATAGATGCCTCATGGGCATTCGATGATCCCCTGTTTGGGGGTGGTTGTGTAATCGAGTTAGAGAACGGACGAAGAACTTTCGGCGCCTTTGCGAAGGAAAGAACTTTATCCCCCCTTCATGCCGAATTTAATACCTTATCATGGGCGATGAAGACCGTCTTGCAGCTAGGAGTATTAGCGATGAATTTTGAATCAGATTGCCTAGAGATAGTTAAGGTGATCAATGAAGAGGAAGAATGGCATGCTTTGGCCTCGGAAATCGATGTTCAATCATTTACATTCTACTTTTGTTTATTTTGATATTTCATTTATTCTTCGTGTTCTTAATGTCCGTGCTGATTTTGCAAAAAGGGCTCGAGCCCGATGTATTATCTTTTCCCATGTAGACTCTTCGATTCCGATCTGGATGATTTCCAAGACCACCATATTCGAATCATCGTAATAATATACGGAGTTTTTGACATCACAAAAANCCCCATTAGTGGTTCTACCATTGGAGCATACAAAATTAAAAGTTCTTAGAAAAGGTTCTTAACTTAAAATTTATGATTAAATATTCATAAGAACCCCATGAGGGGTTCTACCAATAATGATGCTCTCAAAAGGTCCACTAACACATTCACTTGAGATTTTAATCGATGATCATCAAACAAAAGAGATTTGATTTAAGATTATTCCACCCAAGTTTTTATTATCCAATTTAATTCCTCTGTACATTTTTTTCTTTTTTCTTTTTTCTTTTTTTCATTTCACCACAACCCAAAAATGAAATGCTCTTTCAAATCCCCAAATCGATTCGATATCCCCTAACTCTCAACTACTCAACCTTGGGTGTTATTCCACTATCCCTGAAACCTCCGACGATGAATCCACCACCGCTGCTATTTTTCTGCATCTCCGCCATGTAACTCCTCACTTCCGTCTTTATCATCTCCTGCACCACCGTCATAAACTCAGCTCTACGTCCCACCACGACTGCTTCTCCTACATCGATTTTCATTTGGCTCTCAAATCGCGGAAACAGCAAAGTGCTGTGGCTCGAGCTCGTGTTCTTTGACTCCTGGCTGACGTCAGATCCGGGCAGTGACAGTGACAGGCTCAGTGATGTCGCCGGATCCTCCGACGACGAAGACGTTTCTACCGGCGGGACCGTGAACCCGCCGGACACCGGCATTGGCTTGAAAAGCTGAGCAGCAACCGGAGACCGCGGAGATGGAATCGTGCTGGAGTCACTGACGTCGATTCCGATGGGACTCTCCGGGCTCATATACAATCCAGTGTCCACCGGAGGAGCAGACTCAGAGCTCAAAGATCTCCTCTTCTTCGGCCGATCCTGATCCTGATCCTCCTCCACTAAGTTAACATCTCCGCCGCATTTCCGCTTGAGCGTCGAGTTCCAGTGGTTTTTCACGGCGTTATCCGTACGGCCGTTGAGAAGACGAGCGATCGTCGCCCATTTGTTACCGAACTTGGCTCGAGCGGAGACGATCGTCTCGTCTTCCTCTGGCGAGAACGGCCGATGCTCGACCTCCGGAGATAACTGATTACACCAACGTAGTCGACACGATTTTCCAGATCGACCTGGAACCGATTTGCTAATAGCCGACCAGTTCCTCGGTCCGTATTTCTCCACCATCCTCCTTAGCTGTTCGTCTTCTTCTTGGCTCCACGGACCTTTTACACGATCCGCCATTGAATCAATCAGATCTTTCAGAGAGAGTTTTTCGAAAATTTGTTTTGGTTTAGAGAAGAAGAAGAAAGCTCAACAAGGTCGAGAAACTGAAGAGAGGAAAAAAAGGTATTTATACAGGGAAAGAAAGATTAGGGGAAAGTAACCGGTAACCGGTAACCGGTTGAGACGGTGGAGAAAGTCATGGCCCCATGGGCACCGCTTCTTCCACGCAAGCGGTTTTGAAAGTTTTGGGATACAGCTGTAGGTGAACACGTGTCGTGATCTCGATGCGTCTATGTGTCTCTTTTTTCTGTTACGATGGAGCGTGTGATACAGTCGAGGGTGTTAAAAAAAAGCAAGAGAGAAGTGAGGTCACGCGAGTGATAAGCGCGTGGGTTAATGTGGGAAGTTAAAGCGACAAAATCACGGAAACCTACAAGGAAAGCTCTGATATTATTCGCACAATCTGAGGTGAAAATTTTAGAAAGTTGTTTTAATTTTTGGGTTTGAAATTAAAATATCTGATAATAAAGACGATAACGGTTAGGTTTGGCCGTTTGGGTAAAGACAGTTTTTTATGCATTTCTGACTTTTTGACTGGACATGCCAGCCTGTATACCAATATATTTTTCTTTTTGAAGATACAAAAAAACGCCTTTTTTATTTTATTTTGAAACTACATATAAGTTTTCAAGTAGTTGCAGTTTTTTATACATATAATGGACCAGGCAATAATAATAATGCCAGAATAAACGCGATCAAACAAAATTGTGATTGCAGTTTTTTTGTTTTTAATTAGTAGTTATCCAATATTAACTATTTTTTTTAAAAAACTACTTAGACTGGCTTTCGACCCAAAAAAACAAAAACTACTTTTAGTTTGGCTAAAAACATTTCTGTAACTTTCTTGTTCTTCTCTTAATTCTTCTAGTTTATATTTTTAACTGAAACAAAAAAAAAAAAAAAATCAAACGGCCTAATGCTACAATTTTGGGATATAATTTTGTCAGTTTTAATTAAAACAGTTTTTTTTTTGGTTAAATGGTAAAGAAAATTCCATAAAAATACCCCAATTTTATTCCGATAAGTTTTTTAATACCTGAATTATTTTTGTAACCAGTTTAATATTCTAACTATTTGTTTTACCCATTTTAATTATCCAACTACAAACCATGTGCTCATTTTACAACCCACGTTAACAGAGATATACGGACCTATATACGGGTTGAAACAGTGTTTATATTTAATAATAAAATATTAATAAATAAAAAGTTACATTCAATTTTCAAAAAATTGAAAAAAATCCAAAAAAAAAAAATTAAGAAACAATAATTTTAAATAAAAATATATTATATTTTAGCTTTTGAATTTGTGAACTAAAATTTTCAAAAAACTCAAAAAATAAAAATCCAAAACAATTCTCAAAAATTTATAAAAATTCAAAAATCTATTACTAGGTGTTTAGTCCGCATAAGAGATTTCATCAAATAATCATATTAGTTAGATTATTAAATTTGTTATCGATAATAATTCGAACACAAATATAACAACAATGTTACTTATGTAAACTTGATACCTCCGGTTTGGATCTCCAAACTGTTCTAGGTATCTAGACTGTTGACAAAAAAATATATATATAAAAAACATATGATCAACCAAAAATAATAATAACCAATAATATTTATTTGTAGAAACTAACGAAGAACAATAATATTTATTAAGTTTTTTAACTGTTCTGTGTTATTCATGGATTTTTGAATTTTTATAAATTTTTGAAAATTTGTTTGGATTTTTGTATTTTTGAGTTTTTATGTCGAAAATTCAAAAACTAAAATATAATATATTTTTATTTAAAATTTAAAATTATTGTTTCTTAACTTTAGATTTAAAATTATTTTCGATTTTTTTTTTTGAAAATTTAATGTAAATGTTTTTTAAAAAATATTTTATTATTAAATATAATTATATTTCAAATCGTGTATATGTCCGTATATATTTGTTAACCGAGATGTTGTAAAACGAACACACGGTTCACAGTTGGAGATTTAAAATGGGCAAACAAAATAATTTATGTATTTTATTGGATACAAAAATAATTCGAGTATTAAAAAGCTTATCGGAATAAAGTTGGAGTATTTTTATGGAATTTTCCCTAAATGGTATGTATTAAACCAAAGATTTGAAGTGATTTTGAGTTATAGTGATTTTTTAGATGATTTGGGTCAATTTAGAGGAATTGTTATGATTTGTTATTAAAATTTTCCGCAATTCTCATTTAAAACCATATGATTTGGATATTTGTATTTTTAATTAAGAAAACACATCCAAAATTCCTTATGTCATTAAAATTATAATACTTTAAAATATTTACAATAACAATAGATTTGAAAATATTATTTAAAATCACTAATTCAATAACATTAAAGTTTAAGAGACATTTATAAATTTTACAGCCAATAATACACACCGTTTTTATCATAACACAAATTTTACAGCCAATTATAAATTTGAAAATTTGTGTTGTCATCATAACACAAATCAATTCAAATGTTTGTTTTGAATACACACCGTTTTAGCGATGAAATGGGGGTTCGAAATAAATGTACACGTTGATGTCAATTAAAAACCATATAATACGAGAAAGGAAAGATAAATTTCATAATTCGAATTTATATTCTGTTTCATAAACTTGTTACAAAGAAACGGCCACAAAAGATAAAAGTGAGTGGTCGGAATTTTGTTTTTTTCTTTTTTCTTTTTCAAATTGAAGTTTGATGACATGGCGAAAAACGACAGAGAGAGAGTTGGCCAATTGAAATGTGAAATCATCACTTCCCATATTTTTTTTTATTAATTAGAGCAAAAATCCAGCCTGTAATCTTTCAACAAACAACTAACTGTCGTCCATTGAGCGAACTGCCACGTGTCAGTTTTTTGACTCTTTTGGAAAGATGTGTAACTGTCTCTAACGTTAGTAACGCACTTTGGTCCTCAACGTCATTTGCACCTTCCCTCGAACGGTTTCCCAACTTTTTATTATTCACTTTTTATATAAAAAAATATAATTCCTCTGTTTCAAAAAAAATATCATTCTGACAATTTTCACACAAATTAAAAAAACTAATAAAAATTTTATTTTACCCTTTATTAATACACTAAAAAAAATTCTCTATCTAATTAATACATTAAAACATTAGGATTAAAACTAGATTTTTAATAAAAAATTTGCATTGAAAATACAAAGTGACACTCTTTATGTAACAAAAAAAAAATACTAGAATGACATTCTTTTTGAAACGGATGGAGTATCTTTTTATTTAAAACATATGATTTTATTATATGGTAAAAGGGTAATACAATAAATTGATCATCCAACATATATTTTTCCGTTTTTTTTTCTTTAATGTCAAATTAGTTATAAACAATAAAAAACGATTTTATGTCAATCATAGACGGATTTTTAACCATTTATGATAGAATTATTGAATTACAAACTAACAAAAATCTTGATATATACATGCATGAACCGGAATAAAATAGGACAAATCTACTGAATTTTGACGTTTTTCCTAAGCTTATCCAGATTAAGAACATCGACCACCCTGTCATATTCGTGTATATATAGTGTGGTGATATAAATTTAAGATGTATGATGTTGAATTTTAATCGTATGTGAGAGTTAAGTACGGGACAAAGTTGTTTTCATAGCATTTATTTGATTTATATACATGTTTAATTAGTCTTTTCGGTTCTTAAGTAGTTAATTTTAGTAACCACTAACCAAATTTTTCTTAATGGTTGGTCCTTTCTTAATAATACCCTCTCATCAATTTATAAACAGAGTTGCTGTCGATTCGATTGCTTTCAATCTCACTTTACTCTAAATTTGTTCTTGTTGATTTGCTGAAGTAAAAACTTAACACAAAACAAGTATAGCGTTTCTCTAACAACTATGGGAATATCTCTATTCAGGATCGACACCTAAAAATCCACTATACGAACTTGAGTACAGAAAGTTCTCGATTGAGAGAATACAAGATTGATCAAAGAAGTCTAATTAAAGAAAGAAGACAACAACGTCACAAGTTGTTATGCATCCTCTCTCCTTAAAACAACTTGATCTTTAGAGTTTGGACCAACACCTTTTCTCCGACACCCAGCTTGTTTTTACATCTTTGGGTTTAATCCATTATAGCTCACTGATATTGTTTAACCAATAGATTTGACCAAATCCACTTAAATCATGAACCAGATTATCACAAGAGAACTATGTGTTACGAAACATATATTATTGGGTCATCATGTACTTTAGATGTACACCTAGTTAGATTTCAAATATGCACGTGAACAGAAATGTGGAATTATTATTATTCCAATAATTCTATGTATATTGAAAATTTGTAATTAAAATATTGGTAATATGTTGTTGTCAAAAGGAACAAGACGGTGCACGATGCGAATATAAATATATATTGCGAGACCTAATTAATAATTAAATGATATTATTTGCTGTTTGTTGTTACGGCCATGCTTCGATTGTCGGGTTTGTTCCTCTAATTTTCAACTACTTTTTTTTTTCTGTAATGTTTCGCTTACATAAAATCGTTCAATATATTTTAAATAACAATACTGTTTATAACTAACAGAAAGATAATACAAACATACGGTCGTAAATGGTCAAGAGGCTCGTGGTCTAGTGGTACTCCTGCCATTGTGAACGGGAGGCTCTAGATTCGAATCCCTTCCTAGTCCACACGGGCGTGGTCGAGTGGTCGGTCGGAGGAGAACGGCTAGGTAAAGGGTACACTCTCACTCGAGTTCGATTCTCTCCTAGCGCAGATGCTCGAAACAAGGTCACAAACGTGTGTGGAAGCTGGCAATGGGGTTCGGCCCAGTTGAAAACCTGTAAGGAGGCTTTGTCAGTTGGGCCAACTCACTCTAGGCAATAGTCGGAAGGCGCGAAGTCTTACTGGTTTGGCATGTGGTAGCCAATCCTCATCTCTCCAGTAAAATGTCGACCGGACAGCGTAGATTATAAAAAAAAAAAAAACATACGGTCGTAAATTAGTCGGTGTGTGAGAGGAAAACAAAAAAAACAAATGTATGTTGACTGAAGTTCATTGTGTCATTCGAATTAATAGACAAATTCCGAATTCCCTATATATTCGTTTAACGTTTTGTGGAATTTTATATGAATGGAAAATTGTATAATCTAAGCTGTTTAGCAACAAACAAAAAATTGTATAATCTTTGTCACAGAGAAAAAAAAATCATATATATACGCGTTAATATTTGCAACTTGTGATTAATTATTCGAACGAAATTGTAGGTAACAATATTGCTCGTATTATTATAACATGGATAAACTGCATGTAGTCGGGATATATAGAAATGATATTTAAGGATATTGTTGTTTTTCATAATTGGTTCAAACAAAAATCATTCGATATTTAAACTCAGATGTGGAATACTTGAACATATCACACGGTTATTTTGTAGTCTTTAGAAAGTTACTCTTTGTGGATATATATTTTGGTAGGTTATTTTTAACTGTTTGTGGACGATTATTATACCTCCATATATAGAATAGCTTTGATGCAATTCTACGTTTGTTCAAGATCAACGTTCCATTTTTGATCAAGACAGAGATGGGCATCTGTCAGCCATTCCCATACGACTCATCCCGATTGAGATTTAAAGCTACTTAGACTCTTAATTTTTGTTGATTAATATAATTTCACATTTCAACAAAATAAAATAAAATGGAACAGACAAATTCATATCAATCTTGTATGCCTAATCATTTATTTTTCACAAAACACATAAACTTATAATTGTTTCTTCAACTGCACAAGTTAAACATGTCTAAATGTCCCACCTTTGTTCTTGAGGTTAAATGACCACTAGGCCAACGTATAAATAGACGACTGAAATATCTTCGTTGTACCGCTACTTAGTTTTAGTTTTATTTATCAATATGATTCAGTTTATTTGGCGTGAACTACTTTCCTTCCCTCTGCGGAATAGCAACTTTTCATCTCTCCTTTAATTGTATTTTGGTTGTATTTTTCATCCGATTTGAAACAATCTCTATCTTGCTTGGTTCCAATTATAGGTTAGTACATATGGTAAGTTGTAAAAGTAAGTTATTTGTATAGCTCTTGTAGTATGTAACCTCTATTTTTTGGTATAAAATCTTAACATTAAAACCAAAAAAAAAATGATTCAGTTTTATGAAAAAAACTATTCACTTCTTCATCCTTTTTTTTTTTTTTTGCTTTTTCTTTGAAAAACCAGATCTTGTTACTTGTCAGCTTACATATGCAAAAGGATCTAAGGGATCGGATATTGTTTTGGGGGGTAATATGTAACTCATAGTCTCAACAGAGTGCTGAAAAAGGGTGAAAGTAGGATAGAGAATGGAACATTATGCATACAAGACTGAATTTGTTTTCAATAAAATTTGAATCCCATTGTTATATAACAACCGTTATAAAAAATAAAATATATATGTAAACGAAACCTTCCCCTCCGGTTGTTTTGCATCATCAAAATTAAAAAAATGCCGAAAGACAGGAAAACAAAGGAAATAAACAGATAGTGGAGATAAGGTAGGTGGATATACGTTTGCTATAGTCATCATTCATAAAGAAGTTGTCATTTTTTATCGAGTCTCGGATGAATTGCTTCGTCGGTTTTCCTTCCTTGTAACATCTTTATCCCGGGTTCTCGAAGGAATCGGGGACTTCGAACATGTTAGGTCGGCGGACTAATTCTTTTCGGTTAAGTCGTCCGGTTTGGTCCTTTAGTGAACGCCACATGATATCCAGGAAAACACCCAGGTCACAATCAACAATATAAGTCATTTCCGGTTACGGTAACCTGTACAGAACAAAGGGAAGAGGAGGGGTGAACAATGGAGATTAATCAGTGAGGATGAGCCTTATGAGGACTCATCATAGTTCACTTCCAGACATTATGTGAGTTACTATCATGAAAGTCTAATCCTACAATAAGCACAAGCAATTCATCAATCAAGTACGCACATTCACCATGATCACCACCACTTCCACTTAACACACCACAATTGGTCCACGACCATTACGAGCCCATTCCTCCACCTAATCCCATCTTTCCGAAGAAACGACGTGTCACACAAACTTTCTTGAGGTTCGCCATAACCTCTCGGCGTTGAGAACTGGTGCCCGTTTGGCGCCCCATTAGCCCCATCAAACAATATCCGTACCATGAGTGTCCATCTCGCCATGTGATGGGCTCACAATTCCAATTAACGACACCAAGTAATATCGGATTACATTAGATCCCTTTAATATACTCTAGGTTCAAGACTCCAAACACGACTCATACCAAGTTGTAACAATGGTCTACTATCTTCACAATCAATTTACCATGTTATTAATGTTCGATAGTCACTAGATCAAATTTAGATAACGTGCAAAACAAGTAAAAAACAATAATATAATAAACCCTAAAAGCGGATCTAAGATAGCCTAATTAATAACAAATCTAAGAATATGATTGTATATATATAATATAGTCAATTGGCAAACAATACAAAACACCAAATGAATCAGATAGCACGCTTAGTGGAAAATTACGATTTAAGAAAAGATTTATCAAAAAAAATAAAACGAGTTTTGAAAGAAAATGAAGGGCAACGAATTCTCATTTTGGCACCGATAGAGGCGACAGAGGAGAGAAAGGGAAATCATCATCGGAATCAATGGAGGAGCACGGCGAAGGAGGAGGAGGCGGAGTGGGCATCTCGCGGCGAGGAGAGAGAGATGGCGTGAGAGAGAGAGAGGAGAGAAAAGTATTTAGGGTTTATGGAAAAAAGAGAATGAAAGATTAGACGGGTATTTATACATAAATTATTCTTCCGAAAAGAAAAGGAAAAACAAAAAAAATGAAGATTTGAGATTATTTGAAAATGAAATATAATCTTTTGGTTGAGAATAAAATAAAAGAAAATCTTTAATTACTGAAATATTCCGAAATGATTATTAAATCGACTTAAACCGAAAACATGCCCGATTTTTAAGAACCGAAGATCAGGATCTTTCATTCTTAGTGTATATGTGATGCATGAAGTACAATCTTATGACTTATGAGAACACTTTGTTTAACAAAGAAATCAAATTTTCATTGAATAACGACTAGAACGAAATATATTATCTGCCTTCACTTGTGCATACATACATCTTTGTAGTCTATAGAAAGTTACTCTTTGTTTGGCATCACTTCAAATTTTAGTGTGTTTTTTTTTTTTTTTGGCTATACAACCCGAGGGTGATCAGTAAATTATCCGTTAAATCCATTTGATTCTTATTCGTTTTGATTCAAAAAATCTAGATACTTGAATACAAAACATATATAAAATATTCAAAAATATAGTATATGTTGCAAAACAATACAAATCACAAACACATAAAAAGTTTAGATATTCGTAATGATTCAATAAGACAAATGTTAAAATATCTGTCGGAGGTTATTTGTCAATTTTCGTGAAATAATCAACCAATGCGTGACACGTAAATATGAAGCTAATCAGCCTGGCGCGTATGGCATAGCTAGAACCGGGAACGTGCCTTGTAAATACTTTCCATCCTTAACATATGGAGAGGGAGACTTCCTTCTCTTGATACAGTAACTTAAATTCAAGCAATTAAATCATCAATTGACATATATAGTGAGTCCAAAGATTATTCCGATCATGACTCAAACCCTCCTAGATCTTGAATTCACCTTTAATGGTGGCTATGAAAGTTTACATCAACTTGACTCACAAAGATCTTTCTAAACAACATATTGAAACTGAACCGTGGATTCCTTGTCACCATAACTTAATCATTCTTTGTCACCATAATTCCTTGTTTTATAACCAGTTTCGGGGTCTAAATCTAACTTAAGCGTCAGAAAACCTTCGAAATAACTAATATCGTTTTGAATGTATTCTAACCGTTTGCTTATGTTACTGGTCCGTCTCCACGGAGATAGTTGAAGACATATATATATACTTCTCAATGGAATGAGATTGGGGATGGTCTAATATCATTAATGTTTGTATTTTGTATATTTTTGAAATGCATTGATGATAAGTTAAAAAAGTACCCAATAAATGTAGATTTAAATTAATTCCATAAATCACGTCATATCAATTCTTGTTCATAAATCACAACATATTAATCTTTCACATTTTCATTTTCTCTTTATTTTGTTTTCAAAAGTCTTAAATAGTATTTTAAATGAAGGTGCTTTTAATTCTTGTTATATTTCAAGTTAAAAACACGGTTTCTTTTTTTTTCTTTTCACCATATTAATCTTTGGGATTCTTGTATGTACTGAAAACATAGTTTATGTACTAACATTTTACAAAAATTGGAAAAATATGTAACATTTTGTGTATTGTTTACGCGTTGATTTTCCAGTCGTATTCATGTACAGTACTGCGTGAATCAACGGTGTACAATACACGTACCAATAACAATCAATGACAAAATCGTCTTTTTAACATAAAAAAATGTTATTTATTTTTAAAAAATTTAGAAAATGTTAAATCTCAAATTATGTTTTGATTAGATAACACTGGATGAAAATACTTATTAATCTTTCAATATTTATTCATTTGTTAGTTTGTGTAATGAACTTCTTTTTTTCCTCTTTAATTTATGATTTTCAATATTTTTTTAATTCCAAAATGAAGCGGTCGGAAAAGACAAAAGTATCCCTTGAAAGGTATTCATTTGTTAGTTTGTGTAATGAACGTCTTTTGTATTTGGAAAGACAAAAGTATCCCTTGACTTTTTGACCGACAACACTATTTCAAATTTAGCCGCTTATTCGCCGACTAAAGACTTTCCGTACATATCAACTACACGTGTTGAGTTTTTCTTTTGAGATACGCACGTGTATACCACTCACATGTACGTGTGCATCTAAACCGGTAAATGGTTTAATCGGTCAGAATCCAGTAGCATAAAAACGATTTATGAATGGGCCGTCTCGCTAACTTTCGGCCCAAAATGTGTCGCTAAATCACGTCATCTTAAATTCTCTAGACACCAACGGTCAAATATTGATTTTTGTTTTCGATAATCTTGGCGATCTTTATTTTGGGACAATTTGTGAACTAACCAATTTTGAATAATTGATGAAGAAAATAGCCATAGATAAAATAAATTAAGTAAGTAACAATTCATATGAGTTTGTGACTATTATACCCTTGTGACAAAGCAACCAGAGCTTTGTTTACACGAACAAAAATAGAATGACTATGATTTATTTTGACACCACATATATTTATTCCAATGATTTTGTTTTTTGCAAAATTCTCATACTGGTCATACTGGTAACTTGTTCAACCTTGTATTAATACAAAAATAACACTGATTTTATTTCAAGTATAACATGATTTGAATTTTGAAAAACAAACTCAAATTTTTTTCATACGTCAATAACGGCACATGTAACGTAGGACGTCTATTTTTTTCCAATAACATAGCAAGTCTATTTTTAAAAATCAAAGACATACCAAATCTACCAACTAAAAAATACAAACATTTCATACAAAGTGAAAAATAATATAGAAGCATTTGTGCACTTTATATTAAACCATCATTTAAAACATGTCAATACATTCGTCTCCAACTGAGAAACTTAGACCTTCCATACTATTTTTGTTGCAGACCTTCTATACCAAAGGAAATAAAGCTCATGTGACACAAGAGCATCTAAGTGATGGGTTCAAAGGAAATATAGTCATTTCATATTAAAAGAAATATATACATTACATAAATCTAGAGCTATGTACGGAAAGAATCCAATTGATACGAAGCTTAGATCCAATGCATCGAAGCTAATCACTAAATGATTTTCTTTAAAAAACTAGACGTTCTATACATACATAAAAATTAGCAAATAACAAAATAACAAAATTGCATTTGAGACAAGAGAAAATGACAAATCTTTGTGCACTTTGCTCATCCATATATATAAACCTTACATACCAAGTCAGAAAAAAATAGTACACAAATTTTTGTGCACTTTGCTCATCCAACTACGATATAGACATTCTATACACAAAAAATAGACTTGATATACACTAAATCCCCAAAGTTAACTAAATCAGCAAAATTCACATGTGTGGGTACTTGGCGATATCGTGAGGAGGAGGAGGATGATAAGAGTTTTGATGCTAATACTACACCAGCGGCGGTGAGGGATCAAAATTTGGGAGGAATCTCAGAGACGGAGGCGGGGCTTCTCGGTTTAAAGCGGTATCAAGGCGGCGTTGATTGTGAAGGGTTTCAGTGGTGTTGTTCGGTTTGAATCTAGTTTTTGGTGGCCGGCGATTTGGTTTCTGTTGAGTGGCTCCTCTTCTCGATCTTGGGTTACTCGGTGAGAGAGATTGCGGAGGACCGGCGGTATTGGGTCGGCGAGAGAGGCTGCGGCGGACCGGCTGTATTGGGTCGACGATGAGAGGATTTCTCGTGTAGAGAAACGCGGCGGTGAAGACGACGGCGGCTGTGGAGAGGAGAGAGAAGGCAAAGAAAAATTGATAAACGAAGAGCAAAGTCCATTTGAGGTTGGTTTGAGATTGATCGGGGAGGAGAAGAATTGATTCGCTTGGCTGGAAAATTGCAGAGCCAATAAGAAGATGAAGATATAGCGAGAGAACGTGGAAGAGATAACCAAAAGAAAAAAAGATGAAAAAAAAAAATCAAAAAAAAAAAAATATAAGAAAAATATAAAATGGTATTAATATATATAATACAAAGAATATCAGCTTCAACTTTTTTTTTGGTTATCTACTTAATTATAGTTTTTTTTTTGGTTATACACTCCAATTTCCCCTTCATTTTTGGGTAGCTGATCACATGGAAATATCATTGGTGCTTAGTTGCATGCTTGATTCGAGAGTTAGGGTTTAAAAAGTCACTAATGATTTTGAAAGTTCGACTTTTTTTAGGCTTTAAGCTTTTGTTTATTTGTAAGTGGGCTCGTGAGATTTACATTTATTGTTTTGTCTTCTTAGCTGATAGGTGGTGTGGATCAAGCGGAACAAATGTGTATCAAGCGGATCAGGCGGAACAAATGCGTATCAAGCGGATCAGATTGAACAAGTGCGGATCAAGTGGATCCAACAGTTCAAAATATAATGTTGAATGGTGAAAACGGATAATAAATTGTTCAAAATATTATACATATTTATAATAATTTAAATTAAACTTAAAATTGTTATTATATTTAGATTATAATTATATGAATAATGTAAACAAAATTGTTTCTAATTTTTGAAATAACAAATAAAAAATATGTAATTTAAAATTATAAATTATGTCAAATGGAAGGATAAAAAAAAATTAAATGTGGTATACAAAAATAAAATGAGAATTATAAAATAAGGGAGAATAGAAGTAATAATTAATTAATTTCAATAACTAATAATATAAATCAGAATTTTTTTAGCTAATAATTGTTTTTTATTAAGTGTGGTAGTGGATGAAATACTCCATTATTCTAGTGTGATTAACCTAGGCCTGAGAAAAATACATGGAATTGAATAACTGAACCGAATTAGGAGGTACCGAACCGAATTAGGAGGTACCGAACCGAATTAGGAGGTACCGAACCGGATTAGGAGGTACCGAACCGAACTGAAACAAACAAAATACCCGAACGGATCCTAAACTCTTATATCCGAAGACATCCTTTTTTTTAACAAGTAATGCAACACAATCACTTTATAATATTGAATGAGAAAAATTAGATGGTTCATTCTTTTAATCAGTACAGCCGTTTTTGTTCCACTCTCCATTCGAAGCCTTTGTATAACTCAAAAGACCATAGAGTAATAAAGAGACCATATGTTGGATTTTCCAAGGATTCATATTCATTATTGATGATTACAACTTTGGTTTTTGTAACGGAAGTGATAATGCGATGTTTCCACTGGTTGCTGATGTTAAGAAGTTTTACTAAATTAGCTTAATTGATTTTAAGTTGTATACATCAAATATTTGAGGTGTAGAGCCACGCGTCTCCTATCTTTTCCCACCGTAGATTTTTCTCCCATTTCAAGAATTTTTAGCTCGGCACAAATTTCAAGAATTCTTAGCTCGGCACAGAAAAATCAAAGATCGGGAAGCTCATATTGAACTTCGAAATGCATTAATTGAACACTTGTGATCTGAATATATTAATTTTGAGAATTAGTACAATGTAATTTATTTTCTGGTTTTTTATTTTATCGATTGTAATTTTTTTTTTTATCGAATGTAATGTTATATCGAATTTGAAGTTAATTTATTTTACGAATAATTACTATTTATCATAATTATTAAAAAATAAAGAGAATTTTAAATTTAATAATATAATAATAAAAGTTATTTTTTTTTGGTGAGATTTGGTATTGTGGTTGGAGATGAAATAAAACACTATTCACTTTTACACCAAATTTGACATTATTCACCGCACCAAATTTGGTGATATGGTTGGAGATGGCCTTAAGATTTTATCGTTCTTTCTGTTTGTTTCTATCTTCGCCGTTCTTTTGTTCCGATTATCCGGCTTGTAACATGTTCCGATGCCTAATTTTCGGAAGTTTAATAATAATAAATTTTTTTTTTTTTAAACATCGAATATTTGATAAATCTTTGGAACGTTATAGAACTTTTTCATCAGAGGATGTTTGCCTTATTATGTTATGCCTTAAGAGGAAAGATTATTTCCTAACATTTTATGATTTATGTTTTAAGTGTTTTTTTTAACACTGATTTATTATTTTATTATAAATTATGAGAATTGTTATATCGACGATTCTACAACGGACAATTCTACCGTCTTATGAATATCCACGCCAAACGATTATATATACACCACGTTGAATATCTCATGTAAACTTGTCTATATTAATCTGCATAAATGATAACAAACTTCCATAATATTTTGTTTTTCTTGAAAGTATTAATATTAAATTTTCTATAGTGCAATGGAGATACTACTTCCAAGAAACACATAAGGTCTCTGAGACCACAGAACAAATAGTCCTTCTGAGAGGTTTGGTTTTGGTACATTCACTCCTTTTCAACCAAAAGCTTCTATTTCCTTTTCTTTTCTTTTTTATTTCTTTTCCTTTTTGAATCTCTTCAATGCTATTTGGTCCTCTGTAACAACAAGACTCTTCAAGACTCTTCATGGAAGGTATTTTATTTAATGTTTTGACATGACATAGCAATGGCAATATAAGATAAAGTGATATGTGTACCGTATCTTATGTGTATGTGTATATCTCCACACAGTTTTTGCTTTTCACAACAACTGAAAAGAAACAAGTACTTAAACTAACCCAATTGTTTGGTCTCTCTGCATCTCCTTTCAAATCAAACCTCAAAAAAAAAAAAAATTGGGAACAATAAATAAATATTTTGGAGAAGCCAACAATGCTTAAGAAGATAGAGTTTATTTGATTCTCAAAACCATTAGTTGTCCAACCAACTATCTAGTTGTCTCTTCAATTCAAAGGACAATTTCCTCAAATCTGTACTAAGTAAATAACCAATAATGTCTGTGATTTTTCAGACAAGGACAAGCAGTATAGTGGTAATGTTGGTGCTTATGAAAGATCCTAAAAAAAATAACCAAGTTTCTTCTAGTCTTTGATTGCTATTTTTCTATGACAATTGCATAAGGATGTATATAAGGTGAAATCAGATCATTATTCATGATTCAACCATGAAACAAGCAGATCATAAGGAATCTTTTAATGTAAACAAAATATATCTGTTATTTTTCTTTCCGATAATGAAATACTTGAAAAGTACACCATTTGAAACCGCCCATAAACACACACAAGCGAGTAAAACGCATAATGTTTCTGCCTTACCATAGCCGATAATATGTGAAACAGGGGAAACAGATTTTATGTTTCTAAATCGACAGATTTTATGTTTTTATCGGTTGTTGAAATTATTAGCGAGGACTAGTAGCACTGAACACATCGAGAAACATTCTGTTTATTGAAGACAGCCTCATCTGCTGTTCCTGCACTCTTCTCCTCTTGAACAAAGGCTCTGGAGAAGATGATGAAGACACTGAAGCAGAGGCAGACACAACCCAAGACTCATTTGAGCTGTCAGAGCTGAATGATGCATCGAATACATCGATAGGACTAGCGGGTTGCATCCAGTTCATCATCCTTTTCTTGCTTGGACTGTGATCTAACACTAACTCATAGCATTTATTTACTTTCTCCTGTTTAAGTAAAAATGATAGTGGAATCAGTTCTTGATCTTTACACTTATTACATTGGCATTTACTGATCCAAGATAATTACTTTTTGACTGAGAGTAATACTCTACCACATACCGAATTAACTTTGAGAAGAGTCATGAGCTGAGATTCGTATTCAGCTTCGTCACACGTCTTGAGATCTCTAATGACAGAGACCATTATTGCAGTAGCTAACACAGACGGGCTATAACTCAGAAACCTCGAATCTGAAAAACCAAGAACGAGAAATTTAGCACCAAGGAATCCCAACAGATCCAACGAAAAATCATGTGATCTAACGGAAGCATTACCAGGAACAATGGAGAGCAACAGAGATTCACATCTACTCAGGAACTCCAATTGCTGGTGAGATTTAGAGCTGTATCGACGGATAATGTGATCGAAAAACGAGATTGAAGTCACAGGATGCATCCTCCATTGAAGAGTAGAAAGAATCAGCAGCTCCATTCTCTGTATGGTTTTAGCCTCAAAGACATATCTTGCCTCTTCCACCTTGGAAAAAAAAACACAAAAGATGAAACTCAGTCTCAAAATCGGCATTTCAACGAACACTCAAGCGACATTACACAAATTGAATCTGGGAAAGTGACTTACTTGGAGATCTAAGAGCAATGGAACTCGGATCTCTTCAACTTTAGCAGCCAAAGACAAACAAGACACAGCTGTAAGCTGAGACATCCATGGCTTATCAGTCTGAAACTTCCGGCTTGTAATAAACCTATCGAAGTAGTTCACAGCAAGAAGAGCCGTCAACGAATTAAACCCATAATGAGATTTCACTCTAAAGATCCAATCAAGAGCCTTTTCACGACACAAAACCAGAAACTCATCATCTAAGATTCCGTCGCAAAGACACGGTTTTAACTCTTCCTCTTTCGAAATCAAACCCAATAACTCGTCGTCATCCCAAAACATATCGTGATCGGGAAAACCCAGATGAAAAAACGGAAACTTTACAACACTCTCGCATAAATCTCCCTCATCAAACCCACTACTCTCTTCCTCACAGAAAAGCATACAATACGGTGCGTTTTGAATCTCTTCCTCTTCTTCTAAAGCCATCTTCCTCTTCGGAGAAGAAGAGATTGTAAAATTCCTTTGTTCATTCTGCCATTAGAGCTCTCCCTCTATTGTCTCTCTCTCTCTCTCTCTCTCTCTCTGGATTCTACTGTGAAGAGAAAAAGGAGTGAAGACAAATGCCAAGAAAGTGAAGGGTTTTATCTCACGCTTGTCCTCTTTTTTTTCATTTTTATTTTTCTTTCAAGATTTTGTTATTAATTATTTTGTTTCTCTCTCTCTTTTTTTTTTTGTCTTTTATTATTCGGATGTTTGGCGCGCGAGAAAATTGATGAAACCGTACTTCTTCTTTGTTTTTATTCTCAGAAGTGGAAAAATGTATTAATTTATTTATTTTTCCTCAAAATACTTTATAAATTGAATTAATTAAGGATAAATTAGTTATAAATGGTTGGGTTTTTAATTTAAAGAGGTAGCTACTTATACGTATTATTACGAAAAGATGAACTCACGCGCCTATAGCTTGTGTAATACACGCTCTTACTCCCTGTTCGTCCGATGCGACTAATAGTTGCTCTCATTTGGAGCGTGTGATTTACGCGATCTTGAGGTGGTGTTGGAGTTTTCTGTGGTGGATAAATCGTTGACCATTAATTAGTTTTGTCACCTTTCGGTTTTGAGCATCGATGATTACAAGTAAAGATTAGTGATTGTATAATATGGTTAAAATATATTTGAATTATTTCACCCGAATGCGTTATTAAGATTTATGAAAACTTTTAAAAATAGTAATGTGTGACATCATTGTTTTTATTTTCAATTGAAAAGCAAGATTTTGGATAAGTATTAGGTCTTTCAATAAAGTAAAAATGTTTGAAACATAACAGTGTTGCTCGTTTGCCTTTTGTAGGAGGTTGAGGTTTCCACCAAACGATGTTTGTTTTTTTATCGCATGAGATTGCGGTCAGACACAGCGATATGCGTCTGAAATTTTTGGACGCTAAAAAAATTCAGCATTGCGATGAAAATTATTGCGATAAATCTCAGCAACCAGCCGCGCGGCTATCAAACGAACATTAACCGATGTATTTGACCGCATATTGAAATCGCAGACAAACGAACAAGGGTCTATATACAAAATTTATGAGTATACATATCCACCCCGTCAATTAAATATTTGACTTCGAGGGTCCATTCTGCTCAACTTCAACAACTTCCTCCCTTTGGGAGAGATCAACTTCTTTCATTTGGGAGAGATCAACTTCATCCATTTGGGAGAGATCATTTCCATTTTCCTCTTCTTTCGGAGAGAGGATTTTTTTACTATTCTCCCTCTCTATGAGAGTCTCTATGAGAGGTAATTTTTCTTCGGTGTTAAAGCTGAGGAAACACTTTCAATTCTTAACCGTATTGTTATCTTCTGTAGCGGTTTCCACAGGACCAAATGATACAACGGGTTTCGTTTCAACGAGATTCCGAGGTGTGGATTGTCTTTCAAAGTCAAAAGCTAAGGTGACGAACTTTCAATTTTCCGGCTTTGCCGTGAATGGTTTGCCGACGCATCCGAACTTTTTGGATTCGATGTCGCCTCTATCGACGCATTCGAGCTTTGGCTTCAATTCGATGTCAACCTTCTATGAAGATCTATCTGCTTTAACTTCTATTGAATTTATGTTTTGTTGTAGTTATCAATGAGGATGAATAATTCTCTCATTTATGTGTATTTTAGATGATTAAGTTAAGAGAAAATTACCCAGAATAACANTTTGCACCAAAAAAAAAAAAAAAAAATATCCACCCCGTCAATTAAATATGACATACGGAAGGGGATGATTCAAATTGATATAATAATCATATAAAATCACTCGTGGGGTCACATATGTCAGAAAAAACCACGTGGACGAATGAGAAGCTTTATATGGTCAACGAGCTGACATAAACATTTGAAAAAGCAAAAACATAAACAATATCTAAATAAATAATATTTTTAAAATACCTCGTTCTGTTAAAAACGCTCGCTCTTTTATATATATATATTTTTTATTAAACTAGTTTATTATTTTCTTTATGTATCCTATAAAGGTCTTTTCTAAATATAATAGTTTGATCTTGATGAACATTTCAATTTTAATTCTTGCTGCTTTATATGCTAATACTAAGACTGAGGCCGATTAAAACGCAAATGTATTCGTTGTATTATTAAAAAAGTTGTACCAACCTTTAAAGTTCAAGATACATAAATGCAACTCATATAAAATAATACATTTATATAATTGAGTCTATATATGAAGTTGAATGGAGTATTAGTTAGTACAAAACAAAAATAATAAAAGTAGTACAATAAAAAAAAAAAAAAATTCGTAAGCTAAAAAACATAGTGAATGTAATGAGACTGTTGTTACGTTTACTGCGTTCCTAACGCTCCTAGACGCGGTTAACAAAGCAAGTATATTTTTTTACTTTTAACACACATATTCAGGATCTTTATCGATAGTGAAAGAAAGCAATGTGTGGTAAAAAAAAGAAGAATTAAAAATGAAAAAGCAAAGGAAAGACAAATAAATAAGGGAATGGGGAAAAGTAAATCACGAGAGGAAGCGAAGGCCATTGGTAACAAGCGGAGTCTGAGATTTGTACAAAGTTTAATAGTGACTTCTCACTACCACATTTCATATCTCTCTTTCAAAAAAAACAAAAATTTCTTATCATCTCTTGTAAATGCGTTCTGTTCGTCGTCTTTGTAAGAACCATCCCTCCCTTTGTTTTATTGTAGTTTTGATTGATATGTCATGTAATTGCCGAAATAATTATACAATATGTAAAAAACAAAATAACCAATCACGCAACCTTAGAAAAAATTGTTTTACAATTTTTCTAATTAAAATTTCATTAGTATGTTAACACTTTTTATAAATATAATATTTTTTCTATTGTTCAACTCAAATTTATCTATGTATAATACGGCGTGTACGATAATAAACGGTATACGATGTAACAATACATGTAACTGATTTCGACTTTTTAATATGTTATACTAAGTTACTAACAATAAAAGAATCATTGATATTCTGTTTTTCATTTAAGTTGAATAATTCTGTATATCTTTATATTTTTATAACATCACTAATATTAAAACTCTATGTATTTATATGTGTTTTGTTATGCTTGTTTTTTAGGTATATTAAATTTCGGTATATATCTACACTTATTAAATAACACTGTCTTTATATTTTTTACGGATATAAATAATATTTCATTTGAAAATTTTGGCTGAATGCATTAATGACATAAAAGAAGAAAAACTTCAAATGTTGGACAAGTTTTCTTATAAAACAAAAGGAGTATAAAATTAGAAAGAATAAACAAAAAAAACAGGTTGTAATCTAGAGGAGACAAGATTATAATAATAATGGTCCAAGAAATCGGACGATCACCTTTTATTTAATGGTCAAACAAGCTGGAAGACAAGTGAGAGGAGTCATTTGATTTACAATTTTTATGATAAGTACTAATCACAATAGAATAAAATAAAATAAAAAAAGCAAAACAAGTTGATTAGATTATGAGGATGTGTGTGACTGTGTGCAAGTGTTGTGTTGTGTGATTAGATCGAAGAAGGTTTTTGGGTCATACTGTAATTAATAATGGCGTCTTGTCTGCCAGAAACCAATGCCGTACGCTAACTTTCGATCTCCCTCTTCCTACTCTAACCCTCTTTTATTACACATACTAGTATTTAATTAAGTATAAGTGTACACATAGTATTATTAATTTCTACTAATAAACTTATTTGATTCTTAGGTGTCACCCATTTACTGTTAAATGTATTGCCTAGCTTTGCTCCTATTCCTTATAGTGTTTTGTGCATTTCTGTTTCTTTAATACCTTAAGAAGTGCTATGCTTTTGTTCTTGTTTCTTTTTCGGTCAAATAACATAACATGTAATACAAGGCTTGTTCATACTGTCTCACTTCCATGTTCATTTTTTTTTGATAAAGTCACTTCCATGTTCATACTCGTGTAAATTAAAAGTCTATAGAATATACACTGATTTTCTTCCTCTAAATGAACTCATTTTTATTCTTTTTCCTTTTTTCGATTTTTGTTTGCGTATCAATTTGGTATCTTTCTGTCTTCTAACCATAATTTTGTGGTTTGATTAATGATTGAGTCGTAAAATGTTGAAATGAGTTATGTAATGTACCTTTCTGGATAAAAAAATAATAATCATTACATATCATGAAGTCGTGTGAGTATATTGTTTGCAAATCATTTTAAATCTAAAGATATATTTGCTTCCAAAATAAAGATGTACTAGGATTTAACCCGTGCTAATTATAGCACGGACTAATTTTTTAAAAGAAATTGTTTTGAAATTTAAGAAAATTGCTTTTATCTGAATTTTACGATATAGCTAACTAATAATTATAGATAAAGTTGTTAATTTGTAATAATTTGTCTATTTAACCTGTTTTGCAGTAAACTAAAATATTATTCGGGATAACCCGCAAAAAATTATAATTCTGAAAACATAATTTTTTTATGCACCGTTAAATGACTCTAGTTTTTGTGGTTAGTCTACGAACTCTTAAAAAAATAGTTTTGTTATGTCTAACTTTTTATAAAATTAGTAAAATATTTTTCAACTTTTG
>PKML01007097.1:224957-266879 GCA_002933935.1 Eutrema yunnanense | reverse complement strand
ATCACTAGGGACTATCTTTTTTATTATTAATCAAATCATTCTTAGTTTACATAATAATAGAATTCATGGTTATTTAGCTAATTCACCACATAAAAGTTAGAATCATATAATCATAATTTCATATTATAAATTTTAGCTTTATATTAGTTGATATCAGCGTCAAAATTTTGGTCGATATATCATTGTCTATAACTTTTTGACAGAAATTAAATAAATTTATGGATATATCATTGATGTTAACCGTATCATAGTCATCAAATAACCATAACCATATCTAACCGTAACCGTAATAACCGGAACCGCATTAACTATAACCGTTTTAACCGTATATTAAATGGTTAAGGTTAAGATTAACATAAATTTGTAACCGTAACCGGTGATTATGAAACCGTAACCGTAATAACCGTAACCGTGGTCATGCCTAGACCATAGACCATAGTGATCGTATTGACGGTTAAAGTCAAAGAAAAGCAACGGTCTGTATTGGATCACAAAAGCTAGATCGGACGGATGATACTGAATTAGCAAAAGAAAGCCCATTGGGCCAAACGTGTGAGAAGGAGGGAAAGAAAATGGGCCTCTTGAGAGAGAGAGTTGGTGACTAAAAAAAAGTAGAAAACTCGGAAAATAAAATATTAAGAAGGAAAAGTGAAAAGGAAAAAAATCTCATGAGTCGCGCGACTCAACTGCACCTTACCCATTTACTCTTACTCGGTGGCGCGTGCACCACACAAAATGGGTCAGACTCCGTCTTCTCCGGCGGAGGCGAGTGGACAGGATACTGCTTTGTGGCTCTGGTCTCCGGAGTTTGTCGATTGTGAATCGATTGGTTTCGAGGATGTTGTTGCAGGTGGATATTACGATTTTACGGGAGATCTACCGGACGATTGTCTCGCCCATGTTTTTCAATTTCTCGGCGCCGGTGATCGGAAACGGTGTTCTCTCGTATGCAAACGGTGGTTATTCGTCGACGGTCAAAATCGTCACCGGTTATCTCTTGACGCTAGGGCGGAGATTCTCCCCTTTCTGCCTTGTATGTTCAACCGGTTCGATTCCGTGATGAAGCTCGCTCTTCGATGTGATCGAAAATCGTTTAGCCTGAGCGATGAAGCGTTGGTCATGGTCTCGGTTCGTTGCCCGAATCTTACTCGAGTCAAACTTCGTGGCTGTCGCGAGATTACGGACCTAGGGATGGAAGTTTTCGCTGGAAACTGTAAGAACTTGAGGAAGCTCTCGTGTGGGTCTTGCAATTTCGGTGCGAGAGGCTTAAACGCGATGCTCGAGCATTGCAAGCTTCTGGAGGAGTTATCGGTGAAGCGGATTAGGGGAATTCACGAATCGGCCGAGCCAATTCAGCTTCGTTCGTCTTCTTCACTCAGGTCGATTTGCTTGAAGGAGCTCGTTAACGGTCAGGTATTCGAATCTCTGGTTGCAACAAGTACCTTGAAAAAACTGAAAATCATTCATTGTTTGGGTAATTGGGATAACGTTCTTCATATGAATGGAGATGGGAATAGTTCCTTAACTGAAATTCACTTGGAGAGGCTCCAAGTGAGCGATTCTGGACTCTCTGCCATATCTGAATGTCGAAATTTAGAGACTTTGCACATTGTGAAAACCCCTGAATGCTCGAATTTAGGTCTGATTAGTGTTGCGCAGAGATGCAAGCTGCTGAGAAAGCTTCACATTGATGGTTGGAGAACTAGGAGAATCGGTGATGAGGGTCTGATGGCTGTAGCTAAACACTGCTTGAATTTGCAAGAACTTGTACTTATCAGTGTTAATGCCACCCACAAGAGCCTGTCCGCTATTGCTTCAAACTGTGGGAAACTCGAGCGGTTAGCTCTTTGTGGGAGTGGTACGATTGGGGATATGGAGATTGCTTGCATCGCGGAGAAATGTGTGGCGTTGAGGAAATTCTGTATCAAAGGATGCGCGATTTCGGATGTCGGGATCAAGGCGCTCGCTTTAGGCTGTCCTAAACTGGTGAAACTGAAGGTGAAGAAATGTAGAGTGGTCACAGGTGATGCTAGGGAATGGCTGCGTGAACGAAGGAGGACATTGGTGGTGAGTATGGATGGTGATGAAACCAAAGGTCCGGTCATGGTAAATGAGGATGATCAGAGAGGTCTTGAGACGGTGGTTGAGGAGCTGCAGCTGCCTCCGGTGGCTGATGGTGGTGGGGGTGAGGAGGTTGCAGGTGGTGGTAGGTTAGCTGCGTTTAAGACAAAGCTAGGGTTACTTGCAAGTAAGAGCTTTGTGGCTTCCACATTCAGGAGATTGTCTCAAAGTGAAGCTACTAGTTCTAGTTGATTACATCTTTCTAAAAAGGGTTTTGCATATCAAAACAAAAAAACCCGCTTCTGTATTATTTCTTGTTTCTTTGTTACTTACAATTAGTTTTCAATTTTTCATGCCTTAATTATTATTGCAGCTCAACTTTGATATCTGCTTAGCACAATACATGTCTCTTTATGCTTCCCAAGATCAGATGCTATCCATAGAGCAATGTCAGAACCACATCATGCGTACTCACATATGAGTTGTTGTTCATTACTCCTTCCAACAATAAACATGCGCGGACAAGACTACCAAGTAGCGGCAGAACCGAGGTACTGGTTCGAATTCGACAGTTGTTGCAAGACCCCAATCTTTACTGTCGTGACCAGCCATGTAAAGACAGCATTTATAAGCCCAACGTGCACAACCAAGACAGTAAACACATTCTAGAAGAGGGCAACAACCACAGAATCGACATGAACAGATTCGATTCATACAGAGTTTATAACACCACACCATTATCATCATAGAGCTATGATGCAAAGCCATAAGGATTAATGATCAAACCAAGAAATTCCAAAATGCGAGAAAAAACTTACGGATTTGAACATAGATTTTAAAATCATAACACCAATAACGCAAAATTTGAACATGGATTTTAAAATCATAAAACCAAAAGTACAAAATTTGAACATGAATTTTAAAATCATAGAACCAAAACACAAAATTTGGTTTGGATTTGCAAATCCACTTAAACCCATTAACCAATAAACACCCCTTAAATTGTTTATAAAATTAAAATAATTTCACTTCATTCTAATAAGATTACATGTTCTTCATTTCTTTTAAAAAGCAGTTAACTTCTGAAACCATGAAGTGAAACTCTATTATTCTCTTTCTGTCGTGCCCAATGTAAAAGAAAATTTATGTGGTACCTCATCCAGAGAGTATTCTGATTCATAAGAATAAGTATCAGCTTCGAACACGAGGTGACATGAATTTGAAGCCATGACCTCACTAGCCAACTCGTTGAGCATCTCACGTCTCTTTTCCAACTTCTCGAGCTCTTTATATTTAATGGGTTCTGTGGAGATTGTTGCTTTCTTCAAGCGTCTTGCGTTATTTAGGATGTATGCGGCCACTTCTTTGTGATCTTCTCGTTGCCATTCGTATCTGGTCCACACGAATGTCTCAAGATGGAACAACAAACATTCCGGTACACATTTCGGTTGATTCGATTTCCAGTCCACCAAACAATCTTTATCAATAGACCGCCTTGACTGAGATCAATGCAATTAATGTAATCATTAAGATCATCAAAATACCTCAAAGTGGAGCACTAGAAAAAGAAAAAAAGAAGGTATTTGACTAATGAAATGGCTTACGTGGATGAGCTTGAGGATTTGTAATTGAGGAGAACCATCGAGCATGAGCGAAAGTAGATTCCACCACTCGCTTTCAGTTGTACTCAGCTCCAAAGATAGAAGCTGATAGAAGATAATACCAGTAGGATACTTAATCTGTGCATGAGGCAACATTAGTACACAAAACAGTGTTAGCCTATTTGCAGAGAATCTCAAAATCTTAAATTTACCTCTAAGGGTGATATGCATAAGGAGAGGCGTTTGGCTGAAGTTAGAGATACCAAAATGTTCTCATTCTTTATATCAGAAACGTCAGTGATTTTGGCCTCCACCAGCTCTGGCGCATTCTCAATCAGACAGAACTCAATCCAATCTAACCCTTCGATGTTCAAGTATTTCAAAGAAGGGGAATTTATCACATAGCCTCCATCCCACTGTCCTCGTGAATCATCTACTATGGTTAGTCTCTGTAATGATGGCACCGCAATAGTGAAAGTCTCCCCAGCCATATCAATACTTTGTCTCACAACCAAATCTTGAAGAGTAGGGCAGCCACATAAAAGGTTGGAAACAGATTCTTCGTTTTTGAACTCCACACAGTCAAGGTGCAGCTCTCTAAGAGATTTGAAACAAACCCGAGAAGGAAGGTCTAGACTTGAACACTCGAGTTTCAAGACCTCGAGTGTATTGCTACAGCTACACAAAACACTCGGAAATTTGACTAACCCTTCTTCATCACACGATTCATACCAAAGATCCAGTACCAATTTACGCACATGGTGTGAAAATGCAATTCCAATCCATATTCCAATAGCCAAAGCTTCAGTTCTATCTCTAACTACCAAATGGAAGCTCTCTAGAACCGGAGCTTTATGTGAAAGCAAAGATCTGCAAACAATCTCTGAAAATGTATAGTGCTCACTTTTGCGAATTTCAGAATCAAACTCGAGATGTGACACCATCTTCCAAAGAGATCTCCACCGTTTAGACAAAGCACTCGTGGCTATGACAGTTTCTGTTGGAAGTGAAGATAATATCTGCAAAAGCAAAGCTTCGGGTAATTCGCTGATTCTGTCTTCTTTTACAGCATCTCGATTTCTCAAGCCGATTTTGCTGTCGACAAATCAAATAACAAAAGATGAGAATTTTAGGGTTCAAAGAATTAGAGCTGGATCTTTTACAGCTAAGAAAACCATAAACGAAACAAAGAAACATACCATTGTCGTTCCATTGTCGTTAATAGAGAACGATTCAATTGTGTTTGATCAGTAAAAAAGGATCAGCGAGTCACAAAACCCTAACAGAGAGTAACAAACAGTGACACAACGCATAGGCACCTGGAAAAGAAAGAAGACGACGAATGAAGAACAAGTGTGAGAAAATCAGACCGATCGGTTTTCGTTGGTTTCAAATCGAACCGAATCCAACATCATCGACATCTCTCTGACTCATCCTTTAAAAAAAAAAAAACTGATTTTGTTTTATTTGTTTGTCCATAATTGCAAATTCATTAAACGTAAAACTAAATCCAAGAGTCAACCATCGACATACACAGTTTTCTTACCAGTAAGTGTATCTAAGCTAATTCCAATAGCTAACGACAAGATGCTTTTCGTAAGCTGCTTCTGTTTTTTGGGATTAGAAGAAGTTGCTGCCAAAGCCTTTTCATAAGCACGCAGATCATCGGGAGTGAGACAAGGGAGTGACAGCAACACCTGTCGTGGAGCTGGGTGTCTCTGGGAAAGATGAACAAATATTTCATGGCACATACATACTAAAACGGAACTGTTCTTCACATTTTCATCTTTGGCCAAGCTCATGATGAGTGCATAAAACAAATCTTTCGAAACAAATCCTTGGAGCTCTCCATTGTTTGTCATTATCGCTAGATGAATAACGCTAATGAAGAAACAACGGAGACTCGTGATTGTAATACCATCTGTCCAGGTGCAGGCTTGTAAACAAAACTGCAATACTGGGTGGGCCAAGTTTCTGCAGCTCAAGAGGAAGCTCACCACACAGCTGGATTTTAGTGCATGAAAATTCTTGAGAAGAGACATTTCACCATGAACAAGTTCGTCTGAGTGCTTCAAAATAGGAAGCCCTGTGTTTAATTCGGGAGCAGACATCTTCGAAAGCAAATCCGCAATAGCCCGACTTAAATCTATGAGCAGCTTTTCTTCCAGCTTGGGTTTGAATTTCTTTCCACCTTCAAAACTGAGCAAATCTGGCACATTGGCTCTGCCGTCCCGCAGAAAACTAGTCCACGAGGAGCTAAGAGCTCGCTGACAGTGTGTCAATAAAGGGCTTAGGAGCACTTCAAGCCATGACTCCCACATATCTGCAGGACAGGATTTGACAAGATAAACTACAAAGGAATTGATAAGCTGCTTTATATGTCTGAATTCCATCCACCATATATTCTCCATGAGTGCCACCGCAACGTAATTAGCATCAATGGATGTGTAGAACGTGTCCCCAATGGTTACAGAAAAATGCAGTACACGGTATCCGCTATCACGAATAGCTTTCAGCCAATTTTGAATATCAGATGTGCTTCCTTTACTAGAATAAGTAAATAAGCCCTTTGCTGGCTTACGGCTCCGAAATCCTTGGAGGCTCTGTAACTCGACTTCCGATATCTTCATTGCTGCTTTGAGTTTTGTGGGCAAAGTTTGATATACAGCAGGAGACGACAGAGAATTGATAACACGAAACACTTTTAAGAGCGGTGGTAGTATCCAAGAAAGGTGACAAGCCAGAGGATGACTCATCTCAGAGATCCTGTTCAACTTCCTTTTCTTGAAATTGCATCCCTTGAGAGCGTTCTCAAAGAGCACGACTGTGTTGACAATAGACCGCATAACGGGCGGGTTGGAGCATAAACGAACAAAACCAGAGGGACTAGACAGATATTCATTTTGCCACTCTGGTTGAGTCCACTGTTGGCGCACTGGTTCTATTAACAAAGCAAAACTATCTTGCTGCACTTGAGCTCCTGACGCAGAAGTCATAGCAAAAAACGATTCCACAAGACTACTATGCTCACCAGGGAGCAAAGTTCCTTCTCTTTGCAAACGTGTCATTGTATCAGCTAGAACCTTCAAGTGAGGAATAAAGCTTTTGTCAGCCGCTTTGGCTACACGCATCAAAGATGAGCAGATGTTTAATCTTGCAAGTTTAAATGTATGACTAACTGGTGGAAGAGAGGTAAGAAGTGCAAACATCTTGTTGATAACACTTCCAACCGCATCTGGAAAATACTTGAGGAAAGGAACCATTGCGTTTAGATAGTCCCCGTGCGCTTGAATCAGAATTGGTTCAGTCCATTTTATATAAAGAAGCTCCTGAAGCAAGTCCTTGAATATCACGTGAAGTTGAAAATGAACTTCGGAACTACCACCAGCGAACTCATTTGATCCACAGAAAAGCCTACGCAGAATACTTTCCAAAGCAATACTCTGGCTCTTCATAGCAGCTGCATACTGAAAAGGCGTTGAAGGACCCGATATATTCTTAATAAGCATGATCGTTCTGGAGGATATTTTTGTACTGGCAATGATGGGCTTGTGAGAAGAGATGAGTTTGACCAAACAAAAGAGCCTCCGCTGGTACTTGCAAAACTCATCTTTATCATTATATTTTGATGGTTCAAGGGAAAGTTTTGTTCCAGGAAGGACTTCCTCGTTCTTATTTGACCGTTGGAATGAAACATCCAGAATTGTGCTGGCGATATCATCATCTATAAGGCGTAAAAGCACCCTTTTTCTGCCATCTAGGTGCCCATAACTATTGACAATCTCGCTGGCTGATCCGTTTCCACTTGGCTTAGGAGCCTTAGGATCTGAGATTAAATACTCCATCAACTCCAGCCAGAAGAACAGTGACTCAAAGTGGAGACCGAACTTATAGTGTTGGAAAAATCCAAGCATCTGTTTCAGATAACGAGCTAGGGCACCACTATCCGTGATGATGCACTGTAAATTTGTGGAGCCTAGAGAGACCATAATTTTACAGATACGTTCAGTAAAGTCATATTCACTTCCATTCATAACCCCAGAACTTGATTTCAATCTGCATAAAAGTTCTGCGGAGAAGCTTGTCAAAATCTGAAACACATGGCTGACTGCAGAATCAAATTCATCACCAGAAGCATCAGAGGGTCTTTTTCTTGAGCAGATAAGTTTGAAGAACATACAAGAAGGATGGCAGAAGTCAGTAGAAGAAAGTAAGGATGCAAACTGGTCAACAATTCTGTATTCAGCAAGATCTGGAACTGGAGCCCATTCTGTGAATGAGTTAATGGCATTCAAACAAGCAACAACTACATCTGAATGCTGATTTGCCAACTCAACCTTCTGCCGCCCTGCTGCATCCCTTGTAGCCCCAAAGTGTTTTTCAAGAAGCTACATTAAGATTTCTTCATTAAACTACTGCTACAATAAACAAAATGATTGATAAGAGCAAAAGGTAGCATACATCATGCAACCAAACCATAATATCAGGAAGCCCCTGCAACAGATGCCTATGCTTCTTGTCTGATGAGAAAGGAAAACATGTGTTAAAAATGACGAGAGCAATCGAGCAAATGAGAGAGAAGTAGATTACTCTTAATTACCTTCCAACTCCTTAATATGATCTATATGATGTTCAGAAAGTCGTTTCACCACCTTCAGAGTCAACTCTGCCTAATTTTTTCAGAAAGAAAAAATTGAAGCATGCCATGATAGAATTAACCAATTACAAAAGAAACAATGAAGCATTCTACCTGTAAAGGGCCTTGTGAGGACAGAGAAACTAGTGAGACAAACAACTCCTGCCACATCTTCGGATCTTCCTTTTCAAATATCTGGAAGGGAATTCTGTATAAGTTGCCAACCATAAATAGAGATTGCAAGTTAAATAAACAAATAAACCCAGCTGCTCTAACCTCAGCTACAAGAGCGACTGTCTCACTTTTCATTGCGCATTCTTCGCATGGATTACCCACCTCAGACATCAGTTCAAAAGAAGCACCACAAATATCCATGTGCTCGGAGGGGCTCAATTCATCCCACCGCAGTCTAACCAAATACTGCAGGGAAGATAAAACAGTGTCATTTAGGTGAAGTTTCAATATCTTGCCATCAGAAATAAAGCCGGAGCTTAATCCCAATGCCAAAAGGCCAAAGGAATGACAGCTCTCTGTTCAGTTTCTCAAACTAAGTATTTGTTCATTAACAACAGTAAGATGAAAGTAAATCGGTACCTGTAGCATTTTAGAGGCATACAAGCGAACTTCTAAAGGCCAGTCCTTTTCCACAAGATGAAACGAAACTTCAGACAAAACCCCAACATTACCTGCCTTAATCTGCAAATATAAATTACAACAGCTTAATCAAAAGAAATGCAAAGTTGTTCTTGCGATAAAATTCAACGAAAAAAAAAAACAACACTAAAAATTACCGATCCAAGATATGTAACAGCAGCTTTGCAAGCATCAACAGTGGAGTGAGAATCAGAAATCACCAGGATCTGTCGAGCCACATTGCTGGCGAGTGTCTTTGTTTCTGACTCGATATCCAAGTCGTGATCATGATCAGCTTCAGTCATAACTTTTCCGTTCAACACTTTCACACGATCCTCGTTCATAGCGTTTTCTTACTGAATCGCGATGTTAAGACAAAGAGACTATATCAGACGATTAATCATCCAAAACCCTAATTTCCTCCAATGTAGAAAGAAACTCTCCGTCTATGGAAATCAAAAATTAACACAGAGTCGCCGGCCGATCACAATTCGGCCGTCAAAAACCTCGCCGCAGAATTACTACCCCCACCAAAAAACAGCCTCGCGGATAGAAATTGGGGGGAAACAAAAGCCCTAAGAAAACGATCCTCTACTATATTTCGCGGAATCGGCAATCGAACAAAACAAGGGAGAAATTAGGGTTGAACGAAGTGTAAATTAGCGAGAAGAGCTCACAAANTTTTTTTTTTTTTTAACAATTGGTTTTAATTACATAACTTAGATCATAAATGAATAAAATTTATTTATACATATAAAACAAAAAGCATACTGATAATTTGTTTCAACAAAAATTAAAATGTATTGATATCTACCACATTTTTAATATTTAATTTATAAAAAACATCCTCAAAATAAGCTTAAATATCAAAATATGATAATTTATTCCAACTCTCACATTTTGATAGACACAACAAAATTACAACTAAATACAAATACAAATTAAACACCACATAAAACAAAACTTAGAATCTAATAAAATTATTAAATAAACATCGAGGAAAAAAAATCCACACCAAAACAGCAATCCGAATGAAATCATAGAAATCTTCTCTATGAAGATGCAGCAAAATTACTCGGCTACTACATGACACAAGCAGGACCGGCTCACTAATAAAGTGGACCATGTGCATATTATAAAAAAAATTCTAAATTTTAGGCATATAAACAATTTTTTTTTTATAAAGAACTCTTAAATATTTACAAAAAAAACCTTCAAAGATGACAAAATTTTGCAAAAACCAGGTGGTCACTGTGCATTTGCACCTTTAGCACTTGCCTAGAGACGGGCCTCGACACAAGATACAAATGAAAAATATGTGAAAAATCATAATAAATCAAGACTTGGATATGTATGCTATATTATCATATTTATCTACACTTGAAGACTTATTACTTAAAAATTGAAAACAAAAAGACTTAAGAATTAGAAACATATTTTACACAATAATGAGGCTTAGAATCGTACATCAACAATATTGGAAATAATACTAAAAATAAAACAAAAAAAATATAAAACGAAAAAACACAATATTACTCGAGGAAGACTAGAGCCACAAACCTAAAATTCGGTGCAACTAGCTCCATCCCAAAGCACAATATCTAATTCTAAGTAAGGATAAACCCAACATATGCTTCAGAACCGAACTTTCAACCTACTTCCGCAATAACTCTAAAACAAAACAACTCCTTTAGTGTATTTTTATCTCTTTGGTGCCTTCATTACGCTTTAATGTAACTATTTTAAAGATGAACTTTGCGACAGCAATTAACATATAATTAATACACTCTAATTGATATAAATTAAAATAAAAAATGCATTATTAGAGATTCCTAATATTTTCTACTATAAAAACGCAAAATAACAAACTTAAAAAAAAAATTGCATAAATTGACAACAAAATATATAAAGAAAAAAAGTTAACACGTCCGCGCGTAGCGCGGATCACATTCTAGTACATTATATAAAAAGGGAGGGAATTTCTCAAATCAAAAAGTAGAAAGACACCAAAACCCTAACTTTGTTTCTTCTTCCCCAAACAGTTTTGGGGCCAAACTCACTCCAGCCTCTGAAAACTCGCTGAGCCGCCGTCGTCGTCCTCAACTTGTTCGACGTCACTGTCTCGTACTATGGATTCGTTTTCCTTTTTTTTTTGAGGTCGAATCACCTTTCTATGTATTTAAGCATTCCTTTAAATTTTCCGATTAGGTGCTTGAAGAGTTGGTGAAGCTAGTGCAGAGTCGAGGTTTGCGAGGCGAAAACAGAGGATGGAAGGAGTTTTTAGATGTTTATGACGAAAATATTGGATCACCAAACGACCCTTCGAGGCCTTCCCATGAAGAGTTGGTCGCATTTCTGACAAGTTTTAAGAAGAAAGAAGATTTGCAGGTAAGTGAAGAAAAAAGTTCACAAAATGTGATTTTTGTAATTTAGAAAGTTTTGATTTTTAAAATCTTTGCTTGTTTTGCTTAGTTCCTGCGATGTCACGCGAATCATCTTCTGATTGAAAAGTTGAAGCAGGAATCTCCGGATAATGACACTCCTGAGCAGGTGGGGGCAAGATTTGTTGGAATAAATCAATCAAAAGCCATGTTTTTTAAGATGTTTGATATGAATATGTTTGAAAATTGAGCTATGTTATGTTGTTGGCAGTACAGAGTCTAGTGCGATTGACTGTTGAGCATCCAGCTTACTCGGTAGCCTATACATTGCATCCTTACTCCGAGGTTTGTTTCCTCTCTTGAACAATGGCATCTTGCTGCTTCCTGTATCGAAATTTGTGTGTGTGTGTTTTGAAACTGTTCTTTAAGACCTTCGGAATTGCTATAAGCAGGACTGGTTTGTATCCGATGTTGGAATGAAGATGTCAAAGGTGATGAAATCAACCGAAATGATAGCTGTTGATTGTGAGATGGTTCTTTGTGCTGATGGTACTGAGGGTTTGGTTAGAGTTGGCGCTGTAGATCGCGATTTAAATGTATAGCTTAGAATTGGAAGTCTTTATTTTCTTAGTGAGTTCCTATTTTTTTCCGCAATGAACATGTTTCCTTGACTCGGATGATCAAAATGTTCATGGCTTAGGTGAGTCTTGACATATTTGTGAAACCGGACAAACTTGTTGTTGACTATAGGACAGACATTACAGGGATTACTGCTGATGATATCGAAAAAGCTACTCTCTCCGTGGCAGATATACAGGTACCAGAGGTCGAGTCTTTCTTTGTATTGGTTTATTTTCCAAGTAATAACGTATAGTGGTTATGTTAATTTTGTGAAATGTGCAGGAAACTTTGCAGCCATATCTTTCCGAGGGTACTATTTTGGTAGGCCACAGTTTGAACAAAGATTTGGAAGGTAAGTAAGAAAGTTCCCAGTAGAGTGAGTGGGTATTGATTTTTAGCTAAAAATGTTGTGGGTATTTTGATTTGATCCCAGTGTTGAAGATAGATCATCCCAAAGTAATAGATACCGCACTCATATTCAAGTATTCCAATGAACGAAAGCCCAGAAGAGCTTCACTTAACAACCTTTGCAAGGTAAGTCTATAATGGGTTTCTCTACTCTTTGAGGGAATCACAAAAAGATAACATTTTTGATACCTTTTTTTTTGTTTCTGAAATCAATTTTCCAGTCTATTTTGGGTTACGAAGTCCGAAAGGCCGGTGTTTCTCATGATTGTGTACACGACGCAGCAGCTGCGATGAAACTTGCACTTGCTGTTATAGAGAAAAGAGCTGACACAACAATCTTACCATCTAAAGAGGTTTAAAGAAAAAGATGGGATTTACCAAACTTAAGAGTTTTATGATAATTTCCAATAATTACAATTACAAATGTCTGCAATTTTTTCCATAGATGTCGGAGGTTGACAAATCAAGACTCTTTCTACATAAAATCCCTCACAATGTGCCATCTGAAGAGCTTGAACAAGTTATTTCTGGAGAGTTTCAGTCTGGAGAGTTTACACTTGATATTAAGGTTGAGATATAAAACCATATATATTTTTTCTTTTAGGATCCCTAACGATGAATCTTTCTTTGACCTCGTTTTCTTTTTCTTTCTCTTTTGGCAGCCAGCAAAAACACAGAGAGGTTGCTATTGTGCGTTTGTTGTTTTCAATAGTTCAAAAGAAGCAGATGAAGCATTTGAAAACGTTGGTGTAGACCATGGGCGGGTATTTTTAGAATCTCTGCTCCTTGTAAAGGATCAAAACTCTCTGACTGAGAGACTGATTTTTTTGTGTTATGTCTTTTTTTTTGCAGGATTCATTGGGTTTACCACAAAAACTGGTTTTCTTTAAGCTGAGTTCTGGTTCAAGAGTTAGTATATATGTCCGTAAAATGTTTCAAGATGATTCCGCGTAGATCTCTGTGACTACAAAGAGAATCTTCCCGGCTATATTTTCTATTTAATATAGATTCGTTTTTTTTATTAAGATTTTCTATTTAATTTCTTTTTATAAGTAGTTTTGGCTGAAAGCACAACTATTAAGAAATTCATCTTTTACCAAAAAATATTATTTAATATATANTATATATATATATATTGTTTGTACTGTATTGGTGGTGTTCTTTTGCAAACATGGTGAGCTGTATTAAATAAAATGTTTTAATTAGTTGATTTTTTTAATGATGTGTCAGTCTCACATAACACAAAAGGCTGATGTTGCATATGTTTTTGTTTCTTATAATTGATGGGAAAAAACAAACGAAAAAACGAATTAGTATCTTCGTGTTTGTTACCTGGAAGCTATATAGAACAGAGTCAATACAGAATCTGTTTTACATGTATGTAAATGATCAAAACCTGAGTTTTCAAACTCAGTCGCTTTCATAGTCATCTACTCATCTTAATATACATCACTAATTGCTAGGCCTGGGCACGGGGCGGATACCCGCTTATTTTGGCCGACTTGCTACTTGACCCGCCCCGTACGGATAATGAAAATATTGACCCGCCCCGCTGATTCAAGGTACCCGCCCAGATTTTTGATACTTGCGGGTACCTTGACCCGTACCCGTACTTACAAGTACGGGTCCCCGCTCAACAAGTAATTACATTACTTGCCTTGTTTTTTCCATTACTTGCCTTGTTTTCCATTACTTGTCTTATTTTTTCCATTACTTGCCTTGTTTTTTCCATTACTTGCTTTGCTTTTTCCATTACTTGTCTTGTTTTCCATTACTTGCCTTGCTTTTTCTATTACTTGTCTTGTCTTGGGTACAAGTAGCAAACCGGGTAACGGGGAACAAGCCGGGTAACATGAACAAGCCGGGTAACGGGACAAGTAGTAAAAAAAAATTTTCGCCTTTGACTTGTCCCGTTACTTGCAAGTAGTTGGTTAACTCGCCTTGATACTTGGTTTGGACGAGTCGGGTACCCGGTTTTACAGGCCGAGTACGGGACGGGTCGAGCGGATCGGGCGGGTAACGAATAGTGATGCCCAGGGCTACTAATTGCTGATGAGTCGCGTTAGTATTATGAAGTTGGAACGTTTTATTAGAGTATTAAATGAAAAGTAAAAGAAGTTTTATTCTCCAAAAACTGTGAAGTTGAAACGTTTTATCTAGTTCCAAAAATCAAACAACTTTAACATAATTTATGAAGCATTTTTCGAAAAATGTAGCTGTTGGAAGTTGGAACGTTTAATTAATTTTTTTTTTTGTGATGTTCTTTAAAAACCCCAACTCTGTTTCTTCTTCCTCAAAATAAAAAGATTGGACAAAGATCACTCCGGGCACTGAGAACTCGTCCTCCACTTACTCGACGGCACTTATGGATCATAAACTAGCCACCACCGAGAAGGAAGTTCGTGCTTTTTTTTTTTTTAGTTTGGATTCTAGTTCGTTTCTGTTTTGAGGTAGAGTTACATTCTATGCATGTAATATCTTACATGCACGTTAAAGAAAATTCGATTAGGTGTTGGAAGAGTTGGTGAAGCTAACGCAGGTTCGAGGTCTACGAGGAGAAAATGGAGGATGGAATGAATTTTCAGATGCTTACGACAAAAGATTTAAATCACCAAATGACCCTTCGAGTAGTACTTCCCATGACGTGATGGTCGCTTTTCTCTCAACCTTTAAGAAGAAAGAAGATTTGCAGGTTTTTTTATTTCTACTTTTTTTTACCTAACAAGTGCTTGCTGAATACTAGAGTTTTGGTTTTGAACTACCAATTCTTTTCTTTTTTTTTCTAGGTTCTGCAATGTCATGCGAATCGTCTTCTGGTTGCAAAGTTGAAGCAGGAGTCTCCGGACACTCCTGAGCAGGTGAGGGAAAGATTTTTCTGAAATCAAATTAAAAAAAAAACATGTTTTGAGGATGTTTTTATATAATTGTTGCTAGTAATGTTTTTGAAGTGAGCTTTAATTTTTATTTTTTTGGCTGTACAGAGACTTGTTCGATTGACCATGGATCATCCTGAATACTCGGTAGACTATTCATTTATCCGGAATCAGGTTTTTTTTGTCTCCTGGATCATTTGGCTTAATTTTTTTATGTTTTTTGCAGTTTTTAAAAGATTTTTGAAATTGCTAAGCAGGACTGGGTTGTATCTGATGTTGGAATGAAGATGTCAAAGGTGATGAAATCAACCGAAATGATAGCTGTTGATTGTGAGATGGTTCTTTGTTCTGATGGTACTGAAGGTTTGGTTAGAGTTGGCGCTGTAGACCGTAACTTAAAGGTATAGCTCATGTTATATTAGTGTGTTTGTTTTTTTCGTAATCGACATGTTTTATGTTTCATTGACTCGGGTGATTAAATGTTCATCAGGTGATTCTTGACAAATTTGTGAAACCGGACAAACCTGTTGTTGACTATAGGACAGTTATTACTGGAGTTACCGCAGAAGATATTGAAAAAGCTACCTTCTCTGTGGTAGATATTCAGGTATACCTTCGCCTTTGATTTTTTTTAATTTTCTTATTCAACTAGACCACTTAGTGATTATGATAATTTTTGTGAATTTTGCAGAAAGAATTTCAGCCCTTTCTTTCTAAGGGTACTATCTTGGTAGGTCACAGTTTGAGCAAAGATTTGAAAGGTAAGAAAGATGCTCACAGTAGAGTTTATCGAGTATCGATTTTGTTAAATTTTATTGGTTTTTAGTAACAATTCCATTGGTATTTTGATCCTAGTGTTGAAGATAGATCATCCCAAAGTAATTGATACAGCTCTTGTTTTCAAGTTTTCCAATGCACGAAAGTCCAGAAAACCTTCTCTTAATGACCTTTTCAAGGTAAGTAATTCACATAGAAAAACATTCTTCACATACTCTTCGTTAATGTTTCTTTAAAATTGAATTTTTACAGGCTGTTTTTGGTAACGAAGTCCGTAAGGAAGGTGTTTCTCATGATTGCGTACACGACGCTGCAGCTACGATGATGCTTGCACTTGCTTTTATAGAGAAAAGAGTTGACACAACAGTTTCACCATCTAAAGAGGTTATTTTTTTATAAAAAGATGGATCTACCAAAATTATCATAAATTTCAAGAATCACGATGTCTGCAATATTATTTCACAGATGCTGGATGCAGAGAAATCAAGACTCTTTCTTCATGGAATCCCTCACTACGTGACATCTGAAAAACTGAACCTTATTCTCGCTGGAGAGTTTCATTCCAGAAAGTTTATTCTTGATGTTAAGGTTTGAAAATAAAAACAATGGGGTTTGAGTTTCTCTCTTTATGGTTCCCTAAACACCGAATCATTCTCTGACTTTTGCATTTTTTTTCTTTTTGCAGCCAGCAAAATCACTGAGTGGTTACTACTGTGCAATTGTTGTTTTTGATAGTTCTGATGAAGCTAACAATGCATTTGAAAACGTTGATGGAGTCCGAGAGACGGTAATTTTTAATATCTGCTTTTTGTTAAATATCGGAAACTCTGTTTGAAAATGAGTTTATGAATTATGTTTTTTTTTTCTTTTCAGGATTCATTTGGGTTGCCACAAAAAATGATTGTCATTCAGAATTTGGGAGCTTATTTTAAAGTCCGTAAAATGGTTTAAGATGTAACCTATGGTTTAAGTTATCTATTTTGTATCGCATTATTATAATTTAGGAAGAAAACTTTCTTCTATGCTTTATATTTTGGTATTTTGTTCGATATTTAAATAAATTCAACCGTTTCTCGGTAATTCTGATAATCAAAGGCAAAGCTAGTTTATTATCTCAAAATTTAACCTTTTGGATGATAATTTAAAGGAAAATGAATAGTAATTGGAGCCAAAGTTGAAAGAAGAATTCCATTATTTTGGTTTATATTTGCAATTTCATTAAAACATTGATGACTTCATATGTTTTTTTTTTCCTATATAAGCTGTTACAGTTTTTCCTTTTTTTGTTCGTTGTCAATTTATGCAATTAATTTTTTTTTTTTAAAGTTGATTGTTTTGTGTTTGCTTAGTAAATGGTTTGATATTTGCTTTAGTAGAAAACATTAGGAGTCTCTAGCGAATGCGTTTTTTATTTTAATTTATATCAATTGGTGTGTAAATTATGTGTGGTAAACCATTTCTAAACTACTTTTATTATTTAATATTATTTTTTTTCCTGAGTGTCATAGTTAATTGAATTGTCTATGTGAGCTTAAGAAATATGTGTTTGTTTATTTTTTTTGTTTCTATTTTTGATTTCTGAAATATATGATCATTTATATGTTTGTTTAGTGGATGGTACACATTTTTACCATTTTTTATTTTGGCTAACAGTTTTATGCAATTAGTTGGGGTGTTTATTAACATTTTAATTTTTTTGTTGCATAATTTTTATTTTTTTATTTTGTTTCATGTAAGACATATTTGTTGAAGTCCATATATAATATGTTTCTAAATTACGTTTTTGAGTATAACTTCCCGGTTTATCTTGAACATATGACGCATAGTGGACATGTTCATATTAAATTACTTAATTATCTTCGTACTACCGTACTCTCCATTTGAAATATATTCAAAAATTAAAGAATTACAATAGATTAAGACACAAATCATATGTTTCGTATTTTGTGTAAGTAAAAAATGCTGATTAAAGTGTGAAAAATGATATATATATTTCTTTAATTTACCAAAAAATAATATATTAAATTTTTTAAGAATACAAATTTTTAGCTAAAATATTTGTAAATAAAAATAAAAATAATATAAACCCAATTAATATGTCATTAAATTAGTTGATACGACACTCTAGTTACCGGTAACTAAGCACTTCTTTAGATAATCAAGGTAACTATAAAATTCCTTGTCTTGGCATGAAACATAACATGCTTGTACCGAACCTACTGAAGAATATAAAATCAATTGTACATTGACGTAGCAGTATATTTGGCGGTTGGCATGCGTGTAGAGTGTCCTACTATTCGTAGAATGAACATTGATAATAGACGGAGTGATCAAATTATGATCGAAACGCTCGAACTTGGTGCTTTACTGGTCCGATAATGTTTATGATTTCGATGTTTTTCATTATGAAGTCTTTGTCTTGAATTGTTGCATGTAAGTATAACTTGATTTTCTTTTTATAAATAGAGATTTTGATTTCACATACTTATATCTTTTAATTTTTTTGTTTGGCATTTATATATTTTTAATTATTAAATATAAAATTAATCAAAAAACAAATCAATTTTACTTTATATTATATACTTTACCACATTTACCAACGGAAATTAATTTATAATAAATTTTTTAAAAATGTGGTGGATGTCAATGAATTTTATTTTTTAAAAAAGTAAATTATATACTTATTATTATGCTCTTTGTTTTATATGTATAAAGAAAATTTATTCAGTAATGATTTTAGTTATGTAATTAAAATCAATTGTTGCAAACAAAAATTAATTAAAATGATGTTAAAAAAAACCAATTAAAATTTGACATGTGAACAATGAAGTGGCAGCATGAAAAAAGAGCAAAACTAACTTTATATATATAGATTCCCCAACTAAAAAGAATGAATACCGAAGGAATTGACCAAATTGGAACTTACTTGCAAGTTCTTCCATTTTGACAATATTATGACTATTTTATTTGTAGATAGACGAAATCAGTTGCTAAGCCATCATCCACAAATATAAGCGAAAACCATTTCTACTATTTCTAGTACTAACATAGAACTTCCACTATGACAACTAACTGTATGCCTTTTTTTACTTAAAATCTAAAACCATTTCTACTAAAATTTTAGATTTCTATCGATGTGCTTCGTTTTGTATGCTCTAATATTGTTGTATCTTCAATCTTGAGAAGAAGTTGAGGAGTGTTTGGTTTTCCACTTGATTTGCTCCTAATTAATTTATTTTTGACTCTGAAATTTTCCCATACAAACCTAATAATCTACATGAACTAAAAAGTAGATAGAAGTTCACAAATATGTCAAGTGCATCTCATAGTATGTATGAATTTATGATGAACAAAAGCATGTTGTTTGGCAACATATAAATAGTTAAAAATTATGCACGTAAGAGATCAATATTTTGTCACTACACTATCGATGTAAGACATGAAAGAAATTCAACAGCACAAAGTTTTAAAAGAAAAAATTTCTTGAAAACTACAAAATGAGAGCTCAACAGAACACAAACCATAAGATCAAATCAAGACATTTGAACCACCATCATAAAATCTTCGTAACCTAATTGTACATATTTATACTTCATTCGAAGCTTCAACATTAACATTATTCATACTAATATGAAAATCTCTCACTCAAATAGTTAAAGAGAACTGTTGAATACTCTACGCCTATTTCTACTTATGTGAAAGAGTGTTGAATACTCTAAGCCCATTTTTGCTTCTGTATATTCTGTCAATATTAACCTGGATGCCCATGAGGAAGAAGGCATAAGCCACAATAGCCTCTCTTGTTGAGAAGAACAGAAAAGGTAAATATCTTGGAGTAATAACGAAAACTTAGACACTTGAAATACCATACTTCATAGAGAATAGTTCTACACAAAATGGGAGATACCGAGAGTTTGATATATTAAGCCCTTCTTAGCGTTGGTAACTGAAGTCATGTAAATAAACTTACATACACTTAATTAGAACCTTAACCCTGATGTAATACATGACAGTAAACTAATAAGAAGTGAAATCCGAGCCAGAGCAGCAAACTGTCTTATCTTTCTATGAACCAAAAACTTTGGAGAGAGCACATATCAATATTATTTAAAAAGAAGAGCAATCCCACCACGTTTTGTCCATACGATATCAAAACTAAACAAATAACCAGCTATATAATACATTTATTCAGCTGATATCGATCCCGTTAAAAGGTAGAAGATGTGGACAGTAGCAGGTTAAAGAGGAAGGGAAGTAAAGAACTGACCCAAAAGATTGGAAATCTTGAAGAAACTCTTTGTTGAAATTACCAGGACAAGCATTTGGCCAAGTGGGGTATTATAAGTGGGCTGTGTCACTCCCACCCGGGAGATTAGTCTGGGCCTTTGGGTTTGGGATTACTCCCGGGCGGGGGCCGAAAAAAAAAAAAAAACTCTTTGTTGAACCTTTGTAGTCTGTAGAAGAAAAATCAAAGCAAATATAAGTAACATGCGAACGTCAAAACATCTTTATTATACTAATATTTCAAGGCTATATATGAAAGTTGCGGGTATACCGATGTTAAATTATGCATAGAAGATTTGTTATAAATAAAATAACCTGAAATCGAAAATGGAATCTAGGGAAATCGATAACGTAACTACTAAATCAAAAACATATAATAAATTAATTGGTCAATTACCATTAGAATTCTTGTAAGAAATATAGAGGAAAGTTGACAGACTTTTACCGGATTTAGATGCGATGCCTAAATCTTGAAATTGGAATCACTGAATTTGGCCGACGCGATGGGAAGTAAATTGAAATATATTGTTTGGGTCGATTAAATGACTGATTTAGTGATGGATTCGTACCATATCTAAAGAGATAAAAGCCAATAACCTATCAACCCAATCATCAACAGCTCCTTTCCACTTAGGCCGAAAAGCTTTTGGTCCGTTGAAGCCAACGGAGACTCCGATAACATGTTATGGATGAAGAGAGCCGATACAACTTTGGAGGATAGATGGTCAGTCAGAGGCTGAAGTGATTCGATAATAGTGTTTAGGGATTCGATAAGAGTGTTTAGAATTCGCTAAGGTATGTATTCGGTTTATACTCTTCCGCTTAAAACTCTAACAAAACATGTTTACAATATCCCACAACTTACACAAATTACTATGTTATAGAATGAACTAAATATTTATTTCGCCTTGTTTTTATGTTATGTTGTTTTTATGTTATGAATTGATGGCCGTTAAAATCAGAAAAGATGGTTTAAGGGAAAAAACCAAGCTCTAATTAAACTTTTCCTTTTCACTTTGTAATTTAGTATCTATCAGCCGAGCCAAATACGCGGGACTCCTCCGCACATCACTTACATGTTGTTTTTTTCCTTTCCAGGCCGTAGAGTAAGACAAATGCAAACTGAGTCTTCTTTGAACAATACTCATGAGATTTTTAGGACTCGGGGTGTCTAATAGACCTGGATAGTCTTCATGCAAAAGAGCTGTTACCATTCCTGGTGTGCCTTTCTGTTTACAACTGCTTGTGCTCGCAACAGCCCGAGAGCAACTATGCATCTTTCTATGTACTCTGACACTGAAAAAATCTTATTTCTGAATTCTCGCAGCTCGTAAATACCATTTGCAACCTTGTGCAGCTTGACCACATCGTAGCATAAGTCGCTCCGTATCCGACTTAACCGTACGAATCCCAAAACAGTTCAAATTTGCAGCTCTTTGAACCAGTTCTTGCACTGCCTCCTTTGAACAAAATTCTTGACCCTTTTCAAGACCCGTACCATCTTCCCATTCTTCAACATACTGACTATCTTGTACAGGAGGTGGCAGCTCAACATATTCATGCCTACCATCCAAACCGTCATCCACATGGTTATCCACTGGGCTATCCACATCCTCAAAATCGTTACGTGAATCATTCTCACAACCTTCATTACCATCATTCATCGGCTCTTCATTGATATGCTCGTTATTTTGTTCTGATACTTCGCCTGCACTGCAAATAGTAAGGATTCCAGCATTATCTGCATCATCAACTCTCCCATTTGAAGCCGGCTCCCCATAATTCTTACCAAATGAACTTCCTCGCCCCGCTCTTGAAATTTGATCGACCCACTGACTTTTTTCTAAATCATCATTCGATAACTCCACATGCATAACATGTCGAAGTCTCTTTTCATCCGATGTCGTCAGATAAACAAAAACGTCCTCGTCATCTATAATATATGACTCTCTCGCAGCATTAGATACGCTATAACTCAATTTCAGCTTTCTCGGGGTTTCATCTAACACAATCTTCCTGAATATTTTCTCTACTAACATCGAATAAGTTATCTCTTCCATAGATGCGGTCTTAAACGATATAGCGTATATAGAATTTATTGAAACCCATTCATGCTCTTATGTATAGTACCCTCCATAGTCAAAATGAACGTTTGTGTGCCTCTTCCTCATCGCCTCCTGGAAATAAGATAAAAAACACAAATTACGAATTACACAATTTGTCATAGTTATTCCATTTGTTCCAGTTGTCCTAATATCTCTCAGTTATATACCATTTGAATCAGTTGTCCTACTATCTCTCAGTTATACCATTTGTTCTAGTTGTCATACGTCTACAGATTTCTAGATTTGTGATTGATTCTAAATCGGGGTTTCCTCTAGATTTACCACCATTCAACAGCTAAATTCGATAAATAACATATAGAAATAACTATTCTTACAATTAAACATGATTACAAACCAAATGGAACCAAATGTGCTACCAAAACAACCAAATTTCTTTTCAAATCCCTAAATCTAACAAATCCTCAAATCCCCTAACAATGAACTCACCAAATCCGATGGAGAAAGGAGAAGAAACCGATGACAACAAGAACGAAGAACTCGCCGGAGGGGACGGCGGTCATGGTCGAATGACCTCGGTTTGAGCAACAATGGCGTCTCGGGGAGGAGGAGGGAAGGTGACGGGGGGAGACGGGTGAATCGAGTTTTTTTTTTCTTTATTATCTCTGTTTTTTTTTTCGTTTTAATTTTTTATTTTTTAATAAATTTCATTAAGGCTAAAATTGGTATTACTCATGTTTGGTGGCATGGCATGTAGATTAGTACATGGCATGGTAGAATTTTTTGTTAAGAAAAGTGGCATATGAAAATGGCGCTCTCGTGGCCAGTGTTGTTTTAATTCTTCAGCTCGATTCTTTAACAACTTAAAAGATGATGTGGCCAATTTTCATGTTTTGATTGGAGGATTATTTCTCTGATTATTTTTGCCTACGTGGATACCCTGAGAGGCTTCCAAACCAATCCCTTTTATATAAAAGAGATATAGAATCTGTTTTACTTGTGTGTATATGATAAGTGATAAAACCTGAATTTTGAAGCTCAGTCGCTTTCGTAGTCTAATCCAGTAAGGGCAGTTGATTAGGCGAAACTCTCTAGCTTTTGTAGTTGTTAAGGTTGAAAATTATAACAATGAGGGAGAGTTTCTCTCTTTATGGGACCCTAACATCGAAGAAATTAAACAATTTAATAGTATGTTAATTACATACCAAAAAATCGAAGTCCAATAATCGTTTTCAAAACTATTTACTGTATTTGTTCCACAAGGTATATATTTACTTTATTGGAAACTTTGTTTCTAAATTTATATATTATTTATTGGATGAATTGGGGGAATATTAACGGAAGGTGTAGTAATTAAGAGAAAGGTAAGGCATATATGGAAATTAGGTAGTTATAATTTTCGTTGGCAAATTGGGACTATTTTACCCTTAGATGAGAGAGTGGATAAGATGCAGAGATCATTTAATGATTTGTCTGTTAGTCTACAAACTGAATCTTTGTTGATCTTCCGCCGACTCCTGATGATATCTCTACCGTTCAATAAGAGATAATAGTAGATTTTATTTTCAGTAAATCTGAAAAGTAAAAAATCTGGGTTGGCGTGAAACCAAGTTATAGAGGAGTGAAGGTTTGACGCCTATATTAATGGCGGTAGATGGTTTCACAAATGACTGAGGAGATAACTGACCAATTAAAAGCCTATATTCTGAAATATTTACTGCAACTGTCTTCGTACGCTCAATTAATTTGGTCCGATCAGCTGGGTGACCTCCAAGGAAGTTATCGGTAAACTATAAAAGTTTTTTGTATTATAAATTTTCAGTGCCCAATAATATTTGTAGTTTCTAATGTTCATGACTCTGGTGTGTGCTATGTATCTCGATGTAGGACATGTCGCTCTGAATCCATGGCACTCATCTGCAAAAATCGGAAGTTAATTAACCCTTATGCTCGCTTTGTTTCGCTGTGTTAATAATAATACGAAGTTAACAACTAATTTGGATTGTTGTGCAGGTAACTCAAATACCGCGAGAACAGTAAGTGTTATCCCGGCAACAACGGGTTTTTGTTAGTTTATGAATCTCGGTTCATAAGTGTTTAACGTGTTAATAGTAATACGAAGTTAACAGCTATTTTGGATTGTTGTGCAGGTAACTCAGATACCGCGACAACAAGAAGTGTTATCCCGGCAACAACGGGTTTTTGTTAGTTTATGAATCTCGGTTCATAAGTGTTTAACGTGTTAATAGTAATACGAAGTTAACAGCTATTTTGGATTGTTGTGCAGGTAACTCAGATACCGCGACAACAAGAAGTGTTATCCCGGCAACAACGGGTTTTTGTTAGTTTATGAATCTCGGTTCATAAGTGTTTAACGTGTTAATAGTAATACGAAGTTAACAGCTATTTTGGATTGTTGTGTAGGTAACTCAGATACCGCGACAACAAGAAGTGTTATCCCAGCAACAACGGGTTTTGGTTAGTTTATGAATCTCGGTTCATAAGTGTTTAACGTGTTAATAATTAATGCGAAGTTGTAGCGTTAACTCCGAAATCGTTACAAGAAGAAGGGTTATCCCGCCAACAACGGAGTTGGATTAGTTTCTATTCAAAGGGTGACAAGTGTTTACAGTGTTAGTATTTAATGCAAAGTTAACAACCATTTATAATGTCGTTCATATATCTCAGATACCAAGACAACAAGAAGTGTTAACCCGTTGTATCTTGTCATGCTCGCATAGTTTCGCTTCATTCAGTTCTACCAACGTGGAATCTTTAGGGTTAGAACTATTAGATCGGATCTTTCTCTTTACCTTTGCCCCTCCTGCCTGCGACAGTTCTTCCGCTAGTGCCTCTTCTCGAGTTTTCTTTCCCGGCTATTTCAGATGGCTTACTTCCCCTACAAACATTTCACTCTTAAAATGGAATCCTTCGGATATAAGTTTGAGCATGTTATCCACCTTTGGGTCTACAAGATCATCCGCCCAACTAAGATCTTCATCATTGTTGTCAAACTCTACGTCTAGCCGAATGATATTGTAAACTTGATCCTGCAAATTTAACAAGGTATTTGTGTTAACTTAATCAACAACATCATAACATGATCTTGCAAATTTAACATAGTTATTGGGATAACCTACTTAACAATAACTATGATTCAAAGTAACTTGGTTTTCGGTTAAACATATTGAATAGCGTGCCACACACACAAAAAAATAATTTTTTTACATCTCCAAGTTAACAGAGTAACTAAGTTATACGTCATGATAACCAACTTAAACAATAAATATTTTCGCGGCAAGTTGATTATCGGTTAAACAAATTGAATAGTGTATTACACACATAAAAAAAACATTTTGTTTACGTCTCGAAGTTAACAGAGTAACTACGTTATACTTAATTATTTTAGGGATAAAAGAAAATAAATAATTACAATGATAACTTGGTTTGCGTTACATACAATTAGCCCAACAATAAAGATAGCCATCAAAATGAGTAAACAATACCATCAATTAGAACTACGTATCGTTTATGTTATTATGTTAGCACTATAATTACATTATACAAGAAGTTAAATTTGCAGGCTACTAAAAGACTATGCAAAGCCAATATAATGGACGAAAATTATCGTCCACCAATGTTATTGTAACCTTATTACCTTACACGCCTCATCGTGATTACTCTCTGACCCCACGGCTCTTGACCGACTGAAATAATTATTCTCGGAAGATCCAAATCAATCATCTGAAAAAAATGAAACTTAATAAAAATTTATGCTCTGTTGGTTTTGTTTTTCGGCTGACTCTCAACCAACTATGCAAAATTATCTGAGGACCAGTCAATTTAAAGCAACAAAAACGAGTGAATACCTTGATAAATTCTTCGTCTCGACAACAACCGACTTCCGATTCCGTCTACAGGTGTCTTGGCGTTGTAGATCGACGGTGGATTGTGGCTACAAATCGCCTTTGCTGGTATATATCGCCTTCGTCGGTGTATGATATGATGAATTCCGGCGAGAATCGCCTAAAGCGATTTGAAGAAGGTGGTTTTTATTTTAGGCGGTAATATATAAACATGATTCGGCTGTCTTCAACCCCACGACTCTTGCCCGACTGAAATTATCCTTCGCGGAAGATCCATGGCACTCATCTGCAAAAATCGGAAGTTAATTAACCCTTATGCTCGCTTTGTTTCGCTGTTTCGGCTCAATCTCGGGCAAGTCTGAAAAAATCTAAAGCCTATAAAATTAGAATAAAACAGATCGAGTAGTAGACGAGATTACCGTGATTGTTTCTTCACTTGGCAAAATCGCGTTGTCTTACGGTGTCTGCGGTGGATTTCGGCTGCTTCGACGGTGGTTTTTTTTTAAGGGTTAGAGATAATATGTCTCTTTCTAATATCAGAAACCGATGAGACTTTGATAACCCTACAGTTTTCCTTCCGAAAGATTAATAAAAAAAAAAACAAAAAATAGAAAAATCTCAAATCTTATTAGATTCTGTTGTCGATTTACACGAATAATATTTTTGTAGAAATAGGGATTTTTTGGTCATTTTGCTATGAATAGAAACGAGTAAACAGTATCAAAATGGGTTCTCCTAATTCTGGGATTATTGGCTACTAGTTACTGCAATTTCTCTTATTTATTTTTATAAGTGATTTAATTTTATTTTGTTTTTAATTTTTTTCCACGGGTGTTCAAATATTTAATTATAAACTTGCATATATGCGGGTTCTAATCTAGTTTTAATATAAGAATTGAAAACGATGGCAAAACTAGTATTGTTAATGTTAAGAACAAAACATGACTTTTCTTAAGAGACCAAAGCTGAAACTAAAGGAGAATGGAAGACAAAGGAGTAATGCAACTTCATTAGAAACTTAGTGTCTTCATTTGGTTAATTGGATGCTATATAGAAACAGAGTCGATACAGAATGTGATTTACTTTCATAGTCTTCTTCCTCATCTCCAAAGGAGAAGACCGATAACTTTGATATCACTAACAGCTAATGAGTCGTTAGTATAATGAAGTTGGAACGTTTTATTTGGTTATTACTAATGATCACTGAAAAAGTAAAAGAAGTTTTATTCTCCAAAAAATGTGAAGTTGGAACGTTATGTTTAATTCCAAAAATCAAAGAACTCTCAAAATAACATCATTTACGAATCATTTAGGTAAATTTTCGAGATTATGTAGCTGTTGGAAGTTGGAACGTTTTATTTAAAAAATAAACATACAAAAAAAATGGTTTCAGCTTCCAAAAAAAAATTGTGATGTTCTTTAAAAACCCCAACTCTGTTTCTTCTTCTTACTCAAAACATTAAACAGCACTTATGGATCAAAAACTAGCCACCACCGAGAACGAAGTTCGTACCTTTTTTTTTGATAATTTCGTTGTGTTTGGAATCGAGTTCGTTTCTGTTTTTAAGGTCGAGTTACATTCTATGCATGTATCTCTTACATCCACGTTAACATTTTCCGATCAGGTGTTGGAAGAGTTGGTGAAGATAGCCCATGTTCGAGGTCTACGAGGAGAAAATGGAGGATGGAAGGAATTTTCAGATGCTTACGACAAAAGATTTAAATCACCAAATGACTCTTCGAGTAGTAGTTCCCATGACATGATGGTTGCTTTTCTCTCAACCTTTAAGAAGAAAGAAGATTTGCAGGTTTTTATTTCTTCCTTTTTTGGCTGAATATTAGAGTTTTAGTTTAACCACTGCTTTTTTCTTTTCTTTTTTAGGTTCTGCAATATCAAGCGAATCGTCTTCTGGTTGCAAAGTTGAAGCAAGAGACTCCGGACACTCCTGAGCATGTGAGGCAAAGATTTGTTGGAAATCAAATAAAAAAACATGTTTTGAGGATGTTAATATACAAGTTTGCTAGTAATGTGTTTGAAGTGAGCTTTTAACTTTTGTTTTTTTTGGCTGTACAGAGGCTAGTTCGATTGACCATGAAGCATCCGGAATACTCTGTTGAATATTCATTCATCCGGCATAATGTTTGTTTCCTCTCCTGGATTATCCGGAATACTCAGTTGACCATGGATCTCTCCTGGATCTTGCCGTTTAATGTACTGAAATTTTTATGTTTTTATAAGATTTTATAAGATTTTCGAAATTGCTAAGCAGGACTGGTTAGTATCCGATGTTGGAATGAAGATGCCGGAGGTGATGAACTCAACCGAAATGGTAGCTGTTGATTGTGAGATGGTACTTTGTGCTGATGGTACTGAGGGTTTGGTTAGAGTTGGTGCTGTAGACCGTGATTTAAAGGTATTGCTTAGTGTTAGAGATTCTTGATTCTTTTCTTTTCGGCAATCGACCTGTTTCCTTGACTCTGGTGATCAAATTTTCATGTCTTAGGTGATTCTTGACAAATTTGTTAAACCGGGCAAACCTATTGTTGACTATAGGACAGTTATTACTGGAGTCACTGCACAAGATATTGAAAAAGCTACTCTCTCTGTGGAAGATATTCAGGTATAGTGTAGATTATTTCTCTTGATTTTCTGTTTCTTTTTCAATGACACTTATGTTATTGATTTTTTCAGAAAGAATTGCAGCCCTTACTTTCAAAGGGTATTATTTTGGTAGGTCACAGTTTGAGCAAAGATTTGGAAGGTAAATAAAATGTTCACAGTATTGATTTTGTTTATTTTGTTTGGTTGTTACTAATGTATTGTTATCTTGATTCCAGTGTTGAAGATAGATCATCCCAAAGTAATTGATACAGCTCTTGTTTTCAAGTTTTCCAATGCACGAATGGGTAGAAAACCTTCACTGAATGACCTTTACAAGGTAAGTAATTTACATTAGAAAAACATTCTTTACATACTTTCTTTGTTAATGCTTCTTTGAAATTAATATTTTACAGGCTATATTTGGTAACGCAGTCCGAAAGGATGGCGTTTCTCATGATTGTGTACACGACGCAGCAGCTACGATGAAAATTGCACTTGCTTTTATAGAGAATAGAGTTGACACAACAGTTTCACCATCTAAAGAGGTTTATTTTAAATAAAATAGATGGATTTACCAAAATTATCCAAGAATCACAATGTCTGCAATTATTTTCACAGATGCTGGAGGCTGAGAAAGCAAGACTCTTTCTTCATGGAATCCCTCACAATGTGACATCTGAAAGACTTAACCTTGTTCTCGCTAGAGAGTTTCATTCAAGAAAGTTTATACTTAATGTTAAGGTTGAAAATAAAAAACAATGAGGGAGAGTTTCTCTCTAAGGTTCCCTAAACACCGAATCATTCTCTGACCTTTTGCATTTTTTTTCGTTTGGCAGCCTGCAAAATCACTGAGTGGTTACTACTGTGCAATTGTTGTTTTTGATAGTTCTGATGAAGCCAACAAAGCATTTGAAAACGTTGATGGAAACCAAGAGACGGTATTTTTGAATATCCTGCTTTTTGTTAAAGATCCGAAAATCTGTTTGAAAATGAGTTATGTTTTTTTTTTTTTTTTCAGGATTCATTGGGTTTGCCACAAAAAGTGCTTCGTAATCCGAGGACGGGATCAACAGGCTATTTTAAAGTCCGTAAAATGGTTTAAAGATGAATGATGTAACCAATCACCTATTATTTTGGTTAACTATTTCATGTAATTTAGGAAGAAAACTCTCTTCTATGCTATTTATGTTTTGGTATTTTGTTCGGTATTTAATAAAAAGTTTTTAATGTTTCTCGGTTATTCTAATAATTAACGGCAGAAAAAATCTTTGTGATGATAATCTAAAGGAAGATAATAGAAAAATTCATTATTTTGGTTTATAATTTGCAATTTCATTAAAACATTGATGTCTTCATGTTTTTTTGTTTCCTGTATAAACTGTTACAGTTATTTTGTAGAAGCTATATAGAAACAGAGGCAATAAAGAATCGGCTTTACTTGTGTGTATAAACTGATAAAACCTGAATTTTCAAGCTCAGTCGCTTTCGTAGTCTTCTTCCTCATCTCCAAAGGAGAAAACCGATGCATCTGCAGCGATAGCTTTGATATCACTAACTGCTAATGACTCATTCGGCACTGGATTATAAAGACCAGAGGACGATGAACTTGTGACACTTCTGTTTGCAGAATGTTCATCGGTCTTTGGAGGCTCATTGATCTTATGAGGTTTACTAGTTGTGTGCATCGAGCCTGCGGTTTTCCCAGTAGTTGAATTAGACTCTATGTGTTTCGAGTTTCCTTCCTCTTCCCCATCACTGTCGGAGAATACATCATCGTCTTTGTTCTGTTTAGACTTGATTTTGCCTGAATCAGCACCAGAGCTGCTTTGAGGTTGTTGTTCGGTGGAGTAAGAAGAATCAGGTTTGGGTTTTGTTGGTTGAATGTTGTCGGATTCTATCATTACAATCTCGACATGGAACCCCGGTGCAGGTAGTTTTCGCTGCAATAACGTCAACAGGATCAAGTTTAATAGAAAGCAAGCAGGCTTGTTTCTCAGATCATTAAGGCTAATAACACATTCTGTTTTACCTTTTCAAAGCCATCAAAGTCGATACCTTTCAGCATTGTTCTCTTATCAGTCAGTGTAGTATTTAGCCAACTGCGTGTAAAAAACAGAGCAAGTTAGTGAAATTGGTCGATTTTGGAAGATGTGAGCAGCAGGCACTGTGAAGGAAGAGAGTTTACCAGTAGAAATCTCCATCGCTGTCTTGAAAGTGGATTTTGAAGTCACCGGCTAATTCTGTTAGACCAGCTTCACCAGGTATTGCAAAGACAACAACACCTTTTTTCGGTGCCTTTATCCAAAAATCTTCAGGCTACAGCACACAAAAACAGGTTTATATGTCAAAACAAATCGTTGTTATGTAGATAATAACAACAGGAGAAAGAAAGAGAGAGGGAGAGAGGGAAGAACCAAGGAGAACAATGCCTACCCCCAAATCCTTGGTTTTCTGATGTTTCTTTGTTGAGAAAAGTATATCTGTTCGATAGAAGAAAACAGAGCATCTATCACACGTATGCGGAAATACAAGAGACAAGAAGAAATTAGCTCTGTACCATTGTGGTTGGAGATGGTAATGGCAGGTCTAATCCAGTAAGGGCAGTTGATTAGGCGAAACCCTCTGAGCATCCATCTACATAAATGTTTGTTGGCTGGTTAGGGATAACTGAATATCACCGCGATCAAACTAACTGATTGGTCAGATATTTATGAACCTTACCTTCGTTCAGGTGGAACTTTCCCACCAAACTGATTTTGAACACGTTCGTAGTACTTGACATATCGCTGAAGGAAACAGGTAAGCTTGTTTAATAGGATGAGGGAGAATTGAACAAGCACATAATAAGATTGGTATGAGCTCATGACTTACAATCTGACTTGGGAGAACAAGAGCTTTCCCGTCAAGACATCTCTTTTGGTTATAGTACTCAATAGCTTCCTCAGCTGTAGGAAAGAACTGCAAAGGAGTAACCAGTCAGATCAGTCACAGGAGTCTTACAGAGAAGGAATGTGTGCATCGGCCAATACTTTGCTTTTAAGTCTCACCTTGAGATATAGCAGAAGACAGCAAATCATTAATCCGGTTCTTGCCATTCCGGCTTTACAATGAACTACCACTACATTTTGGATGTCTTCCTTCAACCATGTGTATGCACTTTGACAAAATGATGGTATTAATTGAATTGGAGGACAATTATGGTCATCAAATGGGAAAGATGCAACCTGAAATAACGGAAAGCAGACATGTTATGAAGCAAACGCTATAAGAGGTCTATAAACACTAGGTTTGAAAACAAGGGCAACGACAGAAACTGTAAGGCCTGAGATAGCAAGTGAGTATATACCTTCCCCTCAAATCTTGAAGCATCGTACAATCTCTCTGAACAAAGGTTGTAGACCTTATATTTGTCCTGCATATTGAGAACAAGGTTTAGAGATCTGGCGTGCACCGACACGATCAAACATAAGCCAAGCAACCACTACATGTCTGGGCTGCAGTGTCTAATCAAATCCAACTGGTATGAATCATATAAGAATTGGTGGAGTTGTCAGAAACTCATACGGTTTAAGAGGCCTTCCAGTCTGTGTCAATGGTTACCTTGTGATGAGTTTCAAAAAACTTGATCACCTCTTCCATGTGATTGCGATATAGTCCCTGTATATGACATTTGCCAATGAGAAACTCAAGGCCGAGAGAAGAAAAGAACTAGCTGGGGAACTTATATTTCAGACCAGGACAAGCTTGTGTACCTCGAAAAATCCGAAAAGTCCAGAGCTTATATCACCAGCAGGGAACCCCATTGCGATTATATTCTCAGTTATATATGTCATATCCAAATCGAATTCCCCCTCCTGAAGCAAGACCAGGTACCATGTAAAACAGATATGTAAGTGATACCGATCCAGGCCCTTATATATACTAGAATCTAGCGGATGCATTACACTGGACAGCATGAAAAGCTCATATAAAAAGATGGAAATACTAGTTTTGGGAAAACATTTTGCACCAGCCACTACAAAAGGGTAGTGTTACTGCAACCCTAATGCGCTTCACTACTGTTTCAAGAATCTAACAAAAGAAGGAAGACAAGATTACTACACCTGGTATCTCCTCTTGTTCTGAGAGACAATGTGGCGTGCTTTCACCTGCATTGCTTTTACAGCACCACGAGATGAATCGACCACAGCTTTTGTGAGCGACTCAAGAGCACCACCAACTTGTGTGTTTGGTGGGTCACCGACCTCGTCAGACCCTTTCGTTGGCAAATGCAGACCAAGCTCAGAGGTGAATCTTGTGAAAGCTGACATCCCAGAATCTGTAGCATTTGGATCCTGCTGCGGGAATTTAAAACTTTTGGCCCAAGAAGAAAGACCAGAAGAAGAAAATAGAGATGGCGGTGATTCACGTGGGGAGGAATCTGGCGGGCATGGAACTATATCCTCTGTTTTACTCGAAGGCTCAGCCCCGGAAGATATAACAGGTGGTTGAGTATCAACCTTTCCAGTTGAAGCTTCTGTACTAATGGAGTCTTCATTAGTTTCTCCTGCAGAGCTCACGTGATCTTCTTCAACGCCCATAACTTTTTCAGAATTACGAGGAATAGATACATCTTTCTCCATAGGTATAGCTGGAGATTGAGATGAAGACCCAGCAGGAACAGTGTCCATTTACTCAGACAATGATTAGCCTACTTGACGAGCGAACACCAACCTAATAACAAAGGAAAGTTCACGTTTGAGTATAAGCCCACACCTGGAAGAACACAGAAACGGCTCCGATTATCACAATATCCATATCTGTAGTATATGAAAATGTATACACACGCTTGTGTGAGCATAAACAAAATCTAGCTAAACCTATTGGCTAAATTCGCTTCTAGAATGATCTGAAAGAGCTCTGACCACGAAAAAAATTGCTTCGAAGGAGAAGGAAGCTAAGGCCGTACTAGTGCATTGCAATAGTTTCGCAAATTCGAGATACGGTCGCATCCATTTTCACACATCTCTCAACGCCACGGAGTCGTAGAAATAGATCTAAAATCAGAAAAGCGAGAGAAATCATCTAGCACAAACAGATCAAGAGGCGTGAAATGAAGCTAGACTTCCAAATTCGACAAGCATTTGGCCGGGGAAAAAACAAAAAGGAGGCTAGACATTGGTTACCGGAGAATGCGGGACGCTTAGCTTCGAGTTTTCTCGGAGATTCAAAGAATGGAAGAAGATGGAGGAAGCAGATTCGTGTTGATTCAGAGCAGCGCACGAAATTTCCGATGAACGTGCGGAGATTAACGATCAATTACCGTCTGCTACGTCGGCCTTTTATCATCCCCGCTCTTGCCGGTCAGAATATGTTTTGTCTTTCGTACATTGGGCCTTTAAATGGGCCTATTGGGCTAAAATGTACTAGCAATTGCTTTGTCTTTTTTTTTTTTTTTTTTGAATTACCCAACAAAATCATTTTTTACAATTATTGTATCTTTGTATTTGAAAAAGTTAAAAGAAAATTACATAAATTTTGCGACACAAGGGTTCTTGTTGCAAACCACATGATTAGAGCATCAACATATGCTCGATTTTCTGTTTTGCGAATGGTACTAATGCGGTTGCGGACATTTTTGTCGATAAACTTTATTAGACGAGCTGCATGAAATGGGGTTCTCCATGTTTGTCGATAAGCTTTGTCTCATTTTAAATAGCAAATTCTTTCTTAAAATTAAAATTTTAACACCATCCCTAAATATTTGTTTAGTTCTTCTACATTATGATTTTAGTAGAGTTTTTTTTTTTTTTTGGATCTAATTTCTATAACTATAAATATTTCATTAGAATTGATCATTTGTTTTAGATAATGTTAACGGCACATTCTTTTCCCTAAATGATATTTTTTTTTGTTCTGTTTTTATTCTATGTTAGCAATCAAGCTAAAAACATTTTGCACCAGCCACTTACATCACTGTTCTTTTCCCTAAATGATATTTTTTTTTTGTTCTGTTTTTATTCTATGATATATTGATTGAAAAATGTGTAATCATACCAATCAATATTTTTTTCTTTAAAAAAAAAGTATACCATAGCCTTTCAAAACCTTAGTGTTACAATATCACTGTTCTTAGCTTGAAATAAAGATAATACAAAAAAAAATCCTTTTTAATAAAAGAGTAAGTTATAAGAATAATGAAAGTTAGGAAGGTGGCTTGTAATAAGCATAAGCAGCAAAAAAACTTTGAGACAATGTGAGGACTAGTAGAATAACTGCAGCACAGAAAGAGACAATTGCCCATGGATTATTGAAGTACTTGTGTTTCAAGGCCGCCCTCCAAGCATTCCACTTGTGATTGTAATAACGGTTAACCTCAATCGATAACCGAGATAGATAACTATCTTCTGTGTCAAAAACAACTTCTTCACATAACCGGTTAAACAAATTCGCAACTTCAGAATCACTCCCTAGCCAATGTTCGATAATACCGCAGTAATGTAAGTAGCTAACATCTTCGTGAGAATCTATTAGATTGTCCATGAAGATTATGTAGGATGTGATGTCGTTTCTCGAGTCAACATGGCATTGCTCGAAAGCTATAAGATTCAAGAAAAGAGATTTGGTACCTACAAAAAAAGAAAGGGTTTTGATGATTTTTATATGGTTAAGGAATTAAAGAGTTTTGTTGAAAAAATGTATTTGTTCTGGTTGACAAAAAGAAAAAGAAAAGTGTATTCGTTTTATTATCTTAACTTTTGGCTTGTGTACAAGAAAAACACTCTTTCCCATTGCTTAAATCATTCTGAAATAGTCAATAGGGAATAATTGATGACATTTACTTACTTTAACCAATCGATATATGAGGAGATAAATTGTACATTTCTTTACTTCTCATTCATGATGATACGTTCACATTATGATCCTAACTAATATATTCTTTATCAATGCATATGATATAAACGAGAGATGTATAAAAATATGAAATTTTTAAAGGGTTTGAGGAAGGAATTTACAAATAAAAAGAGTGGAAAACGCGTACGTACCATCATGAATGAGAAGTCTCGGTATCTCTAGGTAACCGTTTTTGAATTGAATATCCCAAAACCGGTCGGTTTTCCTTCTCCTGAACTTAATACCGGCCTCCCTTAGTTCCGTCACGCAATGTATAAGTTGTTGTCGGCGCTTGTCCGCCACGCGCGTATTCCGAGTCCATCGCTTTCTCGATAACCTCGACTCTGGTGTAGGACTAGACCGGAGTAGACTTCGACGGAAAACATCTAGACAGTGCAACTCGCCCATATCGGCGAATGGGTCAAAGGCTTCTCTTGCCAGTGAGTTCTCGAGTTTTGACTTGTTGGTTTTGGTCAACGGCTCGTCCGTTGGCATTAGTGGATCAAAGAACCGAATTGCCAATTGCGCCACTAAACCGGTTTGGTTCCGTGTGCCGAGTTGTAGCTCTAATAACCGGTTTAGCACGAACAGGGGAAGTTGATTTTCCAGCATTATCATGTCACGTTGAATCGAATGCATCGATCCTCTCATTGCAAAAACCGGGTCATTACGTGCATATCTACACAAACGCTAAGAGGAATTTTTTTCAAAATCAAAATGATCGAAACCGGAAATATTCAACAATTAAAAATCAGGCTTACCCGAGTTCTGTGAATCCTTCAACGGCTCCTCTGAAGAGCTCAAGCACAAAACAACCATCAAGAACAAGCATTTCGATAAAATCGTTACTGCTCAAACCAAAGGGACCTTCGTAGCAAGCTCGAGCCTTTTCCTCTAGCTCTCTCATTGCGTCAATATACATTTTAATGCTTTGGTTCGTACGTTTCAAGATTCTACTGACCGCACGCCATTTGTGACGATCCATCGACCGGAGCCGTTTCTTACCATGGTGGTACGGACCAAGCGAGACAGTCTGAGGGAAATACGATTTGTTATCGTTTTCTTGCAAGTAATATGGAACTCTGTAGATACAGAGCTTTCCCCAGATCGTCATGTCGTCATCTCGATGCGCTTGCTCGAGCTTGTCTGCGATTGAGATCACCCAATCATCTTGTGTCTCTCTCGGGTTCTCTTTGGTTACCTCGATCTTACCTGCCTCGGACGGAGTTTGCCCGTGGTTATGATTGTTCTGGTCTTGATCGGATCTGGTGATTTCGGGTAAACCGGGAGTGTTTTGATCTTGATTAACCGGTTCGGATCCTTGGTTCTCGGTTTCGAGTTTTTCTCGGATCTTGAGTGTTAGTAAGTACCAGCTCAACATGTCTTTGTAGAAGACAGCCACCATTTTTTTTATTGGTTGAAGCTTTTTTCAGGAGAATGAGAGAGAGAGAGAAAGAGGAAGATAGTATTTGTGAAATATCAGAAGCTTTTATCAAAAGAAAGAAATATCAGAAGCAACTATATGTAAATGTAAATGATTTGAAGCTATATATAATTGGTTACTTATTGTACTTATGGACCCAACTGATCTGTAATGACAACAACCATAATTAGATGCATCTTTTGAAAAATAACAACCACACACACACAAACACACATTAATAATCTTGAAAAATAAATTAATTGGAACCCTGCGGCGTGAAGAGAGGTGTTCTTTTATTTGAATTACGAATAATCAACAGATTCAAACCCACCTAAAATATTATATAGGATTGTGTATAATTATTTTAAAGGTAATAATGTATTATGTACAATAAAACGAGTATTTACGAGTCGGATAATTATATACATGCAAGATGCTCTATGAACTCGTTACTCATATACATGCAAGTCGTTGAGCTAGATAAGGTAAGTTATCTTGTCAAATCAGGGAAATTTTAAAGATAAAATCACAAAACAACAAACTATTCTTTAGGTATTTATGTTCCTCTTAGTGTCGACTTCATCACGGTTAATTATTGATGTTTTGGCGGTTTTTCTAATGCATTATGATATTTTTCTTATATTGCTTTTTCAACTACAAGTTTTTTTTTTTTTTTGTCAAACCTTTTCAACTACAAATTTTTGTTAGGAAAAAGTTATAAAAAAAAAAAAAAATGGTGAGAGCATAACGGAACATGTCCATTAAGACCATTACACAGCTAGTGAGGAACATGGCACGACATCACCATTTTCCGTATAAATTATGTTTGCTTTAGCAAACTTGAAATCTATTGGCTGGGACACGTTTTATTTGTTTAGTTTGTTAGTCAAACTCTTATAATATGATTAGGGGTGTCAAAATGGCTCATTGATCGACTTGAATCGTGTAACCCGATACGTATCTCGATAACTATGTAACGAATCAACTCGGTTTTTTTTTCCAAAACAATGAAAATATTAAAATTTTATTAACAAAAAATTGGAAAAATTCTAATATTTTATTAAAAAAATTCTTACGGAGATCACACAATCATTTTTGTTCTTTTCCAATAACAAAGTATGATTAAACTTGAGGATGACAATTAAAAATATAAATATAAATAAAACAAAAGCTGGATTGAACAATCTTTACCTTCCCTTGTTCAAACATATCGCTTCAAAAATACACAATGTTCGGCCAAAAAAGTAAAATACAAACATTCCGAGTTGAAACAAAGAAACTGTCGAATACTAATAAAAATTAAGAAGGTGGCTTAAAATAAGGATAAGCACTGAAAAAACTCTGAAATAGCGTGAGAAATAGCAGGACAAGTGCAGCAAAGAAAGAGAAATATGCCCAAGGATTGTTGAAGTACTTGTGTTTCAAGATCGCCTTCAAAACATTCCATTTTCGGCTATAATTACGGTCAACCTTGTTCGACAATTGAGATAAATAACTATTTTGAGGATCGAAAGCTACTTCTTGACATAGCCGGTTGAACAAATCCGCAACTTCAGCATCACTTCCTAGCCAGTGCTCGATAATACCACAGTAATGCAAATAGCTAACATCTTGTGGAGAATCTATTAGATTATCCATGAAGATTATGTAGGATGTTATGTCGTTGCTCGAGTCGATATGGCACTGTTCGAAAGCTATAAGATTCGAGAAGAGAGATTTGGTACCTACAAAACACGAGGCAATGGTGTTTTTGTAAGTTTAAGGAGTTATTGGATTCTAGAAAAAAAATTGTGTTTTTCATCTTACATTTTTGCCATTGCTTAAATCAGTATGGTTTGGTGTATAGGGACTAATTGATGACTATTTTTTTCACATTAGCAACTTGAACACAAAACCAATATATGTCATTGTCACCAAATTTTTTTTTGATTTTTTTTTTAGAGAATAAAAATAGATCCAGTTATAGAGTGTTTAAACGAGAAATATGTGTAAAAATACGATTTAAAATGTGAACTCGATCAGACCATGACATATATTATAGTCTATTGTTTATAGTATGTGTCACCATGCACCATATATGCATCAAAATTTAAATCCATTAGAATGCAGATTATTAAAAAAGAAAAAAAAATAGAAATGTAAACTTAATTACCGTCATGGATAAGTAGTTTGGGTATCTCTAGATAACCATTTTTGAATCTTATATCCCAAAACCGGTCGGTTTTTCTTGTCTTGAATTTTATACCGGCCTCTCTTAATTCAGTCACGCAATGTATCAGTTGTTGTTGGCGCTTATCCGCCACACGCGTTTTCCACGACCATCTCCTTCGTGATAACCTCGGCTCTGGTTTTGTACTAGGCCGAAGCAGACTTCGACGGAAAACATCCAGACAGTGCAACTCGTCCTTGTCCTTGTCCGCAATTGGGTTAAAGAATTTATCTTTTCCCATTAGGTTTTCGTGATTTGTCTGGTCGGTTTTGGTCAACGTTTCGTCTGTTGGCATTAGAGGGTCGAAGAACCGAACTGCCAATTGTGCCACTAAACCAGTTTGGTTCCGTGGACCAAGCTGTAGCTCTAATAACCGGTTGAGAACAAACAAAGGAAGTTGATTTTCCAGCATCACCATGTCACGTTGAATAGAATGCATCGATCCTCGCATAGCGAAAACTGGATCGTTGCGATCGTATCTACGTCCAAACATCAAAACAAAACAAAAAGAAATCACAAGAAAAAATCAAAGTCAACAACTTAGATAACCGGATATAAAATTCAAACCGATTTAGCAAATATATAAGATAACCGGGGAAAAAAATCAAAAATTGAATCACGCTAACCCGAGTTCCGAGAATCCTTCATCAGCTCCTCTGAAGAGCTCAAGAACAAAACAACCATCAAGAACCAATATTTCCGTGAACTTGTTACTACTCAAACCAATGGGACCTTCGTAGCAAGCACGAGCCCTTTCCTCGAGCTCTTTCATGGCATCGATATACATCTCGATGCCTTGCTTGGTGCGTGCCATGATCATATTGACTGCCCGCCACTTGTGACGGTCCATAGGTAGGAGATGTTTGTTGCCATGGTGGTATGGACCAAGCGAGACGGTCTGAGGGAAGTAGGGCTTGTTGTCGTTCTCTTGAAGGTAATGTGGAACTCTATAGATACATAGCCTTTCCCAGCTAGTTGTGGCGTCTTCTCTAAGTGCTTGTTCCATCTTGTCTTTAATCGAAATCACCCATTCTTCTCGAGTCTCTTCAGGTTGCCGGTTTCGGGTTTGGAGTTTTTGGCGCATCACGAGGGTGAGAAAGTACCAGGTCAACATGTCTTTTTGGATCGAAGATATGCCTTGGTTGATGAAAGAGAGCAATGGTGGATAAATTTTTCTTCTGTTGACAAAATGCCGCCAAGGAAGAATCGGTTCAAATGATGGCGGTGGCGGTGGTGGTGGTGGATTTTTGCTTCTTCTTTTGAAGAAATATCGCTGAGGAGGAATCGATCTAAATGTTGGTGGTGGTGGTGGTGGTGGTGGTAAGATAAGAATGCGCACCATTTTTGTTGGTTGAAGCGTTTTCAAAAGATTAATTGAGAAAAAATGTCAAAAGCAAAGATGTACCAACATAATAGATCTCTGCACTGCAANTACAAGGGTTCTAGGTTAAGTTTATCTGATTGTATAAATAGATAAAATGAAGTAATGGTGAACATGTAAGAGAGAGGAAATAATCTTCTTCTCCTTTTGTCTGAAGCTTAAAAGCTTTGTTTCAGTTTCTTGTTTCATGATAAACTTTAAATTTGCTGGTTAATTAATGCCATGACTGGCCACGTTTGGTTTGTTTTTGTTTTACAAACTCTTATAAAAATACTAGAAAAGACTTGTTCGTTACTAGCTCCATTATGATGGATATAAGGAAGAATTTCTCAAGATAAAATTCAGAGTCTCGGCGGTGGCGATATGATTAATTTAATATGTTTTGTTTCTTGGTCTTATGAGTTTATGAGACAAATGCCCAAAACTTCTTGGTAATCTAAAAGCTCGTTGTAATAAGTTCTTGTGATATATTTCTAGGAGTGAGCTTGAAACACCCAAACTCTTATATTTTTTTTTTTAAAAGCAAACTTTGTAACTACAAAAACTTTGCATTATTGCAACAAAAAAAATCCGTTACAAAATTGCAAATTTCCCTAGAAAGTCGTGAGTTGAGAGGGAATTGTAAAAGATTTGATCTGTTGCAAAACGTCCGATGAAATTGAATTCCCTCACCAACGGATGATTGGGCTAGTGGTTTCAGCACAGGGGTTGGTCCCATGAGTTCCCTAGTTCGAACCACGTTGGAAGAGATGCTTTACGCCGCGTCATTGGTATTAGCAACAGAACCGGATCTGGGCAAAGCCCAATGAAACATTTGTCTTGGCCCCCATTTTTAACAGGCCCCCATAGAATATATCAATAATTTTTTTTTATAAAACTAAAAAACAAAACCACATTTGATCACGTTTCCTTTTTTAAAAAAAAAAATCGTGCTTCCATTTTTTTTTTTTAAGACCATGCTTCCCTTTTTTTTTTCCCGATTCTTACATTTGAAAATTTTTTTGTATGAAATAAATTAGTGGCCCCCATTTTTGTTTTTTTTTCAAACCCCCAAATTTTCAGATCCGGCCCTGATTAGCAAATGCTGGTTGGTCCCATGAGCTTCCTAGTTCGAATCCCGTTGGAAGAGATGCTTTACGCCGCGTCATTGATATTAACAAAAGCTGGTCCCGAACCTAGGAAGATTAGTGGGCTTAGGCCCGGAGCCCTCCTGATTAAAAAAAAAAAAAA
>PKML01007097.1:165468-216914 GCA_002933935.1 Eutrema yunnanense | reverse complement strand
TGAGAAAAGAATAAGTTTGAGGGAGAGAAAGAGTACCAAAGTTGTGTAGTTGTCTCGTCATGATATCGAAAGGGAAAGAGTCTAGAAGGTCCTTGGCACTATGATCTTTCGGTGAGACCCAGCAATGATGGCTTTTGAATCATTTTGTGAGATAATGTGGTGAATCTGGGAAAGCTGCAATGCCCGCGGAGAAGTACATGGTGGTTTGATTTGAAGTTGGTTAAGCAATATGTGGGCTAAGATGATGGTCATTGCAGAGTTCTAAAGAAAAGGTGAATCTCCGTGTTTTCAAACCTCTTCCTTGTTCTTGGTTTTCTGTTTGCTTGAGGGCAAGCAAAAGATTAAGTCTGGGGGAGTTGATAAACTGTGTTTTTACCGGTTTCTAACATTTGTTTTTGTGTCTTTTGTTGAGTCAAAGTGTCTCTTTAAGAGTCTTTTAGTCCTTTATCGAGTCTTTTCAGGTTTTAGGTGAGTTTGTGAGAAAATGAGCCGTTTTGGGTGAAAAAGAGCATATGAAGATGCAGGATCATGCAGAGACGTCAGAAGTTTGGCATTCGTTGAAGGACTTACCACCGATGGATCGAGCTCAAATTTTGATACAAGATAGAGAAATGAATTAGCTTTCATTTGGAAGTGGTTTGAGGTCATTCCAACGGTGCGATCAAAAGTTATGCCAGTTTTCGTGAAGACGGTCCAACATAAACCGACCGGTTTAGTGATGCGAAAAATAAAAGGAAATTTCGGTTTTCACTTATTCTGAACCAGTTTCGCCCAGGACTTAGGAAAAACGTTTTTAGGGTTATTTAAGCTATTTTGCAGCCATTGTTTAGGCTAGGCTTTATTTTTGTACAGACTTTTACATCTCTTTCTCTGGGGAGACGAATCTCTGACTCTACAGGTTTTTGAGAAGATTTCTGAACCCTAATTTATTATTTATATTGGATTATGATTTCTTCTTCATCTCTTTGTGGTTTCTCTGATTCTATGTATGAATAATCTCATAGTTAGGTTTTAGGGTTTCAAGGGAACTTCATGAATCATTGAATCAGATTGGTTAGAATAGGGATCTATCTTCTAGTTCTTCATCTATTGTTGTTCTTAGTGCTGAAACTTGATTAGCTACCTAGTTTCTGATCTTAGGTTGTTTAACGCATCAAAAGTGTTTGTTTAAAAGCCTGAAAGAACATAGGTGAGCAAAGCGTCATTAACCAACGAAAGCTGATGTTAAGGCGTTTTGTGAACATATCAAACTCGATCTTAAAGCATGTTTAGTTTCCTGAATTCAAACGACAGTTTAGAATCTTAGGTTATTAGGCATAGTAATTAACACTACGACAGTAGGTTGATTATAAAACAGTGATTTGAGTTCTAGAACGTACTTAATGATTTCCCTGTTTAATTCTCTGATTTGTGATTCTTGATTTTCTGCGAATTACACGAAGACCTAGCGTTTCCCTCCATCAAATTTACATCGTTTTATTTGCATTCTTAGTTTTAGTTCATTCATAAAACCACAAACATCATTCGTCTTAGATTTACTTTCCTCCTGCATTCTCGTAGTGTTTCACTTGATCTCTGTGGATTCGATCCTAAAGTTCTACATCGATATACCGTTACGATTGCGGTAGTGTGCACTTTAGTTATTAATTGACTGTGTGAAACACACATAAATCATGCTACTCACCATCGGAAAATGTAAAACTGTATAAACTTTTAGTGGATAATTATTTGATTAACATGCTAACTAATATGGTATCGCGATAAGTTTATGATTATTCGATAACTATAAAATATTAACGTGCTAACAATAATATCTGATAAATGTAATGTGCTAACAAAAATATCCGATACTTGTAATATCCGATAACTAATACGAATAACTATAAAATGTTAACGTGTTAACACTAATATCCTATAAATGTAACATGCTAACAATAATATATGATACTTGTAACGTGCTAACAATATTATACAATACTTGTAACGTGCTAACATAATTAACGACACATGTCACGATCTCGTGAGTAAAAATTATCCTACGTATCCGCTCATGTTGATGTGTTCCGACTATATATAATAAAATAATAGATTGCCGATATTTATCTGGCTAATCAAAAAAATTTGAGAATCAACAAACAAAAGTAAATATAGTCATGTTCCCATTGCGTCACAAATCACGTGTATTGATTGATATTACAGACGTAAGGAAGTTTACAAGCCAAACCTAAAGGTGAAGGTGAGAGAGATCTCTGTTTCATTACATTGCAAAGTTGGTCTGGACTTTGCTTACCAGATGCTCTCCGTAGACAGCTCTTCTGAAAACTTGGGATTCTCCTCTCCCTGCAGGGTACTTCTGTTTACAGATATCTAATGGCTGGACGACCGCGTCGAAATTAGTCTGTTGCAGACAAGATTCAAATACATGAATGTGGAGTACCAGAGGAAAACACAGAGTGTTAGAAAGTTAGCAACCTCATAGAAGAATGCAACGCAGACACGGTATTGAGGAGAGTTATTGATCACTCTATGAAGGGTGGATTCGTATACTCCGTTTGAAAGTATCTGCATATATGATTCCTCAAAAGGTTCTCAAATGGATAATCAAGAAAGAGAAGTGATAGTAGGATGTAGAACAAAACCTTTAACATGTCGCCAATGTTGCAGACAAATGATCCAGGGATGGGAATGGCTGATATCCAATCGCCGCCCAAGTTTCTCACCTTTTCAAAGTTAATATTTCTTTAGAGAGACAAGACCTCTTTCTTCACATAAACATAGATAACAATAACAATACCTGGAGAGCAGTTTTGTCATCATCTTGATTTACAAGAGTTAACAAGCCTGCAGAGAAGAGTGTTCCTCATTGAGACATAACTATGAAGATAGAATCAGAAATTCAACTTGACTTCACCTCAGGGTTTAAAGCTTAATTACCATAGTCAGTGTGAGCTCCACTGGAACCAGAGCAGCGTGGTAAGAGGATATTCGGACAAGGTGAGTTACTCGAGCTGATAATAAGAAAAGGGAATCGTTGTAAACAGACGCGAAAAAAAGTTACCATCCGATGTCATTTTCGGGCTGGCCATTTGTGAACGGGGGACCTGGATAGCCAATAAGACGCATCACCCAAAAAGGCTCTCCAGCAATCTTTCCTTCAAACTCATATGGTGATCCACTAAGAGCTAATGAAATTCCCCTCAAGATATTTCTAGAAAGATCTGGAAACCATGGAAAGGAAATAAGAAACTAAGAATTTTTCCTGAGAAAGACTCTTAGAAAATAAAGCTCATAAGAGAAACAGAAATGGGTAAAAACACCTGTGCAGAGCTTGATATATTCATCCATCAGCTCTTTGAACTCTGGAGTATTCTCTGGCCTTCACCACAAAAACAAAACAAAAAAGAAATAGAAATGGTCAGAACTAAGAAGACGAAGCAACATAAACCCGATAAGAAATCGAATATAGATTACCACTGATTTGGCCCTTCCATAGCTTTGCCTATATCCCCATACTTCCCCTGCTTAAACTCTCTGTAAAACTGTCCATAAGAGAATAATACACATCAGGAAATCAATCACATGGAAACGTGGCTAGTGCCTAGTGGACTTACATCAATGGCTTCGTGAATATCAGGTTTCCCCTTAGTTACATTTTCTCCAATTCTCTGATATCCTCTGTTTTACAGAACATCTCGATGAATGATGATCCTCGGAAACGACACTACAGTTTATTCGAATCTGAGAAATACAAACCTGTATCCAGCTGCTGGAGTCATCTTGATCTTAAGCTTCTCTTCGTAAGGAAGCTTGAAGAACTCACGTGTGATCTCTCTGACTTTCTTGATAAGATCGTCCGAAATTCCATGCCCTATCTGCTCATCCCCAAAAACAAAACCAGATCTTTTTCAAACAAACAAAAAAGAAGGAAGAACCTCCATTTCGACGATAAAGCTATCAGAATTAAACTCAATTTTGGTACCACGTAGAAAAATCCGGCGTCCCGACAAGCTCTATCAAGTTGCCGGACAACATCAACAACTCCGGGATCCTCCGTCATGTCGGGATCATCACACTTGAGCAGTAGAGGAGATATGTCTGCAAGAACATCGAATTTTGAGTGAAGAATTGAATCAGAGTAAGGAGAATAAAATTTAGGGTTTCGTTAGTACCGATGACTGGTAAGGATTTGAAGTCCGTTGCCATCTTGTTTACTCTTTCTTTCTCTCTCTCTGCTTCAGAATCTTCGTATTTTATTGGAGAATCTATCTGATCTTTAAAAGGATCTCTTTTAAAAGCAAAAAGACTTGTTAGATTTATGATGTAACATTTCCCAATGTGGATTAACGCACTATTTAAGAGACTAAAAGTTAGATACTTTATTTTATTAATCAAGAATTTTATATTCAAAGAATAATCTATAGCGATTTAAATAATCTGAGTTTTAAATATAATAAATCAATCTTTTGGATGGATTTTAGAAAATTGTTATTATATTTTAGTAATTTTTTTTTTGTTTACTGATTTATTATTTTATTATAAATTATGAAAACGCTTTACATGAACCAATATTAATGAATCTTTGATCAATCACTGGACCAAATAGATTTTCAAGTAAATTTCATTTTTAATATAATTTAAAATCATGTAATGTGGGCCGACGGTGCACCGAAGAATCAGTGTGTATATTAATTTGGTTTGATTAATATATCCATCTCTAGATTTTACTTGAAATCAATCTGACAGAGGGAATAATCGATTTGATTAAATTTTTTTTTTTTTTTTTTAATTTACTTCAGGTTTCCGGGTCCCACCAAAGTGGTCCCGACTAGCACAGGATTACCCATGTGTGTTCCTGAAGGGCCGGCAATGTCCCCATTTTAATCTCCCGGTGGCCAAGAGGTGGACTCGAACTGCGATGAATATATGAGAATTTAACGGATACATTAACGGATACATAAGCCTGTTGTCAACATGGACCGATACCGGAGACAAAAAAACCAACAAATAGGCATGACAAAAATGGAAATGTAACCGTATTTTGGACTGTAACCAGATTGTAATCGTACCAGACGGTTAAAAACCGTAACCGTAAAAATATATTAGTTATGGTTAAAAAAATTATTAACTGTAACCGTTAATTAACCGTAATCGTATTAAAACCGTTGGTTAACCGTAAGGTTAAAACCGTAAAATTTTAACCGGAACCGTTTTAAAAATAAAATTATATATACTAATAATTAAAATTAGTTATGTAAAATTAAAAATTCAAAGAAAAATTATGAATAATCAATTTACCAATAGCAAATGCAAATGCAAATCTTAAAAACAAGAAATATTAATTAAAATTTAAACATACTAAACTAATAAATATTTTTTGTAACAAATATAAAGAATATTTTAACAAAACAATTTTATGATGAAATATATAAAATTAAAATAAAAAGAAAAACAAATTGTGTAGTCATGGATAAGGTGTAATGAAAACTAGTATATAAAATTTATAATTATTTAGTTATATCTCGTTATATTAACCGTTTATTGTCATCAAGTAACCGTAACCGTATTTAACCGTAACCGTATTAACCGGACCGTATTTAACCATAACCGTTTTAACCGTATATTAAACGGTTAAGGTTAAAGTTAACAAAAAATTATAACCGTAACCAGTGGTTAAAAAACTTTAACCGCATTAACCGTAACCGTGGTCATCCCTACCAACAAAGAGTCAAAAACCCAAAAGATTGAGAAACTTATCGTAGAAATGAAGTCGAACGAAACAAATCCTGAAAAAACTTTATTTTTACAAACTTCGCGTAGCAATGTATGATGTCTCTCATTTCTAAGACAAGGAAGATGCAGAACGTTTCTTACGATCACTACAAAACTGCGTGCTGTTGTTATCCATTTTATCCAACACGTAGTGCGCAAGCAAATCGTTAGACTCGACAAGATTCTCTCTGCACAAGAACTCATCTCCACAAAGCCTCTCAACGTCTCTGTAATAATCGTGCACGAACACATGAGTCTTCGGATTCCCGCCTTTTTTACTCCGGGCAATGACCGCCGCCGTGAAAATCGACGACATCCTTCCCGGTCCTTCGTGAGCGTCTCCACGTGGCCCGTCCACAAAGATTACATCCCAATCAACATCGTAGACGTGATTCGGCAAATCGTTTAGACCTAATTTGCAATCGGAGAAGAGGAGATTCTGCACGGGACGACACTCGTTTCCCGCCGCTTCTTTCGCCGCCGCGACGAGCTCTCCGGCCTCGTGAGCTTTCGTCGTGTATTGAACATCGAAAACGTCGATCTCCGGGTGGATTTCTTCGAAGTAAGCCGCGTAGTATCGATTTTCTTCGACGAAGACCGTACGACCATTGTGATTTAGCGATTTCCAGAGGAGAGTTTCGTGTGTGAGTCCGAAGACGAGGAGATTACACGGCGGAGCGCAACGGCGGAGGACGTCGGAGATCGATTTCATCTCGCCGTAGGACATGTGGAAACTGTCGTTGGATCTTGAAGCGTAGTGAAGCAATGCGTTGATGGCGCTTGTTGGTAGATTGGAGTTGGATATGGTCGTCGGAGATGTTGATCCTGGGGCGGATGTTACAGCGGCTACGGCGGCGGCGACGGATGCGTTTTTGGAAGGGATTGTGTCTCTAGTGTAGAGGAGAGTGAGGAGAAAAACGATGGTGAAGAAAGAGACAAAAGCGAGAAGCCATAAACGAGTTGTGCTCGTTTGTTTTTGGATGTATGGATGAAGAAGGATGAGCTTCGTGTTCGTGTTCCCTGATCCGCTTTTCATTGTTTTTGCTTCTTCTTCTTCTTCTACTTCCTCTGTTTTCTTCTTCTGAAGAATTTCAGAGGAGGACGACGATTGCAGGATGATTTAAGATTTCTCAAAGGGAGAAAAATGGGATTGATTTAAAAGGAAGTGAGTAGTGAGTAGTTTTCATGAAATGTGAACTATAAGCAAACAAAAATTGTATTAACATAGTAGAGCATTGAAACAAAAATTATGATGATTTTTTATTAACATTCTAGAATTTTTTTTTTTTTGAATTCATATTCTTTTTCGATCCCAGTTTTTATAGTTTTCACCAAAAATCGAACCGTGAAAACTTTTTTATCCGTAAAAACGTGAAAACTTTGATTACGATTGATTTTTTTTTGTTATGAAGATATCTTTAAATTTTGAAATTTTATCTAGAAGAAATACATTTACATATTACTTCTCTAGTCCAAAACTTCATACTTTTAAACAAAACTTCTTAAACCAAAAAAGTTTATCCAGGTTCTTTACATTAATTACGAGAAAAAAAACTTTGACTTATTTTTTTTTTGTTGATAAAATGTAAATTTTATTTACCAAAAACTGAAACGGTTTCTTTACAATCTGCTCGGCGGAGCTAAGAAGTTATAAAAAGCCCAAAAAATAAATAAAAAAACCTAAATTATAACAAGTGAAGGAATTCGATCCATACTAAAAAAGAGAGTTACTCATAGGCGAACCATTGTGATAACAAATCCCTGAAAGTTTTCCGTTGGATCCGAGCAAGGATGGTGTCTCGAATGCTACAATCAATCTGTTTGAAGATAACTGAGTGGCAGGTGGAAATTGCGTTGTGCAACATGTTGTTACTCTCTTTTCAAATATGAAAAATCACTGTTTGGACCGCAATTCTCTTAAGCGTGAGGCTGACCATACCAGGAGAGGATGATATCCACTATGAAAACCTTTGACTTAGTTTCGCCAGGTTCTTTATATTTTCCGTAGCGGTTTATCTTTTTCATCGATGGACTTAGTTTCATAAACTTACTTGGTTGCATGATTTTGGTTTTTCAAATATCTCATTTTCATAGGGATTTTATCTCCGGAAAATTTTTGTTTATCCAAGATACATCTTTAAACTTTGCCTTAATTACGACCAAAAAAAACTTTAACTTATAAATTATATAATAGGGATGGATCATGGTGTACATATATATACTTTTTACTGATTGAGCAGTATTTATATTGTTGGCTATAATAGTAATTATTGGTTCGATCAAATACAAGATTCTTTTTTAATAGCGATACAAAAACAAGATTCTAACAAGTCGTGGCTGTATTACATAATGTTTTCCCACTAGATTTTATATCATTTATAACGAGGGTGTGTGAGGTTGTTGTATGTATAGGTGTAAGAGTTTTGGTCATTGCAAGAGACACCAGATCTAATTACAGACCAAAAGTCCCTGTCTCTTATTGCTTTTGTTTAGCTCTTAAGGAAGCAGGCTAAAACTACGAGATAAAAACATGCGCACAAAACATGAAAATAATTGTTTAGCAAAAAAAAAAACAATGAAAATAATTAACAGAATATTAATATAAATTAAAAATACTTTCTACGTTTTCTTTGATTATTAGCCACGGTTGGATTGGGACATTAAGTTCATTCCAATACACAATAGATAGTTTTGTTTGAAAACAAACATATATTACAACTTCACAAGTTACAAATGAACTGAAAAAGGTGTATGTGTGTGTTTTTCTTGTGACTCGAGTTTAAGAAACACTCTGAGTATATCAGCATGTGTTGAGAAACTCTTAACAATGAAGAAGGTTTCGCAAAAGACACTAATCATAAAAAAATTTTGAAAACGGCTTCACAGAAAATCTCTCGATTTTGAAAACAAGACAACCCCACGTAGTTTTACATATATAGTACGGAAGTGATGATGAACAAATATTTCGTAGGCTCGTGATCTAAAGTAGAGAGGAGGCACCTCTGGTGTTCACCCTTAACCTAATGTAGGTGTATCCTACTTTGGTTTAATTAGGAACATATGTATCTAAATCAGGATCGTTTTTAGGCATGTGCGAGGAGTGCATTTGCACCGAACCATTGATAAACTAACAAAAGAATTAGTGTATTTAAGGGTCCAAAATAATTAAAAAACAAATTTTACATGTAATAGAGCATCTCCAAAGGTAGAATCCCAATTGGGGTTCTACCATTATTTATAATAATAATTTTGAAATTTTTTAACTTAAGAACCTCATTAAGAGTTTTTAATTTTTCTCTATTCCAATGGTAGAACCCCAAGTGGGGTTCTTAAAAAAAAAAAGATTTCAAGTTAATTTTTAGTTAACTGAACCAAATCGAAATTACATCAAACTAAACGTAGATTATATCAATATTCAAATCAAACCAAAACCAAAAGTCTATAACCCAAATTTAATAATTCTATTTGGTTTCTGACTATTAAAAAAAAAAAAACTGAAAATCAAGAAAACCGAACCGAAATCAAGACTAAACCAGATCTCTAGATCAGTTTCGAATGGGCTTAACGAATGCCCAATAGCAAATTATGTTTCCTCTCTCTTCTTCGATCACAAGTTAGACGACGATTTCTTCTTCTACAAACAAATTAACTAAATTTTGTCTTAATCTCGCAGTTAAGAAGAAATCAATATATTAAAAGTAATAATATTTTATTTTTGAAAAACTCTCAAAGGTTTCTTACCGATGAGGAAGCTCTTAGAGGCTAGAGCTTAATTTGTTAGCTGTGAGACAAAATGAAAAAAAAAAAACTATAGTTCAAATATAAAACAGAATTTAGTTATATAAACGGATGAACTACAATATAGTTCTGTAAATTGCTAAATTAAGAAAATAACTAAAAAACAGGTTCGATGATAGTTATATGAAACACACAACATTGTTTTTCTAGCATTATGTGGGTTTGAACCTCGGATGGTATTACAATCAAATGATCAATGATGTTAGAACAAACAACATGTAAGTTGATTTGTTTGTAGTTGAAATTTTGACTAAGGCTCCAAATGATAACAGCTTATTGGACAGTGCGGTTATATTGTTATGATCTTGTACCTTGAGTAGAAGCCAAGTTGAACTAAACGATCTTTTATCTTGATTTTAGAAGTTGAGATTAATCAAGATTGCAGTGGTGATAAAATATGTTCAAAATGTGAAAATTAGTACAATAATTACAATTTCACTAATAGTAATGCAATACAAGACACTACAAGAAAACACCCCTTTTGCAACGAACTATATCGTTGTAAATTCGTTGCAAAAGAGGGTTTGCATCGAATTTGCGACGAATCAGAGATCGTCGTTAAGTGANTAGTTGGACATATATATCGTGATAAGAACTATATACATGTAATAGTTGGACATATATACAATTTCACTAATAGTAATAAAAGCTAATATTTTGACTCACGAAATCCGTTTTTGTGGCATTTAAAAATTAGATTTCTAACCCGTCCCATGACAAAACAGTTCATGTCTAATCCACATGTCATTAGCCCGAATTGACACTCTTAATTATATTATACAATTTAGTTATAAAAAATAAATAGAAATATTATAAAATATTGATTAAATTTACTTAGTAGATTGTTTTTTGGAAATAAATGATAGAATATATCGATCAACATTATAATAGAAGCCATAGAAATACTTTTAAAACACATTTTGATATATATTTTTTTAAAAATAATTGAATTGATTTTTGAATAGAATACACATTAATTATAAAAATACAAATGAAAAATATAACAAAAATCTTGAATATAAGTTTTTATTTGAATTTATATGGATTGATTATTATTTTAAAAAAATAAAATATATTTTAGTATCTTAATAAGTAAAGATACTTAATACAATCTTTAATGCATGTTATAAGAAAAAACAATTTTTTATATTCTCTTCAAATTTTTGAAAGATGGTTATATTATTTCCTGCTTCATTTATCTTTTTTCATTTGTAATGATATTTTATGTAATAATTTACAAAATAGAGTTTATTTGTTTAAATAACTCCTTAAATCATAATATAAAGATGCTTAATAGTTATACATAATTGTTTCTGTTATCGTCTGCTAATATATCTATTGTATTCAAATACAACAACAAATGAGAAATTTTAAGATATACCATTTTTATGATACCACTTTACAAAAATACAATTACTTGATGTACATTTTCAAAAATACAACTTTTTATCAATGTCATGATGTTATTTATAAACAAATTTATAAAGGTTTATATAACATGTTTGTTTATAAATAACATATTTATAAGGGTTTATCAAACACGTTTTATGAAATTTTATAAGGTTTTATAAGAATATTGTAAGATTTTATAAGGTTTTATAAGAATATTGTAAGATTTTTTTAAGGTTTTATAAGGTTTATAAAATATGTTATAAACCCTTGTAAACATGTTTTATAAACTTTTACAAATTGAGTGTTTATAAACGTTTATAAAAGTGGTATTTTTGAAAATTGACATCAAACAGTTGTATTTTTGAAAAGTGTTATTATAAATATGGTATTTTTTAGATTATCCCTATTATAATAGCATTTTGTAAATAAGCCAGACCATTCTACTACTGAGTTCATCCCTATAGATGAGGACAACATCTTTGATCAACTGGAGAGATTCTTCCCAGTCATCACAGAGCTGATGAAGATCACTTATAATCATTAGATCTACGATCAGTGTAACTGTCATCTTATTCATATAACTTTGAAAATAAATCGTCAGCCCCTAATCAAATTCACAAAAGAAAACAGTTAAATACTTTAAATTCTATCTCTAACAGGGAACTAAATCGTTTTATTTTGGACTTGAATTATGACAATAATCAAACTCAAATGAGTCCACTTACATGAGGATGACCATAAGCACTTGTGGCAAAGTAAGTAATGGGATGTCTATAGAAGCTAACTTTTTCAGACTTCAGTTGTACTAACCATGTTCGACAACGTCATCGTTGTATTTGACACTATTATGTTTATTATAGTACCTGCCACCTATAGTTTATTACAAAATGATCAGTTATCATATATTCTATATGATTACCAAACTATAATATATAATTGTTAATAAATATTAGTTTCTAATTTATTTTATTTATAAATTAAAAAAATATTTTCGAGTTTTTTTTGTTTAATGTGACAAATATTATTCTTTCAAATTTTATGTTTACCTACACAATTTAGTTTAATTTTTTTTTGTGTGCAAAATCTTAAGTTATATCATTTCATTTATTTATTTTGTTTTACAAAAAAAAATTGAATCTGAAAATTTTGCATATTAAATTCAAATTATAATATGAAATTAGCATTGTTTTGCATATTTATATTCAAATCATATTAAAGTGCATATTCAAATCCTAAAATTTGTTTATGATGGTGTGTCCATTATACCCTATCGTTCACATACATCATCCACATACACTTCTTTCAATGGACATTTGGAGTTTATAATTGCAATGCTTGCATCTTTATATTGTTGGAGGGGAATTGATTCCACTCTTTATCTCATCAAGTTTTCAAAAAAATATATTTATTCAAATTCTTTGTAAATCTTCCAAAACCAATCAATCACGTTCAAATCAATAATAAACAATTGATACATCTGTAAATTAAATAATTTAAGCAAAACAGCGATTGGATAAATAAGAGTGTCAAGATGGTGCTTCAAAGACTTGACATGCATAAACTGGACTAAAACATTTAATTAATCGTCGGGAATAAGGGTTTGATCTGCAAATGTACAAAGATAGAATGGGGTCAAATCTGGTATCGAGATATATTTTTTTTTTTTTGAAAGGCAAACATAATTAGGAAATGAGTGTTGGGCTTTGGTGATGGAAAATCATGAGTATTAACTAGGTCTGCGATTTGGGTTAGTCAATTAGGAATGTGTTTTTCCTATTGGACTTTGGTTTAGGTTTAGACCGTCTTAACTTTGTAATTGTCATAGTCTATATAAAGACAGGCATGTGTGAGGGTTTCCTGTATCTTGGAAACTAGAGAGATCTTTCTTGTTCTTAGAGAGATTGTGAAGAACCCTATTTGCTTTGTAATCCGTGGTGATAGTGGATTACTGGAAAGCTCCAGGCCGAGACGTAGCCGTGATCTGAACTCGTTAATTCTCTGTGTATTTTACTTATTGCTCAATTCCGTGATTATCAGAGATAGGGATCTAATCTCATCAAATTGGTATCAGAGCCTTGGTTTTAGGTTTGGGAGCAATTGGACAGAGAATTTCTGTAAGGATCTAGGTTTTAGATCTGGATTGATAGCTGGAATCAAAGCATCAATCGGTTTAGGGTTTTAATTTGACAGCCTGGGAGAAAAAGTTGTCTACGGGGCGAAGAAGAAAATCGCCCAGATCGCTCAGGTATCGATCGATACCCTTCCTGTATCGATCGATACGTCTGTTACGGGTTCGCAGAAAGTCGAAGGAAAGTTTGGTATCGATCGACACTCCATCTAGTATCGATCGATACTGTAGCAGAAGCGTGTCAAGAAGTTCGTTTGATCGAAGATGTCTTCAGAGAAGAAGCCGAAGCTGAAGATAGCCATCTTCGACGGACAAGGTGATTTCTCTATGTGGAAGAGAAGGATGTTAGCTCACATGAATCTTCAGGGTTTGAAGGGTGAGCTAATAGTACCAACCACTGAGCCGGATAAGCTGGTTATCAAGAAGGATGAATAGCGGAGGATTTTGAGCAGATACGTAAAGCAGAACAAGTCAAGAAAGGGGAGCGAGCAGAGAATTCCATGGATATTTTGACACTCCATCTAGGAGATCATGTCCTCAGGAAAACAGAGGAGTGCACGACAACACGAGATCTTTGGGCAGCACTAGAGAGGTTATACAACACGAAGACTCTACCGAGTCGGATTCATCTTTTGTATAAATTATATACATTTAAGATGGATGAGTCTAAGTCAATCGATCAGAACGTCGATGACTACTTGAAGACTGTTTCGGAGTTGGCTAGTGTGAAGGTTACAGTTGCGGATGAAGTGCAGGCAATTCTACTACTCAGTTCCTTGCCACCACAATATGACTCCATGAAGGAGACATTGAAGTATGGTAGAGAGTCCATCTCTATTGAAGATGTGGTGAATGCAGCGAAATCGAAGGAAACTGAGCTTAAAGCTAAGGGTGTATCGACTTCACAAAGCACTGGTGAAGCGTACGTGGCTCGGGGGAGACAACAAAACAGAGATCAACGAAATTCTGGGAATCGAGGCAGAAGCAGGTCGAAATCGGGAACAAAAGTCACCTGCTGGTTCTGCAAGAAGGAAGGACATGTGAAGGCTGATTGCTATGCTTGGAAGAAGCGGAAAGGCGGCGATGATGAAGATGCCACGGCAGCGGTTGTCATCGAAAAATCAGCAAGAGTTGATGCGTTATCAGTCTCAGAAAATTGACATTTAGAGAGGTGGGTGATTGATTCGGGTTGTTCATATCACATGACCTCAAGGAGAGATTGGTTTGATACGTTTGAGGAGCTCAACTCTGAACAAGTGCTACTAGGGGATGACTATTCTGTGGAGGTTAAAGGAATAGGTTCCATCAATATAAAAGCATGTGGTGGCACGGTGAAGACATTGACGAATGTCAGGTACATTCCTAAGCTAAAGAGAAATTTAATTTCTACAAGTACATTGGATAAGCTTGGGTTTGATCATGCTGGATGCAAAGGAAAAACAAGGTTCTGTAAGAACGGGAAGATGGGTCTTCAGGGCACTCTATGTGGTTCTTTGTATTTGCTTGATGGAGAGACTGTGGTAGGACAGTCAAACATATGTGTTACCAGGAAACCAGCCAAAGACGAGACGGCTTTATGGCATAGAAGGTTGGGACACATGAGCATGAAGAATCTGATGATCTTGGTAAAAAGGGGCATCATTGACAAGAGAAGGATTGGGGAGATGGATTTCTGTGAGAGTTGTGTAATGGGGAAGACCAAGAGACTGAGCTTCAACATTGGGAAACACAATTCATGAGAAGCGCTGAGATATGTTCACTCAGATCTTTGGGGATCTCCATCGGTTACTCCTAGTATCTCTGGTAAGCAGTATTTCCTGTCTATCATTGATGATTACACTAGAAAGGTGTGGGTGTTCTTCTTGTCTGTTAAGAGTGAATCTTTCACAAAGTTCTGTGAATGGAAGAAGCTGGTTGAGAATCAGGTAAACAAGAAGGTGAAATGTCTGAGAACAGATAATGGGTTGGAGTTTGTGAACAAAGACTTCGACGGGTTTTGCAAGCAGCATGGGATTGAGAGGCACATGACTTGTGCATATACTCCACAGCAAAATGGAGTTGCAGAACGCATGAACCGAACAATAATAGAGAATGTGCGTTGTATACTGGATGAAAGTGGCTTAGGTGAAGAATTCTAGGCTGAGGCGGTTAGCACAGCTGTGTACCAAATTAATAGAAGCCCATCATCGGCCTTAGATGGCAGTATTCCTGAGGAGCTTTGGCTGGGAAGAAAGCCGGGTTATGGACACATGAGAAGATTTGGGTCATTGGTCTATGTTCATGTAGATCAAGGGAAGTTAAGACCAAGTGCTATTAAGGGAATTTTCATAAGCTATCCGGAAGGAGTCAAAGGGTACAAGGTATGGCTCTTGGATGAATCAAGATGTGTGATTAGCAGGAATGTAGTCTTTATGGAAGAAACAGTATTCAAAGACTTAAGAAATAAAGTTTCTGTGGAAGAAACTGCTCAGAGGAACCCGATATCTGAGAGTGTATCGATCGATACCATCCCAAGTATCGATCGACACGGACACGAGAAAGAAGGGTCAAGGGTCTCGTAATATATCTGAGAGTGTATCGATCGATACCATCCCAAGTATCGATCGACACGGACAAGTATCGATCGATGCCATCCCGAGTATCGATCGACACCGAGGAACAGATGCGACAACTTCTGTTACTGAAGGCAATGGGCAAGTTGGATCTTCAGGTGGAGCTGCTGGAGATCAAGAAACTGATGATGTACCTCTAGAAGAGTGGGAGTTAGCTCGAAACAGGTCTAAACGAGCAACAAGGCGACTTGAACATCTTGGTGATTATGATTTAGCGAGTTTCGCCTTAATCGCTGCTGTCGAGATGAGTTCTGAAGAACCTAGGGACTATCAGGAAGCTGTTGAAAGCAAGGATAAAGTTTTCTGGAATGGAGGTATGGTTGAAGAGAAGAGTTCTCTAGATAAGAACAAGACTTGGAGGTTGGTTAAAAGACCAAAAGGTAGAAAAGTGATTGGTTGCAAATGGGTTTACAGGTTGAAGCCGGGTATCCCAGGGGTAGAAGAACCGAGATATAAAGCTAGATTGGTAGCCAAGGGTTATTCTCAGAAAGAAGGTATTGACTATCAAGAAGTGTTTGCTCCGGTTGTGAAGCATGTTTCTATCAGGTTTCTTCTATCGGTTACAGCAAATATGGATCTGGAATTAGAGCAGCTTGATGTCAAGACTGCGTTTCTTCATGGTTTACTTGAAGAGGAGATCTATATGGAGCAGCCTGAAGGTTTTGTGGTTAAAGGAAAAGAGGACCACGTCTGCTTGTTGGAAAAAGCATTGTATTCCTCATCTTTTTTTTCCTCTTCTTCATCGTCTTCGACTTCTATTTCTTCTCCCTCTTCTGTTTTGTTCTACTCTTCTTCATATTCTTTATCTTTCGGTTTTTTTCTACTTCGTATTTTTCTTATTCGTTTTCCGATTTTTATTTGTCTTCTTCTTCATTCTCCCATTTTAACGCCTTTGTCTTCTTTTTCTTCAACAAGTTCTTTATCTTCTTCTCTTTCTTATCTTTCAACTCTTTCTTATCTTTCAACGTCTTCATATTGTCCTACTTATTCTTATTCATAATCTATATGTTAATAATGGCAAAAAATGTCAAACGGATATTGTAATATCATTTAAAATACATATATGCTGGTTACGTGTGTGATTTGGTCAAAGTAAGTTTTATGCTTTACCGTTGATATTTTTTCAATTGAGTTCGATTATAAACCTTATGTTTTCGACAACTATTTATAAAAAATCGGATATTAGTGTTGTGACATAAAAAGGTCTATAATTGCCAATGCCGGTCAATTTTCAGTCAGATGATGTGTGTAAGAGTATTTCTAATCAACGTCCGTCATGAAACATATGGTAACGTCAACGTCAATTATAAACCATATGTTTTTGATCCACAATATAAATATTCTATTTCTACCTACTAAAACAAATTACAGGCGTGGCACAAGATTACATATTGAAATGCTTTCCGAATAATATAATAACTGACAGATGCTCTGCTCCGTAACACAAACACACACACACAAAATGACACTCTTCTTCTACTCTCTTCTCCTCCTCTTCCTTCTCCTCCGTATCTCCGCCGGCAACCCTCTCCCGCCGACGAACTACTTCAACTCCTTCTTACCGTCCGATGCCGTTGCGCTACTCTCCTTCAAATCCACCGCCGATCTCGACGACAAGCTTTTATACTCCCTCACCGAGCCTTACGACTACTGTCAATGGCGCGGCGTCGAGTGCTCTCAGGATCGCGTCGTTCGTCTCGTTCTCGACGGCGTCGGACTCCGGGGACGTTTCTCTCCGGCGACTCTCAGTCGTCTTGACCAGCTCCGAGTTCTTAGCCTCGAGAATAACTCGCTCTCTGGCTCGATTCCTGATCTATCTCCTCTCGTCAATCTCAAATCCCTAATCCTAAGCACGAACGGTTTCTCTGGTACTCTCCCTCCTTCGATTCTCTCGCTTCGCCGGTTAATCGTGCTCGATCTCTCTTACAACAACTTCTCCGGTTCGATTCCATCTGAGATCAATGCACTGAGTCGACTCAGATCCTTATATCTCGAGTTTAACCGACTCAGTAACACACTCCCGCCGCTGAATCAGTCGTATATGACGTCGTTTAACGTTTCCGGCAACAATCTCACTGGAGTGGTGCCGGTAACGGCGACTCTGTCGCGATTCAACGCGTCGTCGTTCTGGTCAAACCCTGGGCTCTGCGGTGAGATCATCAACAGATCCTGCGGTTCACGCTCTTCACCTTTCTTCGACTCGCCGAAACCGAACGCCACGTCATCATCTTCTTCGTCGCAAGCGCCGAATGACCAAACGACTCAGACCGCGCAGAACGGCGAAGCAGCGATGACTATTCCGGCGCCGGTGGATTCATCAGCGAATAGAAAGGGCAAAAGTGGATGGTTGGTGCTCGGCTTCACCATTGGCCTCGCGTCGCTGATAGTCCTCGGTCTCTGCCTCGTCGTGTTCTCGCTGGTTACGAAAAAACGGAGAGACGACGATGACGTGATGACGTTTCAACCGAATCGGAAAGGAGATGATAATACGTTCACGCAACCACCAACCGAATCTCTCACCACACGAGCCGTTCCAATCTCAAATTCAAATTTCAAATCTCAGAAGCGCGAAGAGGAAATCAAAGTTCAAATTCCGCCGCAGAAGAGAGTCCCAAGAAGCGGAGATCTGATTTTCTGCGGCGGCGTTAACGGGGGAGAAGCCATGTACACACTAGACCAGCTGATGAGAGCTTCGGCGGAGCTTTTAGGAAGAGGATCGGTAGGGACGACGTATAAGGCGGTAATGGTTAACCAGATGATCGTGACGGTGAAGAGATTTACTCCGTCGAAAACAGCGATTACCTCCGATTTGGCGTTTGAGAATCACATGGAGATGGTGGGTAAGCTCAGGCACCCGAATCTCGTGCCGATTAAAGCTTATTTCCAGTCAAATGGAGAGAGACTTGTGATCTACGACTACCAACCTAACGGAAGTCTCTTCAATCTTGTTAACGGTAAGGTTTCATGATCTTCTCCCTAATTTTTACTTCTGCTAGGGTTTTAGCTGTACTCACTGAGTCACCACCGAGTTATTGATTTTAATCACCAAAATATTCTGTTGGTCTCCATCAGAACGGAGGTGACAAGAGAGGAATTAGTTGATAGAGACCCTTTAGTCTTGGTTATAAAGCAGAAACCTTTGCTGCAGGTTTATCAACTCTAGACTTGACCACATAGAGACGATGGTGGGGTTTATTATTAAATATATTTTGTCTTTTTCGAATAACTCTAGGTAGAAGACAGAATCTCTATGCTGCTTTCACGTGAAACTCCAGTGATTTTGTCAGGAATTTGTGTGTTTATCTAGGAGTTGTGTTCGTGAGTGTCGCGTATTTTACTCGTCTATGATTGGAAGTAGGCATGTGAATTCGGTTAGTTCGGTTTTTCGGATAATTTGGGTTATAATTTTTTCACCGAATAAAATATCGGTTCGGTTCGGAGAAAATTCAGTTTTTTTATGCCGATAATAACCGAAATTGTTGGCTAATTTAATTCGGATAGTTTCGGTTATTTTCGTTTTTTTTTTAAATTTCGGTTAACCAGTCGGTTACTGAACCGAACTGAAAACCGAATGAAATTATAAATATTGCCGATCAGTTCTTTGTACATAACCGAATTTACAAAAACTCGGTTCGGTTCGGTTATAATTCCCATGCCTAATTGGAAGTAGGTATGATAGGAAATATTTTTTTCTTTTTTTTCCGTTCATTTCCATTATTTGTTTCTGAATCGACTAGCTAATGACTGTTTTAGTCTCTTGACCTCATTATGTTTTCCATAAAAATCCAGGTTCAAGAACATCAAAGGCAAAGCCATTACATTGGACATCATGTTTAAAGATAGCAGAAGATGTAGCTCAAGGACTAGACTACATTCACCAGTCATCTGCTCAATTCCATGGAAACCTCAAGTCCACTAACATCCTCCTCGGTCACGACTTCGAAGCTTGTCTCACAGATTACTGTCTCAGTGTCTTAACAGACTCCTCTGTCCTTCCCAGCGATCCTGACATCGCTTCCTACAAAGCACCAGAGATCAGGAAATCAACAGACAGTCCCACATCCAAATGCGATGTATACTCGTTCGGAGTCTTCCTCTTAGAGCTATTGACCGGTAAAACGGCTTCGAGGCAACCGTTTATGGCAGAGAAAGATATGTTGGATTGGGTAAGAGCAATGAGGCAAGAAGAGGAAATGACAAATGAAGAGAATGGGCTTGAGATGCTGACTGAAACGGCTTGTCTTTGCCGTGTGACATCCCCGGATCAAAGGCCGACGATGAGAGAAGTGATCAAAATGATTCAAGATATAAAGGAGAGTGTGGTAATGACTGAAGAGAATGATAAATTCCAGTACTCGTAGTGTTTTTGATCAATTATGCGTTTTTGAAATTTTGGAAAACCTCCAAATCTATTAACAAAAAGGAAAAAAGGCTCGTCTATTCAGATGTATTACGGGTCAACCTAAGTACAGCGTTAGGCACGTTGAAAACTCTCAGTGTCGATTCCACGAGTGATCATCATGAGTCTTAGACATGAAGAGCATAGTGGTCTCATCGTTATGTTTTATCCACTCAGAGAGTTTCCATGGTTTCTGCCATTTCCATTTAAACTGCAGCAGCCATTGATGGTGACTTCTCTTCCACTTCCACAGCTTCCCACTCTGTCCCATTTTCTTCATTGCTTTCATCTTTCTCTTCTCTTCTAGTAAAGCCGCTGACTCTCTCACCGAGACGTTGACTATACCCGGGGCAGCGTATTTGAGATGCTTTGTTGCTCGATGATATGAAGATGGAGACGATGCATCGCTAGCGTTATTATATCCATAGTGCTTTGATGAGCTTCTTGAAGTTACCTGCAAGAAGTGAAGTTTTGCATATCTTTCCAGGAGAAATTCCCACTAAAAGGAGATTCGGAATTTAAATTTTTTAAATGAAGGATCGGATCTAAAAACCGAGGATGATGATGAAGAAGCTAGCGCAATGGACAATGTTTGCTCCCTTGTTTTTTTCTCTTTAAGGATCTCTCGATTCTGGACTTCGGTTAGTTGTAATAAGCAAAGGAGGTCATTGAGTTGTTCCTTCTTCTCTTTGATGTCCAAGTCTTTCTCCCAGTTTTTGCACCTGTTTCATGTTTAAGCAAAGACAACATCAACCTTCCATGTCTGAGAAAGAGGCATCCTTTCGTTCCAAAGTTGGTCTTCTTACTGAGTTTTTTTTTCTATTAAGATTTAAGAGTTGTTACCTTGCTTCAGCAGCCGAATTGAACACATATTGAAGCAAACACTTGGCATCAGTCATGGACTGAACGTGGTTCCACCGAGTCTTAGCATGTAGGCTTTGCTCTCTTTCCTCTTCTTCTAAGAGCTGAGAGGCCATGGCTGTGAGAGCATTTGAGGAAACATCCAACATGCTCTCAAGAGAAGCTACTCTCTCCAATCTTGTGTTTGGTGACAAAAATCTGACGCATGGAGAAAGATTTCTAAACAGGTCAGAAAGTGAATCAATCAACTCCCAAGTAACTAAGTTTTACGCAAATGTCAACCCTGAGTCATTTCATCCAATGTTGTACCTGAACTGTCCGTTTTTCTCTTGATGGGGGCTTGAGGCGAAGTCCATCTCTCTTTTCAAGGAGGTTAACTCTTCAGCCAATGCAGCTCGTCTATATGCAACCACAGTAGATTATTGATTAGAAAACTTTCTAGGAGAAAGAAGTCTGCAGCTAACAACATGACTGAAACAGAGTTTTAAGGACCCACACTTGGATTTGCTTTTCATATTGGAAACGAACTTGATGTACTTTTGTCATAACCTCTATCTCGTGATCAAGCCATTTCTGAAGAGTTTTTTCGTTCATCTGCAAAGAGTACGAAAGGAAACAGTTGATACTTTTGCAGGATGGCGGGATCCATATCTAAATTACGAGTTCTTATTACCTGTCTAGTTGATGATTGACCATTGGCAGTCACTGGAAAAGAAAGCAAATGATTATGAACAAAACAAGAATCAAGAAAGTATGTTTCGGATAATTTATGTAACCTGATATATCACGTAGTGTAGACTTGCGGGCTTCTAGCAGCTCTTTAAGTCTTTTGGTAGCCATTGCTGCTTCCTCTGTTTTTCTCTGAAGAACCTGCAAGGCATTAACATGCATTTTCTCCCAATTTGGATAATTCTTCGAAGTGTTTCTATCGAGCGGGAAAAAGAAATGTATCTCGTACGACTCCTACCATTTTTTGACGTCGATTGAGGGATTCCAGTTTGAGCCTTTCATGATCAGTCTTCCTACCTTCTTTCTTAAGCTACCCCAAAAACAATTAAAGGGTGCAACTTGATGATATAAGTTCAAGTCAAATTTTTTGAAGGACAATAAAGAGATGATGAAGTGGATGGAGATAAAATTACCTGCAACAATTCTTTCTCTTGAGAAGCTTTCCATTGCCGGAATTGTTCAGCTTCTTGTTTCATCTTCTGTTGTAGTTGAACCTGAGACAAAAATGTAGATCTAGATTAGGTGATATAGAAGAAAAAAAACCGATATCTATAGTTGAACAAAACGCAACCTTCTGAGCCTTAATGCATTGTATTTCAGCTTGTAAACGCTTTGCTGCATCTTCACTCTTTTGCTTTTGTTTCAAGGCCTCAACTTGGTTTTCTTGTTTCTTCTTAAGACTTGAAATCTGTGTCTCGAGTGCTTTTAATTTTTGTGCATGTGTATCTCTTGCAACCTGTGCTTGTCTATCAGAACTAGCAGCAAGTTCCTCAACTTCAGCCAACAATAGATCTCTCTCAACCTGTAGACATTACTCATGGCTAGGGTATTGAAACTTACGTAAAATATCAAACGAGAAAAACTAGAATGTTTTATCTCACCTGTACAGTTCTTTTCTCTTTCTCAAGTTCCATCATTTTCTTCTCAAAGTGTTGTCTGATAGTTTCAGTTCCAACCCCATATATTTTCATCTCGGACTGCAAATACAAAAACCATACAATTATCAAAATAATCCAACCTTTATGAATATGTATAGAGAAAACTTCAGTCGAGTAATGACTAAACCTCTTTCTCCTCCAGACGTTTACTTAATTCATTTAATTCGTTTCCCATGTTATTCTGCCTAAGTGCATGTTCCCACTCTTTTGCTGCTCCATCAATATCTTCAGAAATTCCACCTTGAATTAGAAAAGATTGCAAGATGAAATGTCTGCATTTCATGATATAAGTTTTCAGAGAAGCCAGTGTCCAAAACCTGATGTTGCTTCACTCATTTCATAATCTGAATCCATACTTTCGAATCCCCTTTTGAGACCATCATCTTTTGTAAGACTTACACCATCTTCCTGAGTATATGATCAAGTGAACAACTCTTGTATTTCAAAAGTGAAGAAAACTGCCAGATCAACCTATCCTGATTCCCTAAAGTATACAGAAATTACCTGTGTATTAATATTGCAATAGTCAAGAGTAGCTCTCTTGCTGCGATACATGTGAAGTTCTCGAGAAAGCTCCTCATTGGCAGTCTCTAGCTTCATGATTTTCTCTCGCATAACCTTTAAAATGCAACTATATACTATTATTGATGAGTAGTTTATAAACCTTTTGATGAATTTCAGCAGAAGATATATATACCTGCACTTCCTCTGATGCGGTTGCCCCACGAGCACACAGTGCAGCTTGTAGATATTGTAATTGTTGACGCATCTTTTGCATCTCACTACATATTAAGTCTTTATTGGCCTGTGAAACAAAATAAAGGAGTCTGCCCTATTAGAGCTCCCAAATGAGCTTTGTCTGCAGAATTGAAAGCTCATCTAAGGTAGTTCCTCGGTACTTACAACAGGCTTATTCTGGATATTCCGAGCACGATTTGCATATTTGAGCGTGTTAAGAGTTTCTTCAGCATTGATGTCAGCAGGACTGATGCAAGCTACAAGAATAACACCAACAGAGAGAGAGTTAAATTTGCGAAATGATAAGAGATTTCCAGGGAATTAACTCATACAACTTAGAAGTTTACCTATCATGACTGTTTTACTATTTCCACCAAGAGAATCCTGCAAGTTAAGGACATCTTTAATGGAAAATTTGTCACATGAATCATATATGACTGAAAATTAGGTGATATTCATTCTTCAAGAATCCGTACAGATATTTACAAGCCAATAAAGATAATACGCTGTTACAAATGAGTTCATATTAGGATCTAGAAGTGCATAGATAGAAATGAACCTGCAATAACCGAGTAAGCTTACTATCACGGTAGGGAACATGAGCACCTTCTTTTCGCTTTTTCTCATCCCCAAGTGCACTGATGACATTGCCAAGTGCAAGAAGCCCCCTATTGATGTGAATTCCTGTTTCAGCGAACAAAGAAGAAGTGGGATTTTAAGATAACGTTCTCAAAAAGATGTAAGATGGGAAGTCAGTTTTCCCAACCTTCTTTCAGTCGAACACCGCCTGAACCTGTCCGTTTAGCTCTTTCAGATCCAGCAAGATCTACCAGATGAAGCTTGGCACAACAATACTCCTCCCCCATGTCCTCATCTACAGAGTCTTTAACCGCTGAGATCGCAGGGATTTTGCGCATCTGTTCTAAGGTGATGGTGAAGATGGCATGTGACCGACTTTTGATATCACACATAACAAAGCCATGCTAATATATTAGGATGCATTCTGTATAATTATATAAGATAAAGTTTTGGTCTTATTAAGGATATATAATCAGGAAAAAAAATAATGGAAGAACTGTTTATGATGCCTCTTTTTACCATTTCTAATCTTCTCATGAATGCTCGTTTTTTGTCAATGTTCAGCACATCTACGTTCTAATAGTAGCTAAACATCATTAACAGTAAACGTAAGCTATGGCATTACGTTCTAATAGTGGCTAAACATCATTAACAGCAGATCTACGTTCTAATACTGGCTAATCTTTTTTGCTACTTATGGAAGGTTTGGTCTCAAACCTGGGTATAGAGATTCTCACCTAGACTGATTATTCATATTTGTGCTCCCAGTTGCCCTGGTTAGAGATCCTTGCTCTAGACAGGAAGCCATTTCTTCTTTACTAGATATGGGAACTTCAGTTGCACCGGATAGTGTTATTACCCCGTTTGGCGATTCGCGTATCTGTACAGGCGACTTACTAAGAACAACTTTTCCAGGGGTTCCATTGGCTAGTTTGTTAAATGGCACACTATCCAGCAAATCCAGAACTTCTTCTTTTAGAATCTACAGATGAAGGCAAGACAGACTGAGTTCTACGCTTATTCATGGAATGTGAAGAGGAAAAAGTTTGAGAGATATCTATGAGAAACTAATGGGATGATACCTCGATGAAAGAGACATGTAACTGAAACCCCATTTGGTGCTTTACTGAATCAACTTTGTTGAACAGAGCACTCATAACTTGAGGAATCAACCCATTGCTTGTACCATCTTTGGAAGCAGTCCCCATGGTGTATGTTTTTCCAGATCCTGTCTGCATCATTTGTGTAGCTCAAATGAAGAAGAAACAAAAAAAAAGAAGCAGAAACCATGTCCCAAATTTAGAAACTATTAATGTATACCTGACCATAAGCGAGCACAGTAGCATTGTAACCATAGAACAAACCATCAACAAGAGGAGCAACACATTCTTCAAACATCAAGGAAGATGGAGAAGCATTACTCCCATAAACGTGATCAAACGTGAAGGAATGTGTTCCCAGTTTCACCTGATTTTCAAACAAGAACCTTCCAACATCAGCTACAGTACAACAACACAACAATGTTCATTGACTTATCAGTAACAACACAGACTTCACTTGCCCATATATGGTAAAAAAACAAAATGTAGACACTGTTTTATAAGAAGAAGAAAATAAAATTAAATGATTGTGTCAGAGATGGATCCGGATCGAGGAAAAGCGTGAAACGACGACGGCATTGAACACCGTCGGGAAAATAAATAAAAAAAAAAACGTAAACGGCGAAGCGGAGACGAAACTGAGTTCCGTTTAGCTTCACATTCACGATCGAGAAATGTCACCTGAGGCGTTACCGGAGAAACGGAAACGCATTCGCTGCAACCCTGAGATATCTCGTCTCCGATCAAAGGACGAACGTTAACCGCCACTTTCACGCAACAGCTCTCCGGCGACGGTAAGGAAGAATGTAAGTCCATGGAGAAATCTCCTAATTAAGAAAGAGTGTGGAAGAAGGGCAATGATGGAATCAGAGTCTCAAAACGGAATGAAAACGGAGAATCAGAGTCGCTTCCTCGGGAGAAGGAGAAACGGAGAAGAAAAAGTGAGAGGAGGAAGAAGCTACTAAACTGCTCTGGCTTGGGGTATACGAGGTATCTTTATATTTCCTTTTTTGCCCTCATCGAAATCACAATTTTACCTTTTTTACCCTCCACGTCAGCTCCTTCTTCTCCACTTTCTATACTATTAATCCACTGGTCCACAAAATAAAATAAGAGATTTTATTATATTCAGATCTGTATACACTCTTTTTTTATCATATTAAAATGTTGTGTTCCACAAAAAAAGAAAGAAGAACTGTTTTTAGAGAAATTAAATTATGTATGGTTGGTTCGTGTAAATANCTATTATTATTACAACAACATTATTTAGTACACCACTATTATTTTAGTATTATATGTGGAATAAGAAATTGAAGTAATGGTATATTTAGATAATATTTTAAATTTTAAATAAAAAAACTGTACATGGAACACTTCATATTTGGGGTGTTACAAAAAAAAGTGGGCGAACCATATTTTTATTCATAAACCAGTACCGCATGCGGTTCTATCGATTAATTATTATTTTTTATTTATGAAATATAAAATTAAACTACATTCATGAATGGGAAAGAAAGGCAGTTCTCCCCCTTAGGCATACCGACCTCCTTTAAACCGTAAGCCCATTCAGAGCCTAAGAGATTTTATTATATTCAGATCTGTATACACTCTTTTTTTTATCATATTAAAATGTTGTGTTCCACAAAAAAAGAAAGAAGAACTGTTTTTAGAGAAATTAAATTATGTATGGTTGGTTCGTGTAAATAAGACAAAAAATGGATGTGTAAAAATCGATGGTTCCAAAGCTGACCATTTAATACAAAACAAAAGAAATTGTAGTTTCCATCGTCTGGTTACCCAAAAGACAAAAAAACTATTAATAAATACATGAAGAGTCAAGACATTCGCTTCTGGTCCTTCTTCTGCGCGGGAAAATCCCAACAGTAAATGAATTAAAATAAAAAAAAAACTTATGTGCTGTAAAATAGAGAGAGATTATATTTTCCCAATGTGTGGGGACCACAATACGCTCCTGTTGGGCCTTTATTGAGCCCTACCTCACATGTCTCTCTGCATGGCTCATTAGTTTCGTTTATATCAGTTTTTTATCCACTTTTATTTTCTTAGACGAATCAAATATGTGTGTGAACGTATAACTTATGAAATAGCATTTTTTTAGTCGATAATTTGTATTCAATATAATTCTCCAGAGTCCAGACTATTGATATATTGTTGTTTATAATAGTTATCTTCATATGATAATTTTTTTTTGGTCCGAAAATAAATTAATGGTAGGTATTAGATGTATAAGTGTAAAGTTAACTTCTATCGCCCTTTTTCTGGTTGAAGTTATGATTAATCATGATAAGCTTTGAAACATGTCTATTTTTTCATGCCCCCTCCACTAAATTCATTTATCATTATAGATGAATTAGCCAAAAATATCCACTTTTTAGATGGAAGTTTCTTTGTTTTTGGTAAAATGAATGAAAGTTCCTTGAGATTTAAGAAATAAAATTTGATGTCATCGGTTGTTGACGATTTTAATGGAAGATTTTGATATAGCTTCTAATGTTGGTTCTCATTAGATGCTTATTTTTCAAGTTTTGGGTTTATCTAACGAAATTAAGAATGCTGGTACATTTTATAATGCATTTGCATGTATGTACCAAATTTTTATTACTATTTATTTGTTGTTAGACTAATGTATAATGTTTCTAATGTGATATATATATAGTTATATATTTTTGTTTTGTCGCTATGATGACCCGCATGCATGATTAGGACTAATGATTTTTTTAATCACTAGATAAAAAATGTACTTTCTTAAACAAATCACGTAAGCTGGCTAGCTTATCCAATTAGGTTTCTAAATAATACTATAACATGACGATAATTAAATTAAAATTTGATTCCTCTAATGGTCAAAATTTTAAAATATACGTATGCATCATATCTAGAGATGTGCTTGATCAGCTTCATAATATATCTCCATGTTCTTTGTTTTGATATGATACTATGGTAGATGATGACCTTTGCATGGAAGTACGTTTAAACTGATGCACGACAGCACAAGAAAGCTAAATTTTGACTGTATACCCAATTGGGCAGTGGTTATGAATTATAGTGATTAACACATCAATTACTTAACGTGTATACATCGGTGTAACACTTTAAGATCGAACCAAAGAGATTAAGAGTAACCATGATACTATTGGGCTAACTATCTCATTTACCTCGTCGAATTGATTTTGCTTTTAGCTTAATCTTATCAAATAAATCACATATCTCATTTACCTCGTCGAATTGATTTAACATCAAATTATCATTATTAGGACTAGGAGAGATATCTCTTCATACCGCACAATTAATTACCGTATTCTGAATATTCCTACTTTGTCTCAAGCTAAGCTTTAAATAAGTGTAATTACTGTGTAAGTTAGTTAATTTAATCTATATAATTATTGTATCATGCAAAGTAATCCACAATTCTTGAATGTTGTCGAAGAACCTCACGTGGACAAAATCTACCATGATACTATTGGACTAACTAGAGTCCACTAAAAAGCTCATTTTATTTTCAAATCTACCTTCAGAGGCCCAATACGAGAGCAACCGTTCATATATGTTAGCCGCTGGTTATATTTTTTTTCTCTTTAATTCTTGTAAGATCTAGAGCTGTATAATTCGTTGGTACTCCGATAATGAGCATCATTTATCGTAAAGCTAATCAATTATATAAAACTAGGGATTGATCCCCGCGCTTCGCGCGGACTTATTTGACATTCATGTTTTATAAATTTATTTATATGCTATTTTTTAGGAAATATTTAATTTTTAATTTCGAATTTTAGTTTAATAGTCGGATTATGTTTATAGTTGCATTGTGTGTACGTGTATGTGTTTTATTTTTTTTCTCCTCATTAGTGTTTGTATATAACAACGGTTTTCTCTTAATTATGTTGTTAACTTATGTTGAAATATTGTTTTTTATGTGTTTATATATTGTATGTGACTACTGTGTGATTCTAATTACAGTTTTATATTTATTTTTATTTAATATCATTTCAAATCTCTCATAAGTTACATATTTAGTTGAACGTATAATATTACATTGTTGTTCTGGAATCTATAGTTCATAATGAGGCCAATTATAACCTCATCAGCCGGTCTACACATTAACTAAACAAACCACTTACATTTGATGATAAATGATTTAAGTACATGTACATATTTGAGTATTTAAAATTATATTTTTATGTACGTATAGTTTTAGGTTGTTTAGAATTACACCCTCTAATAGGGAATCTTTTCTAATGTTTAGGCATTTATGCTTATATATATTCTGGCCCAAGTATTGATTTCTTCGTGAAAGACCGCTGACAAAATATATGTGATTTTTTCCTTGTTCCCCATCTCCGAAAAACATATCCTCTCTAGCTTCTAAAAATCCAACAAATCCCACTCCCATAAATGTATGCATAGAGCATGTCTATGTATGCATCTTTTAACCAAATATATATACTTTAGCAATTGTTGGTGACATACTTTATGCTATAAAAAGTGTTCGTTACACTTTAGCTAAATCGTGGAAATATACTATATCTTTTGTTAATCTAACTTAATGATATTGTGCATTTTATTACTTTTACTATATAAAATATTGTAGTGATGACGTTGATAGCTAAAATTGAAATAAAATTCTCCCATTATATAATAGAGTAATTCTATGCTCCGCGCGTTGCGCGAGATAACATTTTTAAACAGCTATCAATACGAATCGTTGAATATAAATATAATTATTTGAAGTTTTTAAAATCATTTATGTTAACATTTGTATAAACAACAAACTTATTTTACCAAATGATATAAAACATAGATATTGCCAAATATAACTTTTTCCTTGAAAAAACAATAAATCCTTCATGTGAAAACTTCCTAAGAGGAAGAAACGGCATCGACAACCATCTTATGACCTTTTATCCCATAAATTTTTTTTTCCAGATTCAGGTCCCGTGAAGATATCTTCTTAAAAGCTTTAATGTTCACTATTAACCTAATCATACAAATGATTAAATACCAATGTGAACTTACCACCACCCCGAAATTAATATAAATAGACCAAGTTTAAATATCAGTAAATAAATAGTAAATGCAAATGTGTAAACATAACACTCATGACGTTACAATAGGTTTGGTAAGCATGTTTTACCTACCGAATCAAGTGCATTGTGGCATATATATATAGAAATTGTCGACCAAGTCATAAACGTTCCTATCTAATATCACCAATTACGTTGCATGGTCAAACAATTTAATATTTTTATATAAAAAACTCATTAATTTCACTTGCTAAAAAAGATTAATTTTTTTTTATTATTTTAGTTTTGTGCATACATATTTGATATTTCTGAACTTTAGTCAATTTTTTCACACTTTTTAATGTCAATTCTTTTGTTATCTTGCACTCGTTCCCTTTCCGGCAGTTATTTATTTTCACTTTCTCTTCACTCACATATAAAAGATTGGAAAGTGATTTGATTTTCAACTTGTTGTAGAACAATTTTCTCCTTTTCATCTTCATATACTATGCTTTCTCTTATCAGTTGCATGAACTTTTTGCTGATTTGAGTGTCAAAAAATCTTACTGGTGATACACATTTGTTGTGGCGAGGATGTTCCCACCTATTGTGATGCACGTCAAATCTGCTTATTAAATATCGATTCTTATCTTTGAACCCGTTTCTATCTACCAGACATCATATATTATTGACACACCTTGCACTCTAACCTTACTATTTTTTTTTAAACAAAAATTCTCTCATGATATATTTTTTCATCTATATTATATTATGATTTTAGCTACACATAATTTATGATTTTGATTTTCTAAAAATGTGTAACTTGTTGCAAAAAAATGTAACTTAAAAACTCATTAAAAAGTCTAATTTTTTCTTGAAAAATAATTATTCTTATTTTGAGTAAAAACATTTTCAATTTTGTATTTACTATTACAATTAACTTGTAATTTTTTATTATCCTATATAATTTGTAAATATTAGAAAAATTCTTTTTGATCCATTTAATATATTTTAACGTGATAATTGTTTTCCATATTTCTTAAAAAGTAATATATGCTCCATTAACTATATGTTAATATATAATTTTATATTCATCCAATCTCTATTCAATTTTTTTATTGTGTTGTATTTTTCTCCTTTTTTGTAAATTTTGTTTTGATGAGAAATGATAATTATAAAAAGTGTGTTAATTAATTGAGTCATCAATTTTAGTGTAAGTGTTCTTCTCTCTTTTTTTAATAAAAAATAATAATTATTACAAAGTGTGAATTAATTGAGTCATTAACTTTAGTTTTAGTTTTCTTTAGTTTTCTTTAGTTTTAATTTTCTTTTTTTGTTGTTGATGTGGACACTCTAGATTGAGAGAAAACTCTCCTATTATATAATAGATTGGCGGTTACAAAAAGAAAAAAAGTATATAAAGTTGGCAAAATGTACATGAAACATTGTTAAATAGATTTTGGAGAAGGGGTTTTGTTAATAAGATTGGTAAACATGACCAAAGTAGTGTTTTAAATGCATGGCTATCACGCCCACATGGATGTGATCCGGTGGTAGAAAGAACTGTGTGGAGTGTTATTCCATTTTACCCGGGTTCGATCCGTTTTGAAAACAAAAACATATCTATATGGAAAATCTGGTCATGTGCTTCGGCTCAAACAATTTATTTACTATTCCGATAACATCTGATCCGACTATCTCCGAAAAACATATCTATATGAAAAATCTGGTCATGTGCTTCGGCTCAAACAATTTATTTACTATTCCGATAACATCTGACCAGATCAACCGATAGAATATATATAAAAAAAATTCTTAATTCACTTTGTAAACTATCTATTTTATCCTTCATCCATATGTTCTTATAATTCGTTAATGAGACTGTAAATTAAATATGTAGTTTATTAATTAATGATCGACGACCATGAATACTACAAGTGGTGATAGTTTAGTTGGTTTGGTATGGGTATATGTCTTATTTGACTTTGAGTTCGACCTCGTTTAGCCGCCTAGTCATGATGAAACTTACAAACTATATGCGTAAACCTGGTTGTTAGACCTCTTAAAAATTAATCTGAACTTAAAAAGCATGAGATCACTTCTGGATTTATCAAACAAAAAATAAATACTACAAACCTTATAAATTCGGACTACATTATTTTTTTTAATTATTATTATAAAGACAATAGAAATGAGCCGCCCTCGTGTAAACATAATATGAGCATAACGTAGCAGCGTACGTTAAGTCCAAAAATGGATCCCACAATAATGAAATCGGAAGAAAAAGGAAAATGTCGAAATTGTCCCTAATCTATCACTGTGCAGAGAAGCCTTGAGCTTAATGTCCATAACCGAAGTCCATATCCGAACCCAAACCGAATAAATTGAACCATATACTATTTCGGTTATAGTGATATAACCGATCGGGTTTTAATCTCAGGTTACTTTGGGTGTGGGTTCGATTCAGTTAAAACCAGATAACCGAACAATAACCGAACCATATACACACATATATACTATAGTAGGGCATATACACTTTAACGATTGAGTTACTTCGGTTGTAATGATATAACAGATCAGATTTTGATTTCAGATTACTTCAGGTTTGGGTTCGGTTCGGTTAAAACCAGATAACCGAACTATAACAGAACTATATACACACATATATACTATAGTAGGTACTTCGGTTGGAAAAAACCGAACTAAAACCGAATCCATTGATATTTCGATTACACTTGGATTTTACATACACTTAAGAAACCGAACTGAACCTGAACACATCCGAACCGAATCTAAACCAAACATCAATAATATCTGAATGGACCCTAAAACCTCTACACCCGAATAACCGAACAACCAAATAAACCGAACCGAATCCGAATGGACATGAAGACATCCGAACGCTAGCTAGTGCAGAGAAAGTTCCAAAACGGTATCACGTGGAAAGCAGAGGGACAAAAGGGACAATAAGCAATACGTGTCATCATTTACGTAAACCTAAAGTCAATTCTTAACGGTATCCAGCCACCGACTACCGACCAAGGGTCCCACTTTTTTGTTCTCATCATTTGCTTCTTCCCGCGTATATATGACATGTATACGTACGTACGCATATAACATTTATATAAGATCATATAATATTTACGTCACTATCAAGAAAACATATTTTATTTATGTATGATCGACCATTCGATTTTTTTCATTTTTTTGTTCTTATCTTAAATTTCGAATCTGGCTCGGTTTTAATGTAATAACTCAGCGTGAAGTGCATGCTGTAACGTGTAATCTATATATAGTTTTGTGGAGATGATTATTAATCAATGAACTAATTAATTTGGTCTCATCATTTTCGTTAAAATTTGATTCTCTGATTATCCTTATCATTAGGAGTTTGATGTTATTGTTTGAGCTTTTGCTCTGTTTTTGATTTTGTAAGAGAACATCTATGTTTCCCTTGGTTTAATAAGAATCCCATACGTTATAAAAAGTAAGAAGATTATCTCTGATTTAGGATTCGATTTTTTCAATTCTTTATGTTATACTATAGAATTTAAAGTTTTATTAGATATTTTTTACCTATTACAAAGAATTCAGTATCGACCTTTTATTTTCTTATTTCCAAGTTGATTATAATATGTAAAAAGTTGATCCAAAAAAGACTCCACGACTCTTCTCGGGCCAATCACAGACACACACCTTTTCTCATCCGATTTTTATACTATCTTTTAGCCTAATCTTTTTATATTTTTAATGTTTTTAATAATCTAAACAATTTTGTTTGTGGTCTAGTAGTAGGAAGGATCGTGTGGATGTTACCTATTTCACTTGGATTCGATCCGTTCTGGAAACAAAAACATATTTATATAGGAAATTTGGGATTGAGCTTCGACCCAAACAGTTTATTTGGTAGTTTGGTAACAGACAATCCGGATACTTTTGTCAATAGTCGAAAAATATTTTAAACTCGTAACAGCAGTGTGATGGCGCCCTATCAGTCGATAAAAAATATTAAAAAAAAAAGCAAAATTTCAACTATAAACTCACACGAGTCGTCTTGTATCTTGGAATTTTCTCCTCTAACTACAACTGCAATTGCAATCTCTCTTTCTCTACATATTATTTATCTATAGATCAGATAGTTCCCCTAAACCCACTTCGAACGTCGTCATCGTCTTTGGAAACGTACGAAACTCCATGGACGGCGAAGAAGCATCAGGCGACGTGTCAGGCGCAATGAAGAGAGAAAGACCATACAAAGGGATAAGGATGAGGAAATGGGGAAAATGGGTGGCGGAGATTCGAGAACCAAACAAGCGTTCAAGGCTATGGCTAGGCTCTTACTCTACTCCCGAAGCAGCTGCGCGTGCGTACGACACGGCGGTGTTTTACCTCAGAGGACCAACCGCTACGCTCAATTTCCCGGAGCTTTTGCCGTGCACCGAGATATACTACGCCGAGGACATGCCGTCGGCCACGATAAGAAAAAAGGCGACGGAGGTCGGAGCTCGTGTAGACGCGACTCGTAAGGTGGTGCAGAACAACAAACGCCGCCGCGTTTTTAGTCAAAAGGGAGATTATGACGGCGGGTTATTGGAGCGGGTTGACTTGAACAAATTACCCGACCCGGAAAATCCGGATGATGATACGGTGAGAAAATAGATCGAGAAAGCAAAATGATCGAAAAATAAAATATCTTATAACGGCAGCTGTTGCTACCGCACGCCGGGGGATGTGTTATATGATAAGCGTGGTTATAGAGTGAATCCTCTGTTTCATCCTTGTATTGAACATTTATCCCGAATATTCTGTACATAATTCTTACCTTTTTTTTAGTAGCTAATTATGATTTTCGTGTTAATTTCAATCAATTGTTTGATACACACTAGAATATCAACTCAACGAATGTCTAATCTTCATATCATAATCACATCACGCTAGTTAAAGTTCAAGAATATACAAAAGAAGTTCGTGTGTTGTAAGGTGTCCAAGCCATCGGATAAGGTAGCTCGAGAGATTCGTTCTTTAATTCGTGCCAAGTTGGTAGGATTAGATAGGACAGCTATAGTTCGGAATCAAGCTCGTTCTTCCGTGGATTCTTTTTTTGTCTACTTAGTTCGGGTTTGTCCAATTTTAGGAATTTAATGATGATTGTTCATGTTGGTATATCACGAACTTATTACACAAACTATAATAATATATTTTGTACTTATGTATACTTAGGGCTGGCCTTGGACATAGCGAGTTGAAGCATGGGCCTAGAGCCCCTGTTTTTTTTTAATAAAAATTAAAGCTCCCGTAAAAAAAATAATATTTTTTTGCCAATGTAAAACGAAGACTCCCATTTTTTTATTGGCTTGAAGCCTCCCCTATTTCAGGGCCGACCCTGTGTATACTTTACAAGCAAATTATTTATGGACAAGTTTTAGGATGCTAGGTTTTGATGGACAAAAATTTATATATCAAAACAGTATAGACAACTTTTGATAGACAAGTACTAAAAAAATCCAATTTCTAGTATCATTTTAGAAAAGTGGTAGATTCACGAGATTTTCTAAAAAAAAAAAAAAAAATATCCCGCGCCAGCGTGCGGGTGAAAATAAAAGATTCACTGTTTGGCAACACAACTTATATTTATCCACAAAAAGAATAGTTTAAAATGAAGGTATTCCTGTTTGGACACAAAAAGTCACTCTATTTTAATAGATTAGATTGTTTTTATTTGAATTTTATAATATGTATAACTCATGATTACATATAGAGTTGTCAAACATAATAATTTGTCTATTTAACCCGTTTTGCAGTGCACTAAAATATTATTCGGACTAATCCGTAAAACCTATAATCTTGAAAACATAACTCTATTATGCACCGTTTAATGACTCTAGTTTTTGTGGTTAGTTCACGAACTCTTAAAAAAATCAATTTTCTTGTGTCTAACTTTTCATATTTTTAACTTTTATTTTGATTTAAATTCAAATAAAATATAGTGAAAAATATATCAAAATTTCGAATAGATTTTTTTTCTTTGAATATATATGGATTGATTATTATTTTAAAATATATAGTATATAACATCTTTAATGCAAAATAAATATTTTCCATATTCTTATCACTAATTATAAAAGACAATTATATCATTTTCTATTTCAATTATTCTTTGTTATTTGTAATGACATTTCATGTAATAACTTACAAAACAAAGTTCATTTTCAAAACTGTCTTCTTAAATAATATTATAGAGATGTTGAGATCGTTGACGAATGAAGACTATATATAGAACTTATGCCAGAGGATTGGGTTCGAAATGTCAAGATCCCAAAATGTATTGGTGGAAGTAGAATGGCTGATGATTCTATAATTATCTCAAGCTCTCTTAGGTTTGAAGTGTATGATAACGATTTCGGTTGGGGCAGACCGATCGCAGCTCAAGCTGGACCGGGGAACAGTATAAGTGGCAAACTCGTACTTTTTCGGGGGATCGAAGATGGAAGTAATCATGCGACCTTATGGTCTGATGTACTTGCGAGTTTATTGGCTGATGCTGAACTTTTGGAGAATGTGACCATTACATGATTGTTTGGTCGAGAAATAAAACATATCTTTTGCCAAAATGCTTGTAATTCTGTTTAAGACATGGGTAGTAGAGAACATAATTTCTCACCCATAAATTTGTTTGATATTTATGAAAATCAAGAATTTGCATACTTATTGTCAAAACCACTATCACGAAATCTGGTTAGGTTAATTTATCTACCACGCCATAATTATCTACCACGCCATAATTAAACTTTCTTGGAAGTAGCAATATGTTATCATTCTCAAAAAGATATTACAATACTTTGGCATAAAGTATTGTAGTTTCCCATCTCTCATAACTTTTATTAGATACATTCCCCATTCATTTTGGAGAATGTGTAATCCTAATAGATTCGAGCACCATCTTGAAATCTTTGGTACTGATATTTTGGTAATATATAGGTTCAGTGGCACTAATTTTTGTAAAGATTTACAACTTACATAAACTTTAGTTTCATTATCATTCTCACAAGAGGTTACAATAATTTGGGGCTAAAGTATTTATAGATTCTGAAAGCACGATAAAGACTAAAGAGGTTTGCATCAATCTGGATTATGGAAGTGAATTTGAGCTTGGAGTCAGATGAAATTTGGACACCACTATTGTCGCCACAGGTTGGGTTGTGTAAACGGCTAAGATGTAAACATCAATACTCAATACTATACCCACACCGAACGGCTCTCCTTTCACCACACTGAAAAATTCCTTATAAACTTGTCTCCATTAATAACCTGCACAAATCGCATCTTCTGTGAATTGAACCCCAGACTTCCTGGTGTAGAAACATTAATTAACCTTTAGTCGACCACTGGACTAAAGGGCTTCCACATACTATACGTTCTTAAAAATAGTAATTAATTATAGTGAAATTAATAAATTATTAGAACCAAAACTAGGTAAGAAACAAAATGTTGGGAAGACTTACTGGATCAATGATTTGGATTTCGGATTTTAGGAATTTTCAAGGAAATTGAAAGATTTGAGATTATTTAAGCAAATTTTGCAGAATTACTGTTACAAAATTATTGGATTACTATTCATATGTTTGATTGATAAATTTAAGCAATTACTTGTGTTTTCCTTCTTTTTTTCTTATTTAATTTCATTTATGGGAATCGTCCCTAAACGACATTTATGGTGGGTTCAGGAAAACTAATTAATTTGCCAAACCAGTTTCTTTGTTTGTCTTAACAAACAAAAGTTTCCTTTAATTTATGTGTGTTTAGAAGTAAAACTTCTTTATTTACGCAAGAGCGCCAAAAGGTAATGCTTTCAATACTCAGAAGCATCAATTTACGCGATGACAACAACATGGAACCCGAAGGAGTACTGTGGATGCGGAATCGCACACCTAATTTTTTGTAAGGATTTTTAGGGAAGAAATTTAGATGGACTAGTTTCTATCTATGAATCAAAGATGTAATTTGGATATAAACTCGACGAATTGGATTTATATTGAATCGATCAAGGGTTTTACAAGTGAGATAATCTCGAAGAGATTTTACAAGTATTTTGTATATTTTTCTTAGAATGAATTATCCCTCTAAACCTAGACGTCGACGTCCTTTTATAGTCGCCATCGAGCTGAACCTCCTCCGGATCTTGCGTGCCTCGCGTATCCCGCGGATCGAGGAACAGTCTTTGACTTCTTCCTCGCGAGTTGGAGCTTTGACTCATTCTTACGTTGGAGGTGGTTGTTTTGCGGACCGGTGAGTGGGCCGTCTTTATGGGTTTAGAGGTTGTTTGATTGTTATCAGGCCCTTAATGGGCCAGATCTCGTAGGTCGAGATCTGGTACCAACAATTGCCCCCCAGCCCATTAAGTTAATATTAGCTTAATGGGCGAGGAGGAAACGGTTCGGCATCATATCCGCGACTTGAACGGCCGAGATTTGGGGAGAGGAACCGGCTGCGCGGTTCTCGGTAAAAAGGTAATCATTATGTCTTTTGAGATTGTACGGCCGAGATTCGAGGAGACGAAAGATCTCCGCGATCTCAACGGCTGGGGTTAATTCCCCCTTTATAACTTCCTTCTGCGCTTCCCAATAAACCACGATCATTACTTTGGCTAAGGTAAAAATTTTTAACTCTCTTCTTCGTTTTTCTCTGCGATTTTCTGGGTTTTGGGAAGTACGGGTTTTTTCGAAATCGACATCTAGGTTCCTTTTCTTTTTCGATTTTCATATCAAATCTTATGGCCGATTCGAAGTTTGTTCTGGCGCATCCAGACGAGCTCTTCGGCCCGCATTGGAAGACGACGACGACCCGACAGAATATCGTTAATCTCCGGCAGGTTTACAACGTCCCTAGTGACGTCGAACTCGTCGCTCCGTCGGAGTTCGAGACGCCCGAGAGGTGTAGGCCGGGATTCATCTGCACTTACACAACGCTATTTGAGAAGTGCGGATTATCCTTCCCTATACCCTCCTTCCTGCTCGAGCTTCTCGCGGAGACCCGACTCTGCTTTTCACAGATGATGCCGAACTTCGTCCGGCACGTTATTGCCCTCGCCGTTCGAGCTCGCGAGGAGGGGATTTTGCTCTGTGTGAGAGATGTGCTTCATCTGTGTTCGGTGAAGCACAATCCTGGGTTTCCAGGAACATATTATCTCTCGCCGAGGACTAACCGTAAGGTTATTAACGAGATCCCGGGCAAGGATGACTGGCAGAGTAAGACGAACTTGTTCCGGGTCGACCAGGCCTCGATAGGGGACTTCGATATCTCCAGGCTCCCGAGTCGGTGGGCGGTAGCAGCTGGTTAGATACGAGCTCTAGAGTTCGCAGCCCCTGTTTAGATTTTGGGTAGGTGTCTTCCTTTGTATTAGGTTCGACATTAACCATTGGGCATTTCGCGTTTTGCAGTTACCCCGAAGAAGTCGCCTTTCACAGACGAGCTTAGGACACTTGTTTCTCATCTTCGAAGTCAAGGGATCGAGTGGGACTCGTTCACGAAGCGCAGGATTGATCGATCTCTCGGACGAATTCACCAAGCGACCCCTATATCCGGACCATCACGACAACCTCCTCCGCTGCGAAGTAAGTATTTATTTTTTTTTTATAGAGAGGATTTTTATTTCGACGTCGACTGTTTTCTTTTAACAGTGTTTATTTTCGTTTCAGTTGAGCCAGTTCGGACAATCCCGACTCCGGCTGTTCGACCTGCGCCGGACACCAGCTCGTCAACCAGTACCGTACCGCCTCTCGTCATGTCCAGACGCTCAAGTTACCGCAACCGAGCTCCGACCACTTCGAGCGTTGGGGCCAGCCGGGTCCGCTCTGGGGATATTGCGGCGGCGGTTAGTGATGCCCTGAACGCACCGGTTCGGGTGGAGCAGTTGGAACAGCCCGCACTTGTGGCCTCGATTGGGTCTGGCGGGTCCCAGAGCCGTGGTTCGGTCCGGTCGGCTGCAGGAGCCGACGTGGATATCGTCGTAGACCCTGCCGTAGACCCTATCCATATCAGTTCGAAGTCAAATGGGTCTAGTGCCGATACGACCTCACGCCGTCCTGAGACGCCGCGCCCACTACAGACTTCGATCCCGTCCGGGCCGTCGCGTCCTCAGGCGAAAAGGCAGAGGAGCGAGAACGCGGGGTCCCGTGATTCTGAGGGTCGTCGTGGATCTGATTCGGCGAATGGCTCTTCAGCGAGCCGGCCGTTTCACTGGGCGTTCAAACATTCCCGGGATTCTCCCGTCACTGAGGATCCTGAGGGGATGGCGACGTTGTTCCGCCATTGTAAGGCCGCTGGCTGTCAGCTCCCCTCGTTAAGGAATATGTCCGAGAGGGAGGCGTATTTGGATATGTGCGTCGCAAATGGGAAGGTAGGTTTGTTTATTACTTTGAAGGATAATTTTTTTTTTTGGTATCTCCTTAGTGGTTTCGAGTCTTTTGTTGACACGTCGGTTTTGCTTTGTCCAGGCGCTGGCGGCGCAGAACAAGTTGGTCGCTCTCTTCGAGCAGCGGGTTCGGGATGCTCCTCAGCCCGAAGAAGTCGAGAAGGCGAAGCAGGTGGTCGCCAATTTGAATGCCGAGGTGCACTCCTTTAAGGCTCAAGAGGTGGAAAAGGATGCTGAGCTGGCCAGAGTCCCTGTTCTCGAGGCCCGGGTCGTCGATCTCGAAGCTGCGTCGGACTCGATGTCGTGGAAGCTGCAAGCAACAGAAAATCATCTCGCCGCACTTCGGTCCGAGAGCCAGTCTGCGCTGGAACAGGCTGCTCGGCTGGCTCGAGAAAATCGCGAATTGATCGCTGCTCGGGACAAAGAGATCCGTCAGGCGGCGCGGACGGCCAGACAGGACCTATCCGCGAGGTATGCGGATATTCTGAAGAAGGCGGAGACCGAAGCTGAGATAGACTTGCAGGAGGTGATCGCCAACCTCGATCTCTTGAATGAGTTGGATCGAGGAGATACCACTGTGGAGGTCGAGATCTCAGGGTTACTCAGACAAAGGCTGAGTTCGAAGCGGTTTTCACAGCGGCCCAGGTATCTGACTTTTCCCTTGAAAAGCTCGATCTCCCGGCTGTCTCCGAGGACTCGGTGGCCTTAATGGAGGTCGACCCCACATCTCAGGTTCCGGTATGAATAGATCAGTTTGGTACGAACGTTGAGATGACGGAGAGCTCGGTGGCGAGGATTGCCGATGAGGAGGCGGCAGCGGATGACTTCGTGCAGGATTAGGGTGGAGGACCCGAAGTGAAGGCTCTTGCCTTAGGTTTTTTTTTATGTTTTTGATTTTTGAGGCTCGAACCTTATGCCTTAGCCGGGAGGTTTTAATCCGGCACTATGTTAGTTCTAGGACCTTTTGTTGATCCGAACACATTGCCTTAGCCGGGAGGTTTTAATCCGGCGTCTTTATCGATTTAATGAAATTTTTGAATTTTCTTTAAGTAAAAGAGTTCGATATCTGTTTACTTAGTGAAATTCTTGTCTTGAAATTTCATAGTCGTCGTTACTTCGACGTGTTCTGTCGAAGTATGTCTTTGTAAAGAGGTTTGCTGATTCACCGAAGTGTTTTTCTAAGAAAATTTTGTTTCTTAACACTTTTTACTTCGTCATTATTTTGACCTCGCTTCGTTGAGGTCCTACTTCGTAAGCAGATCTGCTGCCGAAGCGAGGTGTTTTGTCTTAGTGAAATTTTCTGTGATTTCTACTAATTATGTGCCCAGAATTCGGGTATGATTCCCTCTTCGATTCTTTCGATAAGGAATCGGTGTTCGAGGGTGCTAAGTCTTTTGTCTTAGCAGTTTTCGGAATTCTGAGTAAATTCCTTTTTAGCGAACTGGGTGCTTCGAGATCCGAGTGGATCTCGAACCCCTTTAGAGTTCGCTGTCACGGGATCAGGTCGTGTCATCGTGGTCCGTTGACCGCATTTGTTTGAACTTTTTATGAGCTCGGGTGGTTCGATGGATCTCGGAGTGATTTTGCCACGAGGTTCCGCCCTGTGGCTCAGTTCATGATGCGAGGTCGCGGGGCTTTAGTGATACGAGAGCTGAATAGTTTTTGCTCAGGAAGCGCGCGAGGTAGAAAAAGTGTTCTTTTATTCATCTGGGCTCGTCGAAAGACGAGCGAGTTACAACGTACGATGATAAAGATAAATAATGGTGTGAGCTTCGCCACGAGGTTTCTGCTTTGGCGAAGTGTTTTGGTGGCTGCACACGAGGGTCGAACTGCCTATGTACCCCGTCAAGGGATCAAGCCTTTACGTAGTTCGATTATTATGCGTACTCAGTCGTGATATCGTTTTAAATTCATGGAATTCCAAGATCTTTTTTCCTGTACGTCGGTTTTGACTTTCGCGAGCTTGTAGATGCCGTTGCGTACTACTACGATGACGCGGTAGGGGCCTTCCCAGTTGGTCCCTAGTTTTCCGGCACCTCGCTCCTTGGTATTTTCGTATACCTTTCGCAAGACTTGGTCGCCTACTTCGAAACTCATGTGTTTAAAGTTGGAGTTATAGTAGCGGGAGGCGGCTTGCTGATAGTTTTGGATTCTGATCAATGCTTGGTCTCGACGTTCGTCGATGAAGTCCAATTGATCTCGCAGCATTTCTTCGTTGAGTTCGCTGTTCGATGGGCATAGAGTTCGCCTAGGGCTTGGTACCGAGACTTCGGCTGGGACTATTGCCTCCATCCCGTATGCTAGTGAAAACGGTGTTTCGTGTGTAGCTCGATGGGGAGTGGTGCGGCAGGCCCAAAGGACCCCGTGGAGTTCATCTGCCCATCTCTGTTTTCTTGAGTCGAGTCTTTTCTTGAGGTTGCTCAAGATCGTTTTGTTCGTGGCTTCGGCGTGACCGTTCCCCTGAGGGTACCTCGGAGTCGAGGTAGTTAGACGGATTTTTCACTTGGCGCAGAAAGCTCTGAAGCTGCGAGATATGAACTGGGACCCATTGTCGGTCACAATTTCGTATGGGATCCCGTGTCGGCATATGATATTTTTCCAGACGAAGTCTTTCACTTCGACTTGCGTGGTTTGCTGGAAGGCTCCTGCCTCGACCCATTTGGTGAAAAAGTTGGTAAGGACTAATAGGAAACAGAGTTTCTTCCGTCCTGACTCGACGAGTGGTCCTACGATGTCCATAGACCACCGCATGAATGGGTAGGGGGCCGAGAGCGAGGAGAGTGTTTCAGTTGGCTGATGGATGCTTGGAGCATGTCTTTGGCATTTGTCGCATTTCTTCGAATAGTTTTCGCAGTCTGCGACGATGGTTGGCCAAAAATAGTCGTGTCGTTTGATTCTGACAGCGAGGCCGCGACCTCCGGAATGACTTCCGCAGTGACCGTCGTGCATCTCGCCCATGATTGCAAGGGCTTCTATGCCGTGGACACATATGAGATTTGGTTCGGAGTCACCCCGCTTGTAAAGTTTGTCGTTTATTTCACAAAAACGTGAGCTTTGTGCTTTCAATTTTTAGGCTGCCCACTTTTCGGGTGGTACGGTCCCGTCAGTGATGTACCGGATGATTGGGATTCTCCAATCTGGTTTCCGGATATACTCGTCCGATTCCGGATCACCGGTGGTTTTTTGGGCGACCTCGTCGGGCGATTCGGGGTCGATTGGTAAATCAGGACCGTGCTCGCCTATGCCTATGGGGTCGTCCTCGTCCTCCGGGAGTACCGTAGGATCGGGCTCGTGTTCTTCCGCGTCTGAGAAGACTTGATCGGTTTCCATGTCTACGGGCTCGGCCGTTATTTCGTTTATGGTGAGAGCTTTGAGGGCGATCTCGATGCTCGGTTTTTCGATTCCTTCGACAGGAATTATTCTTTTAACTAGCGGATCCGAGGTCGAGGCGAGTGCGGCGAGTGCGTCGGCCGAAGTGTTTTCACCTCGCGGGATCCTTGTAAGCTCGAATTTGTCGAGCTGTTCGGCTAAACCGCGAACTACTTGGAGGTATGCATCCATACGTTCGTCTTTGGCCTCGTATTCACCGTGAAATTGGCTCGTGATGAGCTGGGAGTCGCTGAAAGCGTCGACCTCCCGAACTCCAATCCCGAGTGCGAGCCTGATTCCGGCGATGAGAGCTTCGTATTCTGCTTCGTTGTTGGAAGCGACGAAGCCCAATCTAAAGGATTGTTCGATTACTTCGCCTGTGGGCGAGGTAAGTTTGATGCCGACTCCGGATCCTTGTTTGGATGAGGATCCGTCGACGTGAAACGTCCACTTCTTCGAGGGGTTTGACTCGTTGGCGACTTCAGGCGCTAGTTCGATCATGAAATCCGCTAAGACTTGTGCCTTAGCGCAGGTGCGAGTGCGATATTCAATGTCGTACTCGCTGAGTTCGATTGTCCATTTGGCGAGGCGTCCCGATTGACTCGGGCTATGGAGAATAGTTCTGAGGGGTTGCGATGTCATGACTACTATTGAATGGGACTGAAAATATGGTCTGAGTTTTCGGGCCGATATCACGATTGCTAGAGCTAGCTTCTCCATAGCGGGGTATCTCGTTTCGGCGTCGATCAACGTTTTGCTTACGTAATAGATCGGTTTTTACTCGTTTTGTTCTTCGCGAACTAGGACTCCGCTTAACGCTGCCTGAGATACTTCGATGTATAGATATAAGGGTTCTCCTTCTACTGGTTTGGCCAGTATCGAGGGTTCGCTTAAATATGCTTTGAATTGTCGGAATGCGTCTTCGCATTGCTCGTCCCAAAGGAACTTTTTGTTTCCTTTGAGGAGGTGGTAGAAAGGTAGGCATTTGTCTGTTGATCGGGAGATAAACCTGTTTAAGGCCGCTATCCTCCCGGTCAACCGTTGAACTTCTCGAGTTGTTCTTGGCGACGGCATTTCCAAGAAGGCCGCGATCTGTTTTGGGTTCGCTTCGATGCCTCTCGTGGTTACTAGGTAACCGAGGAACTCTCCTGAAGCGACCCCGAACGAGCACTTTGCTGGGTTGAGTTTTATTCCGTATTTGTTGAGGATAATGAAACACTCTCTGAGTTGTGCTACATGGTCGGTTTCTCTAGATGATTTAACGAGCATGTCGTCGATATAAACTTCAATTGTTTTACCGAGTAGGTCTGCGAACATTTTGTTCAGTAGTCGTTGGTAAGTTGCTCCGGCGTTCTTGAGGCCGAAGGGCATCACTCTGTAGCAGTATGTGCCTCGATCGGTGATGAATGCGGTTTTTTCTTGGTCTTCCGGGTTCATTTTGATTTGATTGTACCCGGAGAACGCGTCTATGAAGGACAACAGTTCGTGACCGGCCGTGGCTTCGACGAGCTGGTCGATGTGTGGTAGTGGAAAGCTGTCTTTGGGGCAAGCTTTGTTTAGGTCGGTAAAGTCAATGCAGACTCTCCACTTTCCGTTTTTCTTTTTAACGACCACGTGATTGGCTAGCCAGTCGGGATATTTCACCTATCTAATAGAGCCGACCTTGAGTAGTCGATCTAATTCGTCGTTAACGGCTTTGGCCCTTTCGGGGCCGAGCTTACGGCGCTTCTGTTTGATGGGTTTATAAGTTGGGTCGACGTTTAGTTCGTGCGATGTTACATCGGTGTCGACCCCGGGCATGTCCGCTTCGTTGGATAGGTCGATTCCTATGCCGACGACGCGGTCCGGGTTGTTGTCGTCTATACAGACCTGTGTGACAAGTTCGGTGCGAGGTTCGCATACAGAAGGATCGTTTGGTCTTTTAATCTGCTGGGTAGCGAGCTCTAGCTCTTTCTGTAATTGCTATACGGGGTGATTCCTGGATTGTTTGTAATTCCCCATGTAGCAATCACGAGATGCGGACTGGCTTCCTCGTACCGTTTTGGTTCCCTCGGGTGAAGGGAATTTTACGCATTGGTGGTACGTCGATGGTACCGCTTTCATGGCGTATAGCCAGGGTCTGCCGAGTATGGCTTTAAATGGTGCCGCGCGGTCTACGACCACGTATTCGATTAATTTCCGTACTCCTTCTGCGAACACGGGGAGTTCGATTGTTCCTTTGGAGTACGTCATGTTACCGGCGAAGACGGTAAGCGGCGAGGGTTTACCTCACAGGGATGAGTCTTCGAAGCCCATCCGTTGGAATGCTTCGTAAAAGAGTACGTCAACCGAGCTGCCGGTATCTATCATTATTCTAGACAGCTCGTAGCCGCTGACGTCGAGTTGGACGATGAGGGCATCGTCGTGTGGTTTGTCTAGGTGCATGGTTTCACTTTCTCTGAAGGTGATCCTGTGATTAGGTCCTTGGAGGGGGGGTCGGTTCTGTCGGTCTGGTTCGTGCTCGTCGTTGGAACAGCTTGATGGAGTTTACCGAGTCACGGCAGAATTGCGAGCCGCCACATATGAAGTTTATTCTTTTGGTGGTAGGTAGCTCTACTCCCCCCTCTTCGAAACAAAGAGGTTTTCGGGATCGAAGTATGATTGTCTTTTTGGGCGCCGGTGGCGGCGTAATCACTGATTTCATCGAGCCGCCGCAGAGGCTTAGCTCTCTGAATATCAAGTCGATGCATTTTTTCGGCGTCGGAGGCGGGGTTTCTTGTCCCGTGACCTCGTTAGTTCGTTCCCTTTTCTTTTTGGGGTTCGACTTTTTCTTGTCGGTCGAAGGAATCGGTTCCGTCTTGACGGTTTCATCTGTGGACTGTTCGGCATCGCATTGAGCCGTTAGCAGCCGGAGTCGAGTTCGGCATTCCTCTGTGGAATGTCCTTTTCGCTTGTGATGGTCACAATATTTTGATGGATCGTACTCCTTGTTCTTGTATTGAGGGGGGCTTCCGACGGCGTATGTATGTAGTCCTTTGCTAGGGGTTCCCTTTTTGGAGCTTTCTTCGACGTCGGTGGGCCTTCCATCATTTCGTATTTCTTAGTGAGATAGGCGGTCTCGTCTTCGTACAAAGCAAAAGCGGATGCGCGATGTAGTGCGTCATCTAATGACGTGACGTCGTAGGTCGAACTGTGAGTTCCTTGCGGAAGCTCGACGTATGCCATAAGTTATTCTTTAGTGCCAGTAATGCTACTACCTCGTTGGGGTTTGCGATTTTGGCTTTGATTTCTTTGAATTTTGTGATATATGTCCGAAGTGAATCTTCTGGGCCCTGTGAGAGCTTCCAGAGATCTGCTTCGGACGCTTGTGCCTCGATGAATACCGAGTATTGCTTGAGGAATGCCGAGATGAGCTGGTTGAAATTGTCTATAGACTTTTCTTCCAGCGAGGCGAACCATTCTTGGGCCGTTCCGATCAGGGTTTCGGCGAAGAGGCGGCAGTAGCCTGCTTCTTTTTCGTGATCGAGGAAATGGACCCTGGCGACCGTTAGGCGGAATGCTCGAATGTGAGCCTGCGGGTCGGTCTTTCCGGCATATTCGGGGAATTTGATTTTTCCCGTATCTCTAATATGCGCGGTCACGATGCGATTGGTGAAGGGAGTCCGGTTTGTCTCTTCGATCACGCGATCGATGTCCGGCGCCGAACTAGTGTCGAAGTGGACTAGCGAGTTCATCTGTTGTAGTTCGGCGTTCGTGTGATCGACATACCGTTGGAACAGCTCACGATCAACGGTGTTCGGGAGGTTTATGTATGATAGGTCGGGAGCCGGAGCTCAAATCGGGTCCTCGTTTTCTTCGCGAAGTCGCGTATTGTTCTCGCGGTTCGCGGGTGGGGGAGGAAAAAAGAATGCATTGTTGTTAGTTTGTTCGTGCTGGGTTCCCGAGCTGGACCCGAATTCGAAGGTGTTGAATGGCCTTGATTCGTGATTTCCCCCGCTCGGTGGTAGCATGGTCGAGGCTCTCCCGCTTGTTTCGTTGCTCAAATTGGCAGCAAACGATGGCGAGCTCTCGAACGTGAAAGCCGAGGTCGGGGTGTTGCGGATCGGGGTTTCGTATTTCCCGACGAACGTCGGCGAAGTGTGGATTGCCCCAAAATCCAGGCGTGTTCGCGGCGGCGGGCTCCCATGCGAACGTCGCTCTCGATTTTCCACCGAGCGAGGTTCTTGCTGCTCTAGGCGAGCTTCAAGCGTACGAGTCGAGGTCTCGTAGGTCTGTTGCCTTTTCACCAGGATGGATAACATCCCGCGGATTTCGGCCAGGTCGTTTCGGTGTTGCTGCGGCATTACCGATGGTGTCGTTGATCCCGTCCGGCCGGTTTGAGCTTGGGACGGATCGGCGGATCTGGTCCATACCCAATTAGGGTTTTGGTCCGACGGAGCATGAGACGGATCGGTGGATCCTGAGGCGGACCTCGTCCATACCCAATTAGGGTTTTGATCTGTTGGCGGTCGTTGGGACGACGGGGTTTACACGTCGCGACACCGCGTTTTGATTCGCGGCGAGTGTTTCCACTCCGCCTGTTGCGATGGGGTTTGATCCCACGGTTGTCGTCGGGATCGGGATCTGGGATCCGGATCCGGTGAGTGCGGGCTCGGCGGTCGCGCCAGAGGCGCCGCGAGTTGTCGAGGGGTTGACACTGGTTGATTCGGAATGGCTTGGATCCATTTCGCTTCTCGTTAGATCGAAGATCTGATTCTTGTGTCTAGAAAGCTATATGCTCTTCCCCACAGACGGCGCCAAAATGTGGATGCGGAATCGCACACCTAGTTTTTTGTAAGGATTTTTAGGGAAGAATTTTAGATGGGCTAGTTTCTATCTATGAATCAAAGATGTAATTTGGATATAAACTCGACGAATTGGATTTATATTGAATCGATCAAGGGTTTTACAAGTGAGATAATCTCGAAGAGATTTTACAAGTATTTTGTATATTTTTCTTAGAATGAATTGTCCCTCTAAACCTAGACGTCGACGTCCTTTTATAGTCGCCATCGAGCTGAACCTCCTCTGGATCTTGCGTGCCTCGCGTATCCCGCGGATCGTGGAACAGTCTTTGACTTCTTTCTCGCGAGCTGGAGCTTTCACTCATTCTTACGTTGGAGGTGGTTGTTTTGCGGACCGGTGAGTGGGCCGTCTTTATGGGTTTAGAGGTTGTTTGATTGTTATCGGGCCCTTAATGGGCCAGATCTCGTAGGTCGAGATCTGGTACCAACAAGTACCGATTGAGAAGGTGTTAGCTTCTCACATATTATATTCAAGCGTACAGATAATTGAAAAGTTTTTGGACGACTCGGAGGAGAAAGGACCAAAGGGAATGGCTTTACGGTGCGTATGTCAGAGCGATTATTGTTTACTGATGATGATTATAAGTCCTTCATGGAACCAATGGACTATCAGGAGCTCGTGATGATATATAGAGGTAGAGGTGAAAAGCAAGACCTTCGTCGTTTGTGGAACTTATATAGCTAAAAAGGACACAACATTGTTTGACCAAAGAAAACTTGTGATGAAAGAAACCGAGGAGATGGTGAACGACATGGTTAAAGATCATAATGAATAGGAGAAGGAGGAGAAGAAGAGGGCAATGGAGGTGAGGCGAAACGGGTGGGACCCAAAGAAGGATCTTGTTTTATCTGCGTACGCATGTGTTCAGTACGTGGAAGAGACAGTGAGAGTGCGGTTGATGTTTTGAGATTGTTGGGGATGTTTTATCTGCGTACGCATGTGTTCAGTACGTGGAAGAGACAGTGAGAGTGCGGCTGATATTTTGAGATTGTTGGGGAAGCAAGAACCGCAAGATGTTATGGATAATGACCCACATCAGTGGGTGTCTTACATATGTTTCAGAATAAAAAAATAAGAAAAATTGAAAAAGCAAGAAAGAGAGAAGGAGAAAGAGCGTGAGACACACATTGAGACACTGGGTGATGACGTGTCAATGTATCATTGGTCCAATTTTTTTTTTTTTAATTTACTTATTTAATTAAAAAAAAATCAATTTTTTTTGGTGAGACACCTCTCACCGATGCGGATGGTCTGATAGATTAAGTCGGAAGATGGTGGATGGAGGCAATGAGAGGAGGAGGATACTTTGGTGGAGTTCGATGAGAAAGAAAAAAACTGCAAAAGCGAAAATTTGTAATTTGATTTGGTTTCGTTTTAGTTTTTAATCTAAGATTCAGTCCAGTTTGAACTAAAAAACAAATTATTATAAAAAGTATCTATAACGATTTAATTATATTTTTCGTGCAAGATTTTCGTTAACCATCTCAGGATCACGTCTAGAAATAAACAATCAATCCCTTTTTAACCATCAACAAAAATACAGGGTTAAAAGTTTTTTGTTTTTGTTTTTTGATCGAAAGGTTTACAACAATGATCAGTCCTTGAAATAGTTATTGAAATGAATATTTGGAGTGATTTGAGTTTTAATAAGATTTTAGATGATTTTGATGATTTTTGGTGAATTTTAAAAAGTTATGATTTAGTTTAAAATTCTCCACAATCCCACATAAAACCATGAGATTTGGGTCTTTGTGTTTTTGGGCTTGATTGGAAGGAGTTTTAGAGGCTGCCCACATCCATATTTATTTCTACAACTATTTTTTTTTTCCAATCATGATTTCTACAGATTTTTAAAAGCTAATTTTTTTTCCAATCATGATTTCTACAGATTTTTAAACCTACAGCCATTTGTATCATTTTTTGGATGTAGAGAGCTATATTTCCACAGCTATATTTCCACAGCTCATATTTCCTCTCTTTCACTTTTTAAAAAGCCACAGCCAAAATCCTACAACCAAAATCATACATCTAAAAAATCTACAGCAAAAAAACCACAACATAAAACCAAAAGTTACAGTTGTTACCAATCAGGCCCTTTAACTAGAAACTCTTCTAACTCCTCTAAAATCTATTGAAGTCATTAAAATATGAATCTCTATAATATTATTTGAGAAGACATTTTTAAAAATGAACTTTGTTTTGTAAGTTATTACATGAAATGCCATTACAAATAACAAAGAATAATTGAAATAGGAAAGGATATAATAGTCTTTTAAAATTATTGATTAGAATATGGAAAGTAGATATTTTACATAAAAAAGTTAATTATTTTTAATACTATATATTTTAAAATATTACTGAATTCAGATATAATCAAAATTTTTCTATATTTTCACTATAATTTATTATATTTTATTTGAATATATATCAAAACAAAAGTTGAACAATATTTTACAAATTTTATAAAAAGTTAGACACAAGACAAATATTTTGTTTAAAGATTTCGTAGACTAACCACAAAAATTAGAGTAATTTAACGGTGCATATTAGAGTTATGTTTTCAAAATTATAAGTTTTTGCGGGTTAGCCCGAATCATATTTTAGTTCACTCAAAACGGGTTAAATAGATAAATTATTACAAATCTTTATAATCTAATTTAAGAAGACATTTTTAAAAATGAACTTTGTTTTGTAAGTTATTACATGAAATGCATTTACAAATAACAAAGAATAATTGAAATAGTAAATGATATAATAGTCATTTAAAATTATTGATTA
>PKML01007097.1:141552-163188 GCA_002933935.1 Eutrema yunnanense | reverse complement strand
AGTAAGTGTGAGATCGCTGGACCTGCCCTCGCTACCTTTAGCCCCGTAAGCGATTTCTCCCTTTCTGCTTTCCGTATATTAGCTATCAATACCTCCGTGCAGAGAATGAACAACTACGGAGATAATGGGTCGCCTTGCCGCAATCCTCTGAATGGCGTTATTTGTCCTTTGGGATTACCGTTAATGAGTACCTTATATTGTACCGATTGTATGCACCACATCATCCATGAAATCCACTTCTCCGCAAAACCAAATTTCCTCAAGAGATGTTCAATGAAAGTCCATTCAACTCAATCATATGCTTTGCTCATATTCGTCTTGATTGCCATGAACTTACTTTTGCAAGATTTATTGGTTCGGAGTCCATGAAACATCTCTTGGGCAATCAAAATATTATCAGATATCAGTCGCCCTGATACAAAGGCTGATTGGGTCTCTGAAATCAGATCCGGTAGCAATATCTTTAACCTCTGACATAACACTTTCGAGATGATCTTATACCCCACATTGCACAAACTTATAGGTCTTAATTCCGTCATACGAGTTGGTCTTCCCGTCTTTGGTATTAGGCATATATTAGTCATATTCAGCCTGTGATCAAAAGAACCCGTTTCCAGGAAACCGTTAACCAGTTCTACTACATCTGCCTTTATTATATGCCATGACCTTTGAAAAAATAAAGCCGTCATTCCGTCCGGGCCCGGAGCCTTTTCTGGGTGCATCATGAAAAGTGCTCTGCGAACTTACTCTTCCGTGGCCATTGCTGTGAGCATATCATTATTTTGTTCCGAAACCAATGCTGGAATCTCACTGAGGGCCTCCTCAAATTCCGTCGGTGAAGTGGATGTGAATAATTCCTCGAAATAGTTTACCGCTACTTGTTCTACATCTTTGTCCGAGGTAACCCAAGCTCCTGATGCATCGTGTAGTCCCGTGATTCGATTTCTCGCCCTGCGTTGCTTAACTTGCGCGTGGTAAAACTTTGTATTTCTGTCCCCCACCGTTGCCCATAAGGTTCGACTCTTCTGTTGCCAGAATAATTCCTCATCCAGATAAGCATCTTTCAGTTTCCTCGTGATATCCATGAGTTCCTCATTTGTACTGTTATCATCATTTTGGATCTCCTCTAATGCTTGTTGTAAATCCCTAATTTTATCTTTGCCATATGGCAAATTGTTTTTCCGCCATTTTGAAATTTCTCTCCTGCAATTATTTATTTTCTCTATAAAGAGAGACCCGCTTCCCGATGTGTTAATTTCCCAGCCCTTTGCTATTGTTTCCATAAGACCATCCCGCCCAATCCACCGTTTATCGAACCGAAACTGACCCCGTTTCCGGGGTATTTTGTCCTCTATTGTGGCGACAATCGGCCTATGATCCGACCCAATCATTGCTAAATATTCTACGAAAGAATGGGAGAAAATCTCATGCCAATCCTCGTTTGCTAAGGCCCTATCCAGTCGACACCGCACAATTTTCGAGTTTCGTCTTCCTCGCCAAGACAGTATGTTACCCAAACTTTGAAATTCCAGAAAACCGCAGTGTTGTATCATCAGGTTAAAAGACATAAAGGAGGAAGCGAGTCTTAAATTGCCTCCTTGTTTCTCGTTATTTCCTGTTATTTCATTTAGATCACCTATTATAAACCAAGGATCCGCTCTAGTTAGACTCGTCCGTGTTAACCGTTCCCAAACTTGGTCTCTCTTTTTTGGTATCGGATCACCATATATAAAAGATAAGAATACTTTTTTTCCTTGTATTGTTGCCTCAATATCAATTATTCGATTACTTGAGTATAATACCGTAACATTAAACGAGTCATCATAATATAAAGCTAGTCCTCCGCTCGCACCATGCGGCTCGACCGTGAACAATTTATTATAACCGAAATGAAACTGAAATTTTTGCATAAAAGAAAAATCTTGTTTGGTTTCTGAGAGAAACAAAAACTCGGGTTTATGTTTCTTCCACACCTCCCTAAGATAACCTATTGTATACTTATTCCCAAGTCCCTGGCAATTCCATCTTAGGATCCTCATAAATTAACCACTATTTAATGTTTTTCGCCCCTTCTCTAGGATTGAAGATCCATTTGGAGCCACTTGACCTGATCTATTCTCTAGACGACCCGAAATCATTCTGCTATCCTTCCAATGTAATTCTGCTCTCATAACGCGAGGAAGATTCTTTTGTAGTAAGAAAAAGATCTCTAAAATGTTATTATAAATAAAAGAGAAACCACCATTGAAACGACACTGTACAACCGAATTAACATTAGTAGGTCCCAACAAACCCTGAAAGAAAAAATAAGGCAACCTAAGCCCTGACATAACCAACTGTTTCAGTGGACCCTTATCCAACCGTTTCAATGACGTCTTCACTTTCTTCCCCGGACCATCATCCTTGAGCAAATTACTTTGTGACTTCCAAAGATAAAGAACCCGAGAGTTTGAGCAACTGTTATGAAAAATAGATAAATGAGTAAGTAATTCCCGACAAAGATGCTTCTCATCTCCTTGAATTACACGACTAGATGAAGTCCATAGTGATTTAGTAAAACGAAGGAATCGTGAAATCAAGCTATGATTTTTGCCATAAATTAACACACTCAGCCATTGGATCTCGCAAGATACCGAATATTCAATCTCTACAAACGGGGATAACCATCCTTCTTCAGCATCAATGTCGACCATTCTGATAACCCTGTGAAAGCGTAAGGGGAATAAATGATTTGGTATGTCAAGGTAATGTTTCCCTGGGGCTTTCAATATAATACCAAGTCTTTGCCTAGTTGCTAGTAAAAAATAAAAGCAAAAGTTCTTTTTATAAAAAAAGCCGAACCCGCCAAACATATCACCTGATAGAACAGGTCCGAAATTGTTAAAACCAACACATCCTGAAAAGAGATTACATAAACTGAACGAAAGATTTTGCTTCCGAAAATAAAACCATGGCCAAAGCGTCTTCTGGATAACCCAGAGGTAGCTTAGTGACCCCTTATTCCTCCAAACAAAAGACCTCTGATACACAGCTCTCATTCCTGTATGTCAGGTTTTGAAGTCTCTGCCTCAGCTCTTGTTTTTGTTGGCGGCTTGCCAGCAGCATGATGAGCCTCACCTGGACGTCCCGAGTGCTTTGGTATCCCTTTCTTCCTTGGAGATATGATACCCTGCACTAACCTCTTTTTGGAACCTGCAACCATAAACTTATTCTTCATTTTGAGGGTCTGGTTCCTCTTAACATCATTGAGCTTGACATCGTTGACCTTCCTTAAACTCTCCTCAGTCACCTTACCATCCTCCGATACTAACACTACATCGTCATCTGCTTCGTCTCCCAACAATAACTCAGCCCCTACCAGATTACTCTCCTCTAATTCCATATCAACATCCGGGTTTTCTAAAATTCCATTGGATTCATGACTCACTAAATCCTCTAATTCCAAATCAACACCAGTATTTTCAATCAACTCTAGACCAGTAGGGAAAGTTTCCGATGAGATTAAGGTTTCAGAAGGCTCACCTTTAGGACCCTCCACTACAGGTGAGTCCGTTGTTTCATCCTCAAAAAGAATGCCCCTGCGGACCGTCTTTCCCTTGGCCTGTGCTACCTCACCACGAGTCTCTAAGACTACATCTGCACTTTGGACCTGTCTGTTCCCGACTTTACCGCCATGAAAAGCTTCTAGCATTTTCTTTTCATTATCAGATAGACCATTCCCGACTCCTGGGACTCTCAGCTCATTCAATCCCGAAGAAGACATCGCGTACCTTTTGTTCAACTCCTTTGGAGGTAAGAAACTCGATGAGGAGACATAATTTGAGTTTCTGTCTTTGTATCTTCTGTCCCCTTGCCAAAGACCATGGCGTAACTCTTTGCCAGCGGGATTATTTGTCCCCTCATCTCTGGAACCCAGAGCCTTCTCTTTCCCTTTTTCCTGCCCGTATTGATTCTTGCTTGACATTGCATATTGATGTTTAACCTGATTCTCACTCATACCGTGGGTTGCCGCAGCTTTGTAGCTAACTATATTCAACCCCTGTTTCGAAGCCTCTGCATTGTGATCCTGATCCTCTACCCTTCCTTCCCGGCGAGGGCAGGCTGATTGGTCATGGCATAGGCTGAAACAGCTCCTGCAATACCCAAACAACCTCTCATACCTTAATGTGATGATTGTCTCTTCACCGCCGTGGAATTCGACCGAGGTCTCGAAACAAAGGGGTTTGAACCCGTCCAAAATCACCTGAACTCTGCCGTTATCGATGTCCACCTCCTTCACCACGCCCAAAGCTTCTCCGATGCTGCGAAACGTCTGATCCGCCCAGTAGTGGAGTGGAATTCCCATAACCCGGATCCAGAAAGTGATGGCTGAGGGATAGCTGCTGTCCACGATAGGTTCCCACCGAACCAGCGAGACCATCCAATAGTTGAAGTGGAACGGCTCCAACTTCAGAATCTCCGCGATATCTTCCTCTCTGTCAAAATCGAATTGAAATCGACCCATACCTAAATCCGCCGCAACTACTCTCTCATCCACGTTCAGAATCCGGGGAAGCATATGGAGTAGAATCTTCATATCCTGATTCTGGGGATTCATGCACCTTCCAATCAGCGTTTTGGAATAACCAGCTATAAGCTCTGAATTGTCGAATTGGGGCACCCGAATCTTCAACCTTTTGAGACTCGTTTCCATCTTCATCGATGAACCGTCTCTCTTAACCAAATGACTTTGGGACATCCTGAGAGAAATGATGCAGAAAGCAATCACCGTACTTATGTAATAGTGGGGAGATATGGTGTTAGAAGCGTGTCTCTGTAGCTCCCATTTATACCAGTTTACCCTATTGCTTCTCCGCGATATCTCCGCTATTGGAAACCGAAACTCTCCGTAAAAATTCATTCGAAAATTAGCCTCCATAATCTGTGATTGATTCCCTGTATCTTCCCCGAGACCTGCTGTCCTGATATCTCGTGCTGCTGATTCCAAGTTTCCCTGATCAAAGTCGAATCTTAGATCCTTGAAACTCGCGATTTGCCTCAATCTCTCCATCGACAACGCTCTCTCGTGGGACCGAATCAAAATTACCGGATTTGATTTCCCATGAGGATCGGGAGGAAATCTAACGCTTACTGCACCTTTGTTAATTGAATCGAGAAGATCCTCAAATGCCAGAACTCCCCATACTGACCCGGGCGTGAGTTTCAGGACCACCAAATCACCCCTCAGATTCCACGAAACCCGCAAATCCACCAAATCAGACCGTATCAAAACTCCCCAAAACAATCTGAAGATCTGTAACTCCCGAAAACAGGAAAGAAATGGATCCCATTGCCCTGCATCGATGACAGACCGAGGAGTACCGAAATTAAAACCGAAATCAAAAACGTGATATGCCTCCTCTGAAATAAATCGGAGAAGAATCTCGCTGGCCCCATCATGCGTTTCCCTTATTGGAGTCGACCGAAGGATGACTGTACACCGGATCCAGAGCGGATCGAAGCTCATCCTCAAAAGTCTTCATTCGCCGCCGTCGCCATTAGCTGAAGGTTTTGTGACATTTCTATATTGCAAAACGGGTTAAATAGACAAATTAATACAAATTGACAGCTTTATCTATAATCATTAGTTAACCATATTGTAAAATTCAGATAAATACAATTTTCTTAAATTTCAAAACAATTTCTTTAAAAAAAATTACTATGCGCTATAATTAGCGCGGGTTAAATCCTAGTACTTAAAACATTTTCACTAACATTAAATTTTAAGAGATATTTACAAATCATATATCCAATAACACTTGTTTGAATAATATAAAATTTTTCATTTAAATTCATATCAATCTAAATGTTCAGTTCAATACCACTAATATGTTCTATAGAGAGATATAGAAGACTCTATAGAAATATCTCAATCCATGTGATCTTTCTTCGATCCCTATGATCTCTCTATATGGTCTACCTAAAAAACACAATGATCTACTCTCACCGCAATAATTTTGGACATGGTCCCACACAATGATCTACTCTCACCGCAATAATTTTGGACATGGTCCCTTATCAACAGTGCATGGTGTCAAGCTTTGAATTTGAAATATATGGTGGGAAAATAGATCGAAAAATAAAATATCTTACAACGGCAGCTGTTGCTACCGTACGCCGGGGATTGTGTTATGATGATAAACGTGGTTATAGAGTGAATCCTCTGTTTCATCCTTGTATTGAAAATTTATTCCGAAAGACAAAACTCTATACATAATTCTTACCTTTTTTTTAGTAGCTAATTATGATTTTCGTGTTAATTTCAATCAATTGTTTGATTCACACTATAGAATATCAACTTAACGAATGTCTAATCTGCATATCATAATCACATCACGTTATTTAAAGTTTAAGAATATACAAAAGAAGTTCGTGTGTTGTAAGGTTGGATCCAAATTAGTCGTTGAAAGATTTTTTTTTTTTTTTATCGACTAGTGAATTCCAAAAAAAAAAAAATATTTTAAAAAGGTAGATTCACGAGATTTTCTAAAAAAAAAGAACGTACAAAGATTAAGAAACCCAAATCATTTTAATCCTTAGTTCCTTACGTACTTAGGATATGATTTGCTTTCTGCTAATTGGTAAGTGGGTAGTATTTTAGAGAGGCCGAGTCTTGTTTTTCTTTCACAGCTTCACACTAGAGACGAAAAAATGGCAGGAGGATTAGTTTTGATCTCATCGAGCATTGTTCGACCCGTAAACACTTGCCGTTTGGGTCGGACAAAGATCCATCTTACTCCATTTGATCTTAGCCTTCTTCATATCGATTATCCTCAAAGAGGTCTTCTCTTTCTCAAACCCGATCCCGATTTCCATCTCATCTCTCGACTAAAGGCCTCTCTCTCGATTGCCTTAGAGATCTACTTCCCTTTCGCGGGTAGTCTTGTCAAAGTCGAGAATCTAGAAGACAGTACGGTGTCGTTTCTCATAGACTGCGATGGCTCTGGCGCTAGATTTCACCATGCCGAAGCTAAATCTGTCTCGGTGAGTGATCTTCTTCAACCTCATGGTTCTGTTCCCGATTTCATCAAGCACTTCTTTCCCGCTGACGATTTCAAGAGCTGCGATGGCGTTTCAGAGCCCTTGCTTGCTTTGCAAGTCACCGAGTTGAAGGATGGAGTCTTCATAAGTTTTTGTTACAACCACTTGGTGGCAGACGGTGTTTCGATGTGGAGTTTCTTCCACACTTGGTCCAAGATTTGCTCGAGTAGTTCAGCTTCAGAGCATCAGCCTCTTGTTCTCAAAGGATGGTTCCTCGACGGGATCGATTACCCGATCCATATTCCGGTTTCAGAGGCGGAGAGGCCACCACCAAGCCGTGAACCTTCTTTGGTGCCCGTTACGAAAGATCGGGTTTTTCACTTCACAAAGAAGAATATTTCAGATCTCAAAGCTAAAGCCAACGGTGAGGTTGGCTCCAGTGACTTAAAACTCTCATCTCTTCAAGTGGTTTCGGCGCATATGTGGCGATCAATCATCAGGCACAGTGGTTTAAGCCGAGAAGGAGAGACGCATTGCAAAGTCGCCGTGGACTTGAGACAGAGGCTGAATCATCCGCTTGAGAAAGAGTGTTTTGGGAATATGACGTATCTTTCGCCAGCTATAGCCACCGTGGGAGAGCTGCTGGATCGTGGCCTGGGGTGGGCTGCTCTGCAAATAAATAAATTAGTGAGCTCGCAAACAAATGAAAACTGTAAAACTTTTGCAGAGGATTGGGTTAGAAATGTAAACAACTTAAAATCAGGCATTGGAAGTAGAATGGCTGGTGATACTATAGTTGTCACAAGCTCACCCCGGTTCCAAGTGTACAACAACGATTTCGGTTGGGGCAAACCGATTGCCGTTCGAGCTGGACCGGGCAATAGTATCAGTGGCAAACTTGTGCTTTTTCCGGGAATCGATGAAGGAAGTGTTGATGTTCAGGCGACCCTATGGTGTGATGTACTAGTGAACCTACTAGCCGATGTCGAGTTTCTTAGAGATTAATGTCAGTGACTACTATGGTCTGATGTATGATCGATTCGGTTAAGAAATAAAACAGTTGAATGCGACATACTTTTTTCTTGAAATGCATTATATTGATCTACAAAGCACAAATAACATCAACACAAAAAGTGTATAAAGCAGAAACAAAACGAACCTGTGATTAAGAGCAAGCTGTTGGAGAGACCAAAATGATTACATAGAAGCTGCCTGTAATTCTCGAATGGTACATCATCATCTTCGATTAAACGCTCTAATATTTCACTATATTTAGGTTACGTGAAGCCATACCATAAGGTGTCATCAAGCTGTATCTCACAATCCTTTCCTAGCTTCTTCACCAAAGAGCCGAAGAAGAAACAACAACAATCTCTATTTTCCATTACCAAGAAGCATCACAAATTTCAATTTTGAAAAGAACAAAACATATCACACGAATGAAACAGAGATCCCTTAATACTCATACGAATGAAAATACTAACTAAATGTTGGCGAAGTAGGAATCTATTATATAAAGAGTGAGTGAGTCTCACAAGGGTTTGACACCTAAGCACCCATTCTTTTGACACCTCAGCCTCTCCACATCAACAAAAACAGATCATTCAAAGCAAGCCACATCATTCGGCAACAAATTCAAGTTCAAACTGACTCCGTTCATGACAAAACGTTCCAAATTCTAATTATGGTTTTAATTCTAATTATTGACTTTGACTGTATTAAATCCATAAATATTTTTCAACTCACAAAAAGTTAAATGTATTTCAAGAGTCATGGCTCAATTATGTCTATATATTAATCAAACATCGCATGGTTCAATATTGCTCAGTGTGTTTTACTGTTATGCATATTTGATTGTTGCTTTGCTTTCTAGCGGATGAATTATATACATACCGATACACGAGACAGAAAATCTTCTTATAATAGTTGTTCGTGTTTGCTATACTACGCTTGTATAGCTAACAAATTCAAAGAGGTATGTAACCAAAAATTTGCTTTGTAATTTGATTGTATATGTCACTGTGTCGTAGTATTCTTCCATGGAAATGTTTGGATCTAATTGTCAATAACTGTGAAAAATTGCTGAAGTTGCAGAGATGAGAAGGTTGTAATAAGATTCGGTATGAATATCTGTGTACCTGCGAGGTTAGTCGTCGAAGAAAGTACATCTGCGAGGCTGCGAGGTTAGTCATTGGCAATGACTCATTGCAAAAGTAAACTTATTGTTGGCCTTTTCTACTTTTCAGCTAATTTTTTTTCATCTTTAACTTCGAAATTGATATAACGAATTAATTAATCTGATAAGTTGTTACTATTGTTCATTGACTTTCTCGTGGAAAATTAAACCATTCAATGAGTTCTGTAGCAATGACAGTTCAAATGGATATATTTTTCACTATGGTTATCTTATTATATAAAGCAGAATCACTCAACGTGAGCGCGACATGTAGGCAAAATTATAACTCACGAGATCGTGACATTTGTCACGGTCACGAGATCGTGACATTTGTCACGGTTGTTAATTTAGATCTTGACATGTGTCAATTTAATTAAAAAAGTAAAAATAAATTAAAATAAATATTAAAAAAGGCAATCTTATTAAAAATGAATTAAAGTAAATATTAAAAGGTGTAAAGTAAAAAGACAATCTTACAAAAAAAAAAATAAGTATAAGTAAGGAAAACTTATAATAAAGGAAAGTGACAAAAGGAAATTTAAAAGTTTATAATCTACAACCATGATCAAACTTAAAAAAAGAAAATTATAAATATACTCTAAACTTAAAAGAAAAATTATTAATATACGATTTAAAATCGATTCCTAATACTAAAAAGTAAATGGAAANACTAAAGTTTTATAAAATGAAAGAACAATTAGTAATTCTTAAAAAAACTAAAAACTTAAAATGGAATACAATCCTAAATAGAAAATGAATTATCATTCCCCACCTCTAGATAACCAAATTGATAGCTTCTCAATTTCACATTCATAATTCGAAAAGGTAAAGTTACTAATATATATATATCGTATTACAAAAAGTTGGATCTCTCAATGTGAGTGTGACACGTAGGATAATTCTCACTCACGAGATCATGACATTTGTCACGGTTAATTTAGATCTTGACATGTTTCAGTTTAATTTAAAAAACAAATGAATTAAAGTAAATACTAATCAAATTAGTTTTAATTTATAATTTATCCTAAAAGGCAAGATTAATATAGTAATAAAAAAATATTTCGTAGTTTTCCATTTAGATTAAGAAAATTAATCATAAAAAAAAAAATTTTAATTTATCACCTCTATATAAACCACAATTTGGTAGTATATCAATTACACCAAAAATAAATAAAAGTCCAATAATCGTATCCACAACTATTTACTGCATCTATTCACCAAATTTTTCTTTCAATGTATATATTTATTTTATCGTAAACTTTGTTTCTAAATTTATGTATAAGATATTTTCATGGGTGATCTAATTTTGTTTTCCATTTTATCGTCTTTCATTTTTTTCACGGGTTATAAAATATTAAATTATAAACCCGCATATATGCGGGTACTTATCTAGTAACTTATAAAATAGGAGTATAAAACAACATTAAAAAACGAAGGTTGAAGTTAAGGAAAGCTTTAATTGCAAGAGAGTAAATATATTGTTCAAAGGAAATGGGCATCATATTTTAATAGTTTTAAGTTAACGTCAATTTTGGATAAGAAAATAAAAAACTAAAAAAATATATATACATTATTGCTTCAATTTCCTTACTTCGTTTCAAACAAAGCGATGCGTCCACTGAAATAAAAACTGAATTGAATAACAATCAAATTTTTACAATTTAAAGTATATTGATTTTGTAAAGTATATATCCGACCAATAACCTAAATGTTGGTGTTAATTGATTAAATTAAATTATAAACCATGTTTAAAATAAAAGCGATTAACATAGGCTGAGATTTGTGATTTAGTCTACTTAATTAGCTAAATATTAATGTATAAGTTAATTATTTTTTTTCTTCATGATTCGTATGTTGCATTATAAAAACAAAACATTAGAAAAATCTAACTGAATTACGAAATTGAAATGGTTTTAAAGGATGTAACCTAAATCATGTAGAGATGGACCAAAGAGAGAAAAAAACTATACTGTTTCGGCATGAAATATTTCCAACACTATTGGTCCAAAAAAAATATATTTCCACCAATTTTTAAATACTTTTTAAATGAATTGCAATTATGCAGGAGTGGTTGTCATATTGTTCCTGGTTTTAGGTAACGTTGAGACACTGGTTTTAAGTAACGTAGAGACACGGGTTTTTGGGTTATAAACGTCTGGGCAACGAAAATGATAAAATATGTGTCACTTGGTGATGGTGACAGAGATACTAGGAAAAGAAAAAAATCACAAAGCTCAAATGAGAAGACATGAAAGAACTTGAAAGAACTTGAAAGAAAATTTGTTACTCTAAGAAATTGATGGTATAAAATGAATTACGAAAATAATGGTATAAAATAAGTGAAGAAAATTATTGTTTTAACAAACTTATGGTGACTCAGTTGTTATAAAATTAATTTAAGAAATTGAAAGATCATTGTTTGAATCCTTCTATTGCGATTTATAAAATATATATGGTTAACAAACGTTACATTGAACAAATACGGTTTCTGAGATTTAGTCTAGAATTTGATATGCCTTTTTGGGTAATTAAAAAGTCTTATCAGCATTTTATTTTATAACAATGAATCATTTAAAGACAATTAGATTTTTACCCGCACGTCCGCTCAGGATAAATTTTTTTTTTATAAATTTAATATAATGTTTTCATATCCTAAAAAACCTGAGATTCAGACAACAATCCGGTCTGGAAATAGCTCCAAAACTCGAGACTATAAAATCCAGTAAAACTCGTAAAACTTAGCAAATAACTGGACACAATCGTTGACCCAGATAGATCATGGTTAAGTTAAAAATTATAGTGCGATCAAAGGGATTCCTTTATTGTTCATATTGAGTCATTCTGATTTTACAATCTGGTACTTTTTGATCTTTTTTCGTTTATGAATAATACTTTACCAACTACAATAATAATTACTTTGTCAATTTAACATATTTTTCAAACATATCTTAGAGATTTATTAGTTTTCATATTATATATATAATTTCACTAATTAGATTTCGAAATTATATTTATTTTTATATATTTATATTTGTAAAAACAAATTGGGATAATGTTAAAATAGTTTCCAAACATATTTTTATTAAAAAAAATATAAAGTGTTTGGATGCATATACTAAAACTGATTATGTTTTAATAGAATAGATGTTTCATATGACATTTTTTTACTGGTACATGATGAAAAGTGAAATATTAAATTAAATATATAAATATTAAACCGTAGAAAAATATATACATATATTAAAACGTAAAAAGAAATGAAAAATTGAAAAAAAAATTATGCATATATTAAAACATTTAAAATATAAACATTTGAAAAACGACCTGCGTGTATACGCGGATTTTCATCTAGTATAATATAATTATCGCCCCTTCGCTTTCTAACGAGTTTTAAAACATTTTTAGCTGTTTAGCACTAAACAGCCTTTCGCTAATTGAGATTAACATTTCATCTACTTTTTACTATAATGTAAGACACACATGTTGAAAGAGACAAAAAGTTATTAATTGAAGAGTATAAAAGTCGTAAAATTATTAAAATAAATGGAAACTTGTCGGTTGATCAACAACTTGTAATAATTAAATGCATTATATTGATCTACAAAGCACAAATGACAATTGTATATATCCACACTTATAAGATGATCTTGCTCACAACTTGTATATATCCACCCTTTTGACTTCAGATTGGAAACCAAAGTGACTGTAATTTCCTCGACCATTGTTTTCTTCTTTTGACGAAAAAATGGCAGATGTGACCGTGATTTCTTCAACCATTGTTCAACCCGGTAACACCGATCAATCGGGTCGGGGAAAGATCCATCTTACTCCATCTGATCTTAGGCTTCTCTATGTTGATTATCCTCAAAGAGGTCTTCTCTTCCCCAAACCCGGCCCGGAAACCCGTTTCATCTCTCGACTAAAGTCCTCTCTTTCGACTGCTCTGGAGATCTACTTCCCCTTTGCTGGTCGTCTTGTCAAAGTGGAAAATCTTGAAGACAACACGGTGTCGTTTTTCATAGACTGCGACGGTAGCTCCGGCGCCAGATTCGTCCACGCCGAATCCAAATCTTTATCGGTGAGTGATCTTCTTCAACCTCATCTCTTCAATGACTCTGTTTTCATGAGTCATTTCTTTCCCGCTAACGACCTTAAAAACATCGACGGCCTCTCCGAGCCCTTACTTGCGTTGCAAGTCACCAAGATGAAAGATGGCGTCTTCATCAGTTTCGGATACAACCACTTGGTTGCGGATGGAGCTTCCATCTGGAATTTCTTCAGTACTTGGTCCAAGATTTGCTCGAATGATTCTGATCATCAGAAGAAGAATCTTAGCCCTCTTGTTCTCAAAGGATGGTTCCTCGACGGGATCGATTACCCGATTCATATTCCGGCTTTGGAGACGGAGATGCAACCTCCAAGCTCAGAAATATCTCCGGTGGTTCCCTCTACAAAAGTGAGAGTTTTTCACTTCACAAAGAGGAATATTTCAGATCTCAAAGCTAAAGCCAATGGCGAAGTTGGCTCGAATGACCTGATTATCTCGTCCTTACAAGCGCTTTTGGCACATTTGTGGAGGTCAATTATGAGACACAGTGGTATGAGTCGAGAAGAAGAGACTCATTGCAAACTGGTGGTGGATTTGAGGCAGAGGTTGAACCCTCCACTTCAGAAAGAGTGTTTCGGGAATGTGGTCCATCTCGGCATAGCCACAGCCACCGCCGGGGACTTGCTGGATCATGGGCTGGGCTGGGCTGCTTTGCAAATAAATAAAATGGTGAGATCGCAAACGGATGAAAAGTATAAATCTTTTGCAGAGAATTGGGTTAGAAATGGTAAGATCCCAAAAAAAACTGGAAGTGAAATGGTCATTAGTGATTCTATGCTCGTCGGAAGCTCTCCCTGGTTCCAAGTGTATGATAACGACTTTGGTTGGGGCAAACCGATCGCTGCTCACGCTGGACCGGGCAATAGTATCAATGGCAGACTCGCGCTTTTTAGGGGGGTTGAAGATGGAAGTATTGATGTTCATGCGACCTTATGGTCGGACGTACTTGTGAATCTATTATTGGCTGATGTTGAATTTCTGGAGAATGTGACAATTACATGATTGTATGGTTAAATGTCAAATAATAAAGAAGCATAAAGTTATTAGAGCACAAGCCCAAGAGAATACAACAAAGCCCATTAATCTATGTATCTAGGGTTCTTAGTAAGATAGTCTCTTATATAAAGTTTGAAAGCAAATGAAGACGACTTGGTAATAGCATGAAGAGGCGAAGCAAGAATCACAATATGATGTAGACGCATACTCTATTCACCAAGGAGAACATTAGTGTGAGAACTTTTCAGGTTCTTTTGACCTATTTGTCTCACGAAGAGTCCGGGTTTCTTCTCCCGTTTAACTCCCCTAAGTTATCTCATGATGAAAGAATCATCTTCCCACAACTACTGAAATCTCACTCAATCTCAACTTGTTATTCAAAAGCCACCAAAAATCTGACATTCTAACAATAAGCTATCTCTTTGGCATTTCACCGAGCACCTTGTGTGCGTTCTGCATCAGTTTACCAAACACTTGGTGTGCACTATCACAACCAGAAACTGCAGCCCTAAACCAAACCATAGCAAACCCAATACTGCCCTATTTCACTCTAGCTTCTAAATTCCAGACCACAACCATCATGTAAACTAGCCACACTATCCTTCTATCTCGGTAGAAAATACAGAAACATTATCTTTCGGCTTGAATCATGACTCAGACCAAACGTTGCTCACTTTAATCATTGAATCTGTAGTTATATTTTCATCGCTGACCTTGTTCTCTTTTGTCTTTTGAGGAATAGCCGCTACTGTTGTTGGTTGTTGCTGAGACATGTAAATTAGGCGTGGAGTCATCTGCCCTTTCTTTTCTTGGCTCAGGCTTCTTAGCGTCTCCTCTATTTTCTTCTGAATCTTCTTCTTTTTTCAATCAACCTCTTAGATGTGGATTCTAGCGGAGCTTTGGTTGGAGAAAAATAAAAAAGGCGAAGTCTTGGATATAGCAGCCACGGATGTGGAAGCTAGAGATACGAGAGAGAAAAATTTTCCGATAAAAAGTACTTCGCTTGGCGTCTCAAAGCAATTTAGAATGAAGAAAGGCTAGAGACAGATGAGAATAAAACCCATGAATCGTCTGGGCTCTGATACCATGAAAGCAATCTAAAGACAAAGATAGATTTGGCCCCAAAGAGCTTATTTTAGATATAGAAATGGAAATAGCTCATTGGAGCTTTATTGTGTGCAAAGAAATAAAGAACAGGGAAGAGACTTTGTTGTCACCAAAAACAAAGAGATTGTCGATTATATTTCATAAATATGAAGGAAGAGAGTTGCCTCAAACAACTCTCCAAAGGTTACATCTCTCAATGTCATTACAAACACTTATATAGGAGACTATCTTACTAAGAGCATCTCCATTCCTAAACCCCTCATGGGATTCTTAACATTATTTTAATAATATTGTTTGAAAATTAAGAACCTCATCAATTTTGAGTCCAATGGTGAACCTCAAGTAGGAGTTCTTAAAAAAAAAATTAAGGATATTGTGCTATTACACAAGTTAAAGAACAACTTTAGAACTGGCACGAACTAATAAGAGAAAGAAGAGATATGGTTTATTAAGGATCATAATCACCTGTTTTTGGTGGACATATATATAATCTCAAACAACACTATAACATTAAGTTGTAGGCAATGTCAAAAGCTTCAAATGATGTTTATATACATTGTCCCTTCTATTAATACAAATTGCTGAGTCCCCAAACCTCTCTTCACATCACACAACATTTTGCTGGTCCTTTTGGATCCGCCCTAGCTTCCTCGGTACCTGAAGAAACAAAGACTTTGATTAGAGCCTGATGGTCCTAAGACTGGTCAGACGCAAACATGCTCGATCCGTTTAAACCAGGTATTGTCCAAGTTTGTCTATCAAAAATTTAAACCGTGTTCGGTTCCCGCAGCAACTACAGAAATTACCTTCCGGGGGTTGAGCTAACTTCCGGTTATGCGAAGTCATCATTTCTTTTTTCAGCTTAACTAGTATGTCCTCCATTGTGTATTCTCGCCGCCAGTTAGTGAGCATAGGCAAGAGACTCGGTTCAACCTGATCATACATTTCGAGACCAACCTTGTCAAAGCAAGCAAAATATCCATAGCAACATCAGCATTCAGCAATGTCACTAACGAAGTCAAAAGAGATTACCACTCCAGATTCTGGGTCAACACAAGCCATGTTTATCCGGGTCTGGAACCTCACAATCGGAAGACTTTCTGGGTATTCCTTGCCACAGAACAGCTTCAGCTGGAAGATTTTCCCTTCGTATGCAGTCTGATATTCATTCATAACCAAACAAACATCAATCTTATCAAAATCAAAAATCAGAAACCCCACACTTTCTTTCTCTAATCAATCAATAGTGGTAAAGAAAATGTAGCTACAGACCATTTTTTTGGGATCACTAAACGCTATCTAGCGATTCCCACAGAAAAGTGTTGAAAATTGCATCTTAATCTATCAAACGCACGCACAGAAAAGGAGAGAGATACATACATTATGAGGGCCGAGAATGGTGCCAGTCCAGGATTGCATATAAATATCATCAGCATCGTCCATTCCGACAGACCATTTTTTTGGGATCATCAATATCATCAGCTTACGGTACCATCTCCGATACCTTTCTCACCTCTTTCAAGTTCTTCCAACAATCTAAAGTTTGTGTCAAATTCACATGACCTAGCTTCAAAGAAACAACAAACTTCACATCACCACGCTTACCAACAACAAACTCAGTAGACCCACCTCCTATATCGATACACCAGACGGATTTCTCAAATACCGGAAGAAACTGAAGCACGACTAGATAAACTAACCTCGCTTCCTCTTCACCGGACAGCACATCGACATGTAGCCCGAGATCCTCGAGCACCGTCTCCACGAACTCCGCTCACAACACAAAACCCCCAAATCGATTTCGCTTTCGCCGTCGCCGTCGCCGATACAATCGAAGAAGGAGAGAAAATGTCGAGATCGGCGAGAAAAAATGGTTTTTGGTTAAAACCAATGCAGTTTCAACAGGTGTCTTAAGAACCTGCCTAAGAACAGCTCCTAAAAATCATTTGCTAAGGCCACCTCCAATGCATGTATTTAATAGTGGATCTTAAGAAAAAAATAATCAAATTTAATAAAAAGTTGGGTCTTAAAAATTAGACTCGTGTTTAATACTAGACACCTTTGCAAAAGTTGGGTCTTAAAATCAACATTTCTCTTAGGGTCTTAAAATTGTTTTAGACACCCTTGCAAAAGTTGGGTCTTAAAATTGTTTTAGACACCCTTACATAAATTAACCATTGGAGATGCCCTAAGGATCGGTTCTTAACATTATTGGATTTTTTTATTTAATTTTTTTTTATTTTCTCTAAGAACCTCTCTCCTGAACCATCTCTTATTATGGATGGAGATGCTCTAAGAAATCCATTAAGTATCTAACTAATAAACTAATGTAAATCTTTAGTTTAATTTAAGTTGAAAAACCCATCTAATTTTGGGCCTTAAGATACCCACTAAGTATCTAAAAACTATAATACTAATTTTGTTGTTAATTGTTTTGTAAGTTTATTTTATTTGGAAAAATAAAAATCTTTTTATTTATTAAACTCATTGTTACAAGAAAAACTCAATGTTGTGGATACAAGAAAAAGCCTAGCTTGTGTGTATTTGTTACAAACTGATTCATCATGTCATACATTGTTGTAGTTACACCAAAGATTTATCCTATAAATGATCAAGCTAATGACTTCCGAGCAATGCTTCTTCTGCTGTCACCTTCCGAGCAATGGAGAAGTTTCTTCTTCTGCTGTCACCATTCAATATTCTTATGAGCCAGAAACCTCCCAAATCTCTCTTAAATCATTCCTATCCACCTCCTCAGATTTAGCTCTTCAAAATAGAAACAACATTGTGATCTCTGACCAAAGACTTGCACTAGACTTTGCCAAAGAAGTAGCCAGACGCATAAGACTTGCACTAGACTTTGCCCAAGAAGTAGCCAAACGCAGAAGACTTGCATTGATTCATCATTTCATATTTACCTAGATTAAACAGAAAAACCAATGATTTATCTTACAAAAATCTTTTTGACCATCAAATTAACCAACCGATTGCTCCCAAAATGCTTAGCTCATGGCCAACAAATCATCACATCTATGTATGCCTTTCTCCAGGTACTAGCTACGCATAAACATAAGCATGTTTAGTATAGTAAGCCTTTTCTATACACAAGCATGAGCTTAATTGGACAATAGAACAAGTGACATGATTCTCGAGGTCTATGTATGCGGTAAGTTTGAAAGCTAAATTTCATACCTTTCCTTGAATATATTTCTCTTTGAGAGTAAAAGAATCTTCTGAAGATGGTTTCGGAATTGATGCAAGCATGTCAGTTGATCCCTTTTCACTGCAAAACCAAATCCAAATCAGCAAAACCAAAATTAATCGAATCAAGTAACAGAGAAACAGAAATAGGAAATAGATCCAATCATCGGAATAACAAAATCAATGGCTCATAAAATCAAGACCGATGGAACGAAATATCAAAGAACCTGAGATATGTAAAAACAATTTAATTGAATCAAGAGATTACGAAAGACAAAGAGATGACGAATTGAATAACCAAATCAACGAAAAAGAGACAAAGTAAGAAGTGAGCACCTGGCTATCGAGACCGCCGGCGTTGGATTGGTGGTGAACGGAAGTGATTTCTTCATCCACTCTGATATCGATGAACCTTATGAAGAGATGCAGGCAAATTGGTAGGCGGAGAAGATTTGGCAAAATATCCAAAAATAAAACAAAATTAAACCAATAAAAAAGTGACAAGTAGGGGTTCTTAAGAGTTGAGAAACGTATCTCAAGTCTCTCAAACAAGATACGGTTCTGAGAATTTTTGAATAAAAACTGATATTTTGATTTATTTTTAATTGTTTTGGGGTTTAGAACCCCTTCCTCATACCTCCGATGGAGGTGCTCTAAGAACCCTAGATACATAGATTAATGGGCTTTGTTGTATTCTCTTGGGCTTGTGCTCTAATAAAAGTGACAAAGAATTTGCTAATATTATTAATAGTTACCTAAATTCATGTAGAGCAAAGAATTTGCTACTAGGGCTGTCAATTTTAGTGTTTATCCGCGGGTTCCGCGGATTTTGATCTGTCGCGGGCGCGTGCGGGTCGAGAATTTTCAAAATGCCAAAAAACAGAGCGGGTGCAGTTCGAGTGTTTTCAAATACGGGGAGGATGCGGATCGGTATTTGTTTTTCCGCGGGTCTCGCGGATTACCCGCAATTAAATTTTTTTTTTACTAAATACTATTAAAATGTTGAAATATTTTGTAATATATATATATATATATATATATATTTTGTTAACTGATTTGTTTTGTAATATATATAAATTAATTAATTATTTTGTTTATTTTTCAGAAAATTGTGTATTTATGTGTTTTTCATGTGAAATTTATTTTATTAAATATATTTTCTTACTAATTTTTTATTATTTATTTAAATATTTGCGGTTTACCCGCAGGTTCAAACGGGGCAGGTGCGGGTCGAGCAATTTTTGTTAATGAGTCAAACGGAACATATCGATGCATATCGAAAAAAACATGTAACCCGCGCGGAGCGGATCTAGCGGGGCGGATTGGACCCGCTTGACAACTCTATTTGCTAGTATTAGTATTAATAGGTCACCGATATTCATGCAATTAGAAAAGGTTAAAATAATACGCCCTTAAATAATGCGAATTCTTGCATCTACAAAATTATGTACATAAATTTTTTATATATTAAATTACCAATGCAAATAAAAAAAATTGCCAATGCAAGCAATGCAAACATAAGTTTGTCTTAGTTAGTAAACCTTTTTTTCTTCTTGTCTTAGTACTTATTAGACGATTTTGAATCTATGGAGAAAGTAACAACTACATGATTAATTGGTAGATGATAAATAAAACAAAGTACTGATTTGGAAGAAAACTCATCATCACTTTCAAAACTTTATAAGCAGTTAAGAGAACAGGTTATATTTAATTTGACAAGTTCGGAACTTTTTGGATCATCTATGCAAACAACGAAGCTGGCTCATCCATTGCAATACAAGTTTCAGCGAAGATTTTATATATTTAGAGCATTCTTTTCTTCTTGCTCGTGCGTTAACCTTAGAGTAACTATGAATCTTACATTTTTAATCTCCGAATTAGATTTTATTATGTTCCCGCTTTCCCTATCTCACTCGCATTAACCACAAATTGCGCACAAAAGCTTAGAATGGAAACTCTTAACCGTGAGAGTTAAAGAGAGTAATGTGCGACTTGAATTGGAAATACATGATCTGCTGTAGACTTTTTTGATCCACCACCTTTTATATAGGAATATAGGTGGAATTATTGACATTATTTGAAATTTAATTAAAATGCTGATTTGGCATATTTTTATTTTAATTGGTCGTTTAAAATCTTATGTGGACGTCCTTAGATTATTAGTAATAATAATAGACTAGATAAGTATCCGCATAAATGCGGGTTTGTAATTTAATATTTTATAACTCGTTAAAAAAAATTAAAGATGAAAAAATAGAAAAAAAAATTAGATCACCCATGCAAAATATATAATACATAAATTTAGAAACAAAGTTTACGATGAAATAAATATATACCTTGAATGAAAAATTTGGTGAAAGATGCAGTAAATAGCTTTGGATATATTTATTCGACTTTATAATTTTTTGGTGTGTAATTGACACACTACCAAATTGTGGTTTATATAGAGGTGATAAATTATAATTATTTTCTTTTTATGATTAATTTCCTTAATCTAAATGGAAAAAATAAATAATGTTTTTTCCTTTTTATATTACTTTTTTCCTTTTAGGATAATTGTTTTTTTAATTTTTATTAAATTTTCAAAATTTTGAGTTTTTTTTATTAATCGATTTAAAATTATAAATCGGTTATTAATTGATTTGAGTAACTTTACATTCAGTTTTATATTACAAGATTTCCTTATTTTAAACTGAAATATTATTTGTTTTGTTTTAAAAAAAATTGCCTTTGTTCTTTTTCTTTTTATCATTGTTATCTATTGTTTAATTTCTTTATTATAATCTGAAATATAGTTTTTTCTTTTTAAAATAAAAAAATAATTTGGTTTTCATTTTATAGTTTTTGTTTAATTTCCTTAATCTAAACATAACTCGTATTTTTTCTAATACATTTTAAGATTATAGTTTAACATAAAATTAAAGAAGAAAAATAGAAAACAAAATTAGATCACCCGTGAAAAATATATAATACATAAATTTAGAAACAAAGTTTACGATGAAATAAATATATACCTTGAATGAAAAAT
>PKML01007097.1:105428-141527 GCA_002933935.1 Eutrema yunnanense | reverse complement strand
ATATATATATATATATAGGAGAATTTCTTCTCTTCTTAGGCTGTCACCTCATTCTCACATACTCTATGATCTTGACACCTCAGCATTCACTTATTCTCTATTACATCCCCTAATCAAATAATCACTTAATTCCATAATTCTCATAATAATTGATGAATTTTAGTTTTATGAGATTTATTAATAGATTTTAAAAAAATATTTACTTTTAGATGAATACATGAAAATATTAATAATAATTTCACTACATTATACACTTAGCTTCATATAAAGTAATAAGTTATGATTCTATGATAAATGGATTCTATAAATTGATAAAGTAATGTATAATTATAATAACATATAAGATTAGATAGAAACGGGTAGGATAACCGGATTCATATATAATTTTTCTAAATCCAAAAAAAAAAAAATTAGAATCTGGATTTTCTAATATCCGCAAATATCCAAATCCATTAAAAACAAAGATATAATAATAATAAATTCTAAAAAATTAAAACATTAAATCATAAAATAAAATTTAACATAAATATTATATACACTTAATATTATTTTATAATTTTATTTGGATATAAAAATATTTAACTTCTCATCGCTTCTTAGTCTTATTGGACAAGACTCTAATTGTAGAATTTAGTGTTTATAATTTATGTATTTATTTGTTTTCTAAATAAAATCAAGAATGTTGTGTAGTCGTTGTTTTGGACAAACTTTTGGAATTTGTAAGTTAATTTCAAGTAGGTTATAGGGAAAAAAAATAATACGTTTTGATGGTTAGAAATCATTGTTTAAGCTTGCGAACAAGGATTACTTCAACAAAAGATACTCGCAAGAGCTTCCACAAGCTCGAATTGCAACTCCAATCTTTTGATGGGTATGCAAGAATGCATGTTATGAGAGGCAAATAGTAGTATCCCAAAATGATCACGTGTTCAAACCAATCATTGAGAGGACGAATGAATGAAGTCTTCCCAAAGCTCTCCAACACTAAAATCAGGAAGTAGACACCAAAATTGGCTAAAAATCGAAAATATGAATAAGACAGTGAAAGTTAGGTTAAATCATACCAAAATGTGGTATGTAGTTCAATTTATCGCGTTGTGCGAGATTGAGAGTATGATTCTTATAAAAAAAGAGATAGAGAGTGAGATAAAGTGAGAGAGAGATTATGAGTGCATCTTGGAAACATGTTAGATGATTTCAGAATGAGATAGATGTAGATGAATGGAAATTATTAGGTTAATCATACTAAAATGTGGTATGCAGTTTTATCGTGTTCATAAGTGAGAGATAGAGAGTGAGATTCTTATAAATAAATAAAAAGATAGAGAATGAGATAAAATGAAAGATAGAGAATGAGATAAAATGAAAGAAAGATTATGAGTGCATCTGGAAAATATGTTAGATGATTTTAGAATGAGATTGATGTAGATGAATGGAAATTTGATCCATATTTCAAAAGAAAAAAAGTATATATAACAATTATTCTTTAACGCATGTTTTAAATTATATTTATTATATGTTTTAAACTCATCAAATACTAGATATACTAAATTATTATTATAATTTTTTTTTTGCAAAATACTAAGCTTAATTAAAAGTTTTGTTATTATCATATATTTTTTAACTACATCAATAAATAAATATATAATATACTAGGGTGTGATCCGCGCTACGCGCGGGTGTATTAACTCTATTTTTTTCTTTTTTAAAATTTTAATTTTTTTTTAGTTTTTAGTTTTGTCTTTGTTTGTTGTTGTTTTATTTAACATATTAATTTGTTTTTTCAAATGTCATAAATTAAAAACTATGTTTCTAATAAGAAAAAGAGATATGTTTTTTAAAGATAAAAATTATAATATACACACATAATAAGAAGTTTTTGGTACGGGCGAAACACAGTAGAGTAAAAGATTTAACAATCCCTCAACTTAAATTAAGTTTCTATTTTTCCACAATTTAAAAAAAAAAAACGTTTTTCCCAACTTTCTCTGTTGGGATTGCAACAATTCTCCTGTCGTCAAGATTTCCTAACGACTCAATGCTCATATATGACACTTTCAATTAGCTAGATGGTGGTGATTTAATTGATCATGTGGTGAGTTTTTACCCGATAGGTACCCGAAATCCTGAATATATTTTTAGCCCATTATCCTATTTCTTTTACTAAAAGAACGCGGGTTTAAAACGGGTGGGTACACTAAATTTAATTAACCCTGTCGTGTTTTACCCTATCGGGTTTAGGGTACCCGTGGTTTTTAAGCAAAAATCAAAGGACACCGTTTTATAAGCAAACGACACTCATCTACGTCCTCGTTTAGGGTTTTCGAGTTTCAGAATTCCGACAGAAACATTAACAATTTAGAATCAATTTTGACTTGTTGAAACACAATTAGGAGTTTTGACTTGTGGGTTTGGCAGCAAATCGTGAATTAGGTATGAATCTTCATCTTCGACGGAGTTACATGTTCTCTACTTTTCTGTCCTTTTGTTTTCTATATGTGGTCTCTCAGTGGACTTTGCCAGTTTTTGAATTCGTAATTAGGTTTTCTGGGTGTGTTCAGAATCATCTCCTCTATATTCGCAGTTTCCCAACACTCTGATTTCTATATCTTGATATTTAGAATCGGCAAATTCTGCATTTGTTGTGATTTTTCTGGTTTTTTTTCTTTCTATTTGACTTATTTGCATCTATGAACTTTTTAAGTTCGTTATGTATTGATTATGCATTATTACGACTGTATTTGGAGGTTTTGTTTTTTCATGAATTTTATGGAGCAATCAAATTACTTTCAGAACATTATGATATCAGAGCATATAATAAAATTTTATTTTTAAAAAATTTGAATATTTAAAGCCCAAATAAGATACTGGAGATTTAAAAGACCTCAAAACCAAAAAGGGCCCAAATAGCAAAGGTCAAATAATAAATTGCAATTCGTAAATATCTGAATTGCAACATAAAAGAAGTTTCTGATCTCGTCTATGTAAACTCGGTAACCCCGTTTGGCTCACCGAACCGATATAGGTACTTAAGCTGTTGAAAAAAAAAAAAAAAAAAAAGTAAAAAAAAAAACATTAGGGTACCCGTGGGTAAACCTTAAACCCGTAGTTTACATTGTGAGGGTATGGCTCATTTTGGGCGGGGTCATTTCGGGCTCGGATCGGGTAGTCTTATTTTACCCAATACAACATCCCTAGTTTTGAAGTCTCTTCCTAAGAACTCTTCGCTTCCTCTCCTTCTAACATAATTAGATTTGTTGTGAGAACGTTTTGTCTCTTTATTCTTTCTTTAGAAGTTAATTAGATTTCTTACATTTAGGTTTCTAAATTTTTGTTAGAAAAACATTAGATAATGTTTTTTTTACAAAAACGGTCTAACTTAATTGAATTTGGAAATAAAGTAAAAGTCCCAAGTAATAAAGTAATGTCAATGAGACGTCATCTTCCTCTTCATCAAGTTAATCGCCAACTTCCGATCTGGTTTTAGAAAATCTCAGCGACGCTTCCGATGTATAACCAAATCGCTTCGAACGCCGAATCATACGCTTTCCCAACGTTTCCAAACATCACTTTTTCGAAATCGCGATTCCCGTGCGATTTCGAACCCGCTTCCGATTCCAGAGCGGTAATCGTCACTTCACCGGCGGTTCCGTGCAACGTAACATTTCGTGTTTTTTTTTTTTAATTATTCTATGTTTGTTGATTTTGTTGATTATTTTGTTAATTTCAATTTTAGTACGTCTGAACTTAGTTTCGTTTGTTATCATGGGTTAGCATTTATGTTTTGAAACTTTGATTTCTATCGTCGTTCATTGATCATTTGGTTCAATCCGAATTGAAAGTCAAAGCTGTTTAAGATCAAATGATTGAAGTTTGTTCTCTTAAGTATGATTTTCCATCGTGGAACGAACGAATGATTGTAGTTGCGTTAAGGACTGTTCTTTTGCCATTTGTTTTTTTTGCTGTTTTGGTTTAGATTTTCTAGTGTTTTTTTTTAATAGGTGGTTAATGGGATGAAACGTTTTTGAATGGGATCTTTATCGTATTTAATTCTCAATATATTGTGGATCTGGAACTGATTCTGAGAGTTAATGGTGTTTCAAACGTTTTTGATTCCTAAATTTTAAATGAGCTATCGTTGTCGTAGTTAAGTTGTACTGTCGTTTTTTAATTTGTAAAAATCTGTTAATTTTTGTATGTGTTATTATAGGTTTTTGAAAAATTAAATAATATTTTTATAACTTTTCTTCTTCTCATGTACAGCTGGATGCTGAGGTAGCAGCATGAGAAGGGAGAAAAAATTCATTTATATATATATAGAATACGCGAAGCGCGGATAACCTAGTACTATGTTATAAATCTCTTCAATTAACGGTCACAAATTTACGCGTACGCACCCGATTAGAGAAAGATACTGTAACCCCTCTAACCCTAATGGGCCTTCTAAACCTAATGGGCCTATTTTCCAGTTGACAGTGAGATTCTTGAGGGATGTAAACGTCGTCGTATTGGCTGTGAAAAACGAGCCTATTGTGCGGTGATAATGGTACGAGAAAAATCTGGTATTAATTGAAGCATTTGAATTTTGCACAAAAAAAAAGAAAAGAAAATTGAAGCATAGTAATTATTATTAAATTCAAGTAAACCGTCGTGTGGTATCCACGGGAAAATCTTTTTCTTTGATTTTTCCTTTTCTAATTACTTCTTTTTGATGGATGGAATTTGATCACATGCATCTATGTATTAACGAGCTATTGATTTCTCGAGATTTTGATAGAATACGAAAAATACTATTAAATGATATCGAAGACTACAATGAATTGTTCATATAAACAAAGGCATTACACATAAAGAATATGAATAAGAATCGTTAAATTTTGATCAAACTAGGTTATTAAAAAAAAAAGCCCTAGCCTTTGCCAGCAACTCTGTTTTTCCCCCTGTTTCTCTATCACTCCCGTCCCCGTACGGTGACCCAGCCCTCGGCGACAGACCAATCAGGAATCGATTCACGAACCAGACTCTCAAATCTCTCCACCGGAGAATCCAACGGCTGATATTGCGTGTGTGAATCCGACGAGATAGATTCCCAATCGGGAAATCCGAAAGGGCATCTCGGCGACTTCGATAATTCTTCTTCTTCTTCTTTTTCGTCCTTCACATTCACAACGAATTCTTCTTTTTGATCATCGTCACAATCAACGGCTACGAACGAATGGTTTAGAAGCATCGCAGCCGTCCATCTTTTCTCGGGATCTTTAACGAAACACTTAGACAAGAAGTCTTTTCCTTCTTCCGACAACTCCTCTGGAATCTTCGGCAACTCGTCGCTGACACCGATTCGTAACAAAAGCGACATGAAGTGTGATCCTTCTTCAAAACTCCATGCCGTTTTGCCGCTAAACATCTCAACTACGGCGCATCCTAACGCCCACATGTCAGCCGCTGATCCGTACTCGTTCTCGTTAACGGATTCCGGCGCCATATACAACGGCGTCCCTCTAATCTCCACTCCTTCTTTTGACGCCGTTAAATCTCCGTTAATCCTCCTCGCCAAACCGAAATCCGCAATCTTAACGGCGCCGTCGCCGAATAACAGAATATTCCCGAGTTTTATATCGCAGTGAGCGAACCCGTTCGAGTGGATGTGACGTAACCCACGGAGCACGGATCCCGTGTGGCGGCGCACGGTGGATTCCGGTAAACCCTCACCGTTTATTTTCTTCAGTTGAGTCGCCAAGCTTCCTCTCGAAGCGTACTCCAAAAGCAAGTTGTGAAACTCCTCGCCTTTCTCCACCGTTTGATCCACGCCGAAACACCGTACGATCTCAGGGCAATCTCCGAGTGAATCCAACACTGATTTCTCGTTCGCGATTGCGGCGGCGCCGTAAGAATCCGACGATTTCACGGCTAAAAGAGCCGGTAGTTCGCCGATATTCGACGGCGTCGCTAGACTGACAGTAGAAAAAGTTCCGTATCCGATTGTTTCTCCACGAACCCACAGCTCCATTGAAAAACAGAAGAACTCCGAAGCGAATCTCTGAGAGATATTACGAAGAACAATGATCTGATTTTGATGAGGATTCTGAGAGAATTGTGAAGAAAGGTTTCCTTTTTATAGACACGAACTTTGGTTTAGGGTAAAAAATTTCCTTTTTTAAGGATTCAGAATTGGAAAAAATATGATTTGAAGTGTTTGGAAGATACAGAGCACGTAGCTCGTGACGGTTAATTGTGCCTCATGGCCCAACTCCCACATTATATATATATATACTCGATTTTTTTATTTTTTTTTTCAATAGTAATAATTATTTTTCAAAGTTTGAATTTTTGGGGTTAAATAATGCACGTGATAAGAGAGGAGGATATTTGATATTTCCTCTGAAAATTAAATTAGATAACAAAATATTTATATTCACTTGACCGTCAATTAAGTAATTAACAATCTATGACGATCAATATTATTACTTTTTCCGTTTCACAAATAATATCGTTTTAATGTTTTATTTTTATTTTATAAAAAATGTTATTTTATGTTTTCAATACATAATTTTAAACAAAAATTCAATTTTAACTTTATTATTTTAATATATTAATTAGAAAAAAAAATTGTTTAATGTATTAATAAAATGTAATATATAATTTTTATTATTAGTTTTTTAATATGTGTGAATGCGTTAAAATAAGTGAAATAAAGGGAGGATATCAGAACATAGTTAGATACTCTCGTTGATAATACTCCTATAAGGTTATAAAAAATGCAAGTTGGGTTTTTTTGGTCAATCCAAAAATCAAATTCTTCTCCATTTGGTAACGTTTTAACGTTTTCCAATATATTGTGGATTAGTGATTTAAAAACAATGACAGATAACAAGAATTGCCTATTCTCATAGCAGCTGCATTTTGCATGTTTATTTTCAAATACCATAATGTGTCCAATATATATATATATATATAATGAAACTGATATTGATAGATGGAAAAATGCTGAATACAATGAAGTTGTCACATGTGAATTTGTACTATAGTTTATATTTTATTGTCTTTTACCAATTCCAATAGTTTTTTTTTGTTAAAGACCAATTCCAATAGCAATTCAACAGATTTTGATGCTTCGATATATGACTTTATCCGACAACTCTTCCACTCATTATTCTTCTTGCTAATATTTTAATAGTCACAAACTATACGATATATTTAACTTTTATCGTAATGAAATGCTTAATATAGAAGTTTTCACATCAACTTGCTTGGCCCAGCCAAGTTTAAGTCGTAGTGGGCATGATTGCATGAGAATCATAGAAAAGTAATACGTACTCTTGTCATTGTTTTTTTTTTCATATATACTAGAGTAATTACACAAAGTAGTGTTAAATAACTTGGAAATTAAGTGTACTTTTACAACACTATTTTACCATTATTATTCACATGAAAAAGTCTAACTTAATCCTACATTTTCTAATTAATTTTATTTTTGACATTTCTCTCTCATGAAAGAATATTCATGACGGAAATTGAAAGAAGAAAAAGAAAAAGAAGAAGAAGAAGAAACGGGGAAGGAGAAGAAGAAGAAGAAACGAGGAAGGAGAAACGGGGAAGAAGGAAGAAGAAGACGGGGAAGGAGAAGAAGAAACGGGGAATGAGAAGAAGAAGAAGAAGAAGAAGAGGTGTTAACGATATGATAACCGGATTATCTCAATAATTTCTATGACATGATAACCGGATTATCTTATATTTCCATATTTCACATTTGTCTGCGAAATGATAACTGGATTAACACGATAATTTATAATATGATAATTGGCTTAACATGACAATTTCATAAAAACGAACATGATAACTGGGTTAACATGACAATGTTAACGATACCAACTATATGTTAACGATGCTAACAATAATAATTGGGTTAACGTGATAATGTTAACGATGTCAACAATATGTTTTCTGATTATGAATAGTGGCCGTCGAGTTTCAATGAATAGTAACAACCGCCGTTGATGAACATTGTCACCGGATTCTTTTGTCAGAAGATGATTTTCAGACCAATGACATTTCTGTAATTATTAAAAAAGCAAAGGTTATTTTGGATTTTCTCTTTCCTCTCTACCTAATTTCCAAATTATTACCTAATTTTTTGGTCAACTTATCATATACACTAAATTTACTCTATATACTATCCCTTTTTGTTTATTGTGTCTACATATTTTCGTACCTAATTCATAGAAAAATGTTCATGTTCTAAAAATCTTACTACAAGTACAATTTTGTTACAATGATATGGGTATAAACTATTCGCTAGGTTATGGAATCGTATATTGATATTGATACATAGAGCTCTGTTATATACACATAGAGAGTTTTACAAAGAAGAAAGACAATATACAAAACTAATGATAGCATGCATAATTAAAGGGATTCTAACGTATATATCAACGTATACTTTCTATATATATAAAATTTCTCACACACCCCCTCAAGATAGACGGGGAGAAGCGAGTATGATCTTGACTAAAAACGATAAATGCTTTGTAAGAGCATCGGCCAACTAGTCCGTAGAGGAAACATGAGAGACCCGTAGCTGACTTGTTTGAATGTAGTTGTAGACGAATTGATAATCCAATGCTAAATGCTTCATTCTTGAGTGAAATACAGGGTTGGCAGCCAAGCAGGGGCGGATCCATACATTTATTTAGTATGGGGCACTTAGTGTAATTAATATTAAGATTAAAAGCATTGAAATAAATTTTGCACTAATAACTTAAGGAAAAAAAAAACAGTGTGGGGCACATGCCACACCTCCTCCTTACCTGCATCCGCACCTGCGGCTAAGTATGTTGCGCCGATATTATCACAATATATATTTGGAGGTGTAGTAGAAGTAACTTCAAGCTCGGCGTGTCACATCCATTGATCGCATCAATTATAGCGTGTACTCTTCACTAAGACCCGCAAGTATTATTTCCGTAAGATCCTCAGGATCCATTGGTATGTCGAGGAGGGCAAGATCTTCGGCTTTAGATTTGATGATCCAAAGATATTCACTGATTGTCTTTGAGCCTTTGACACATGGTTGGATCGGAAACTTCAATAGACGAATGTGACCGCGAGAAGCATTTCCGAATGTATTAGCCAACATGGACCACACTTCTTTGGTTGTGTTGGCGCTAGAGACCACCGACATGGAGATCGCACCAATCAGCGAGTTGTAGAGCAGGCGATCTTGACGTTTCCATATGGAGTATAAGCAGGATTCGATGAGGAGATTCCATCAAGTATCACCGTTGGTGGCGGAGCTATGTTAGTGTCGTCAATAAAATGCTGAAGTTCATGACCTTCAAGTAAGGCACGTACTTGTCTGATTTACATGAGATAATTCAGAGTTGTGAGTTTTGTAACACTCGGCATGTTGACAGAGAGGAGGGTGCTCTGCGGATCTTGAGCGTTAAACACCGATGTACATTCTGGGAATAATACATTATATATATGAAAAAGAAATAGAGAAGCCGAGAGATGAGAGAGAGATTCGCGGCGAAAAATTTGAACACCTACTGTTCTGGTATCATATTAGGTTATGAAATCGTATATTGATACCGATACAAAGAGCTCTGTTATATACAGAGAGAAAGCTTTACAAAGAAGGAAAAACAATATACAAAACGCATAATTAAAGAGATTCTAACGTATATTTCTATAGATATAATATTTCCTATATGCATAAACTACGTTAAGATATTGTTCCAAACATTAGGCAATAACAATGATATTTTTTACCAAGATATTTCGAATCTAAGCCTATAATATATTCGGCCCAGGAATCTAAGCAAAATAAACCTCCTTCTAAATACCGATGCTGGATTCATGATTTTTTTTCTTGCTAAAACTGAATTCAGGATCTTTTTGATATACAATTTTTTTTTGGATAGTCATATATATAAAGTTAGAAATTAGGTTAATATTGTTTATTAATTAGTCTTTATAATATGTAGGTCGACAATGGTTCAACTTTATGATACAAGTCTAATAATAATTAATTAACATCGATTTTTTTGAGTTGAAACATATTATATGTCTCTCTAGCTATCATAACTTCGTGAGGCTCCGTTTAAATAGAAACCGTCCATAGCAAAATTCTTTTAAAAGAATACACTGAAACTAAAGCAAAACCCATTTGTCAAGAAAATAAATAACCTTTCTTGTTTTCCTTTTTTTATTACTAGAATGTTGCAAGATTGTCATGAAATAAATTGCGGCGCACCTCTTAGTACTCTACAGTATAAAAGTATTGATTGATATAAAAGTGTATCCGAGAAAAAGGCAAAGAAGTGGTGCTTCACAGTGAAGTTGTTTCTTTACTTTCTTTATTGTCGGAATCAGACTGAACGAAGTCTTCGATTCTTAAACAGAGTAACAGACTTTCGCAAGTTGCGGCTCTTAAGTTTTCAATTTAGTAAGATTATTAAAAACAAATATCATGATTTTTTCAATATATTAATAATAATCTAAAAAGATAAACAGAACCTGACGATAACGAACGCACGAAACTCGAGACGCAGTATATATTATCCTTATCCGTCACCGTCCCATGTTCTTTCTACCAATTTCCTTCCTTCCCTCCATTTATTTATTCGTTTCTTAGATTTTTTTTTTCGTTTCTTAGATTTTCTTGAATATTCTTAGATTTTCTTGAATATTCTTTTGTTTTTCTTAGGCTTCTGCAAATATCTTCCTCGAGAATTGATAGTATTTGTTTTCTGTATCAATGGATAAAGATCTTGCGACTTGCGACTCTTTTTTTGGTTTTGGTAGCATGAACCAATCACATACTGCAAATTTTTATTCTCTTTATTTATTTTTCCTTTCGGCTACTTTTATCGTAGTTTATACTTTTTCGCTATATATCTGCTTAGAATTATTTATGTTTTTTTTTTTTGGTTAAAGCAGAATTATTTATGTTGTAACAACAAAGAAGATTTCAATGATTCTTCTGTATCCTACACATTATAGAGTCTTCAACTCGTTGCTTGGTATTAACGCATGACATTGTTATTTCCAGTCGTTTTGAAAAGTAATTTGTGATCGCTATCTGCAACTTTTAGATTCACAAACTATTTTTTTTTTTAAAACACTGTTGGTATAGACAACATAAAATCGCATTTAGATATATCTAGATGAATCAAAATTAAAAAGAGAACTTTTTTTTCTTCCAAATTTGGATGTTTTGAACTTTTGAGTTATTGGAGAGATAACCAACATCGACTAAATGATTTATCTTTTATGATAATTGATATGTGATATATTTAACATCTCAATCAATACAATAGCATCAGAATCGGTTTCTAACATTGGAGCTCATGTATTGACTTGACTCTATACCGAAATCGTCTCCTTCCCAAAAATATATAAACTTTACTCTGGTTTCGCAATCAGTTGCACAACTTTACCGAATATTAAAATAAAAGTTTAATATTTTCAAAATTATTTGATAGGTAAGTGCTTTTTTATTAACTAGTTCACACATAAAATTATAAAATTGTAGGTACCACGAAAAATAACGACGATACTGACAAAAAAAAAATGCTAGAAAAACGGTGAATAATTCAGGAGTAGGAAAATTCATTCGTGCCATCAAACAATGGTATATATATATCTTTTGGTTTGCTAGTTTACTTAGCTCCTACCACACAACTTACTCGTTTAATTAAATAACACATTTACATTGAACAAAATACATACGTAAAAACAAAAACATACGAAAGAAAATAGATAATTATGGAAGTATTTAAGAAATGTGAAATGTGAAATTTCAAAAATAGCAACGGAGAAAAAAAGTTTCAATCTCTTGCTTAGCTACTTAATATAATAATATATGTCTATATATAGATATGTTTAAGGAATTTTTTGTCTTTTCGGGGGCAAGTCTCCTACAAAACAAGTAGAGATGTGAAGGCCCAAAAAATACGATGGACGAATGTTTTTCGATGGTTCGTTGACGCCCAAATCAGAAAATGTATAAAGAAATACTACGGAGTGGTGAATCGGAGAACGGAAGAAGTGATCGAAAAACATGGTGAAATAAGGTGCCTATTGGGTCCTTAAGAAAGGATGGATCCACAACGGGTTTTAGACGGTGGACTTTTTATGGTGAAAGAGAGGAAAACAAGAGGTTGGGTGAGGAAACTCCACGGTTTAAGAGCAACCGTGGAGATGACCAGAGAATGGTCGAAAATGAGTCTGAGAGTCTCGGGAAGAATAAAAACTAAATGTTTAGAAGTAGTAACCACAAATATCTCACATCAATCTATAACAAAGCATAAGAAAAGTGTGAACACCCTTCTCGTTGGAGAAAAATGAATAATTATAAAGTTTTACCTTACTCGGGTTAATTAGTATATCGGGTCGGATCATGGATTGTCGGGTTATTGGGTCGGGTTCGGATTCGTTGAATGGGTCTTGTACCCAGAGCACGTCTGACTTCTCACCTACTTTCTTTGGCGGTATGCGCTTGCTATTCGACCAAGCCTTGCTACACGTTATCTCTCACAGTGTACGGCTTTGGCGGCAGCGGATTAGGCGCGGTATGGATATCTCTCATATGCTCTTCCCTAGGCTCCAAGCATTGTCACTTTCACATATCATATGTGAACATAAGGTATTAATTGCATGATCTATAGGTTGCCAGAAGCATGGTGTAGGTTTGAATATATTCTAATTGCCGAATGAAGGGAAAATACACGTATTGAAACAACTATTCCCGCCCAAACGAATGGCGTACCTGGCCTGAATCCTTTGATACCAGGGATCGGGCAGTCGAGGCTATCACGTCCAGTGCGCGCCTTGCTCCCATTACCTTTGTGGATTACTCTTTCCCGACCACGACCTCTCCAGATTAATGATCTTCGGACGAGATAAGGAAAGAATAACCACTCACTCCTTCTGACCACTCATCCCATGGTATCCTCGTGCCTGACAATGTGGCGAACCCACGTTGAGGAATAGGGGGTCATATAACACATGTTAAATTTATATGTTAGTAGTTTTGCTATGTGTAACTAAAGATTTTATAGCTCACTTGGTGTATACAGTCCATAGTTGACACCCCTCAGTTGGGTTCGATCCTTGAGATATGACTATCTTTTTATTTTTATTTAATTAATTTTTATGTTTGCACCTTCTAAAATTTAATCCCGGGTCCGCCACTGTGTGGCATGCATTGTCAGATGCAGGGAGTCTGGAGGCAGGTGGCCTTAGCCGGATCTTTTAGTTCTGTAGATTCCAAGACCTGAGGTACTTGGGCCGTAGGCCCAAACAAAGCCCTTTTTAACCCATGGGATCATACCTGTAAAAAGTCATATATGTGCCAATACGTAATTCGACCACGTAGGAAGGACCGTATTCATCCCAAATAATAAATATCAATGGAATATATTACATAATGTAGTTGTCAGTGAGCAACAGATCTATACACATTCATGCAGTAGATAACACGATTACTTTTTATGATTATGATTATTATTTTTTTTTTCATCTGAATATTTTTCATTATATAATACAAAAAAGATACATGGATAGAATACGTTTTTACTACACAAAGTCGCGGAAACGAGAAAACTCCGGAAACAAAGCCCAAAAAGGGAGACAAAGCCCCAACAGACAGGGAAACAAACGAGGAGATAATATCTAAGAAAACGGAAAGGATGGTTTAAAACATAAAACTTCAAAGCTCAAAACCATGAAACTCTGAAAAAGAAAACTCTCATGAGCCTTCCCATAGAACCAGTAGCAACGGAGTTGCACCACAAGACCAGAGCCTCGAGAGAAACCAATCAAACATCAACCACCAAAAGCTGGATAGACCGCAGATAGCATTCAACCGAGCTCAACACAACAACTCCAGCAGAAACGAAGGCAGGACCAAACTAATTCAGAGAACATAAACTAAACCAAATTGCCACAGACAAAGAGCGGAAGAACTCGAACCAACAAGAGCACAAGGAGAAATTCATGAACATCGACATGGGATACGCCAAATAGGACCAACAACTCAAACACGCGGACACTCGTCCACTCAGCCTCAGTCATCTACGGACCGAAAACTGACGACATCCTCGCAAAAGAAGAACTGAAGATCGAACCCACTGCATCGCCTTGAAACCAACCCAAACCCCAGAATATGAACAAATAAAATTTAGTAGATGCTCCACAGCGAGATACCATCTGAGAGACGCACCCATTGAACGAAACCTAAGCCAAATCGAATCTCAGCAGCCTCGAGAAGGCAAAAATGGAGAAGAAGAACTAGGAGCGAAACCTAATAAACCCAAATCAGAGAAAAAAGAAAGGCAAGACTCCGGCTGGCACAACCACGCTACACCAGAAACCGTCGAACCAGAGCCTAACCTAACAAACTTAACCACTGAACAATCTGAAACCATCGATTAAACCTACCCTTAACAACAAAGAAGGCCAACACCAAGCAAAGCTTATGGAGAAAAAAACGATGGAAAGATATTATCCAACAAAGGCAACAACGATTCATCCGAAGGCGGATCCGAAATAACAGAGCCGCCAGAAGATAGCACCGCTCTTTGCAAATCCCATCGCCGAAAAACGAAAAAGACCCTAACCGAGACGCCACCAACGAACAATCGCTTTAAAATCCGCCAAGGGAAAGCCAAGAATGGCCTGAACCCAAAGAAAACGCAGAACTACACAACAACTGGAACCCACTCACGGCACGGCAAGAACCATCGGCAACCGAAGTGGTCAAGGCGGAGAACTGAGAAAAAAAACCCTAAAGCGGCTAGACCTAATTTTATCGCCTCGCATAGCGTCTTTATGCAAATGTTTTCATTCACGACAGGTTGATGTGATTATGATTATCTAATGAAATAGAAATTAATTTTAATAGGTGTAGACGTCATCTTAGCTCACATCATAGATCAGAGTAGAATCATGTAGGTATTTCGTTTTGCCAGAGAATCCAAATTTTTTTTTTTTTACATAGATTCAATGGCCACAACATTGCATTTAAAAAAATAGTAGATTTTAAATTTATGCGCTCTTGTGAGATAATTTTGTTGTAATATATAAAATGTGAAATAAAAAATAAGAACTAATTTAAATGTTATTGATTCAAATATGTTTAATTTATAATTTTTAAATTTATAATAGATTTAATAAATGTTTGGCAACGGATTATTCGAAAACAAATTCTAAAAATGCTAATGTTGTAATATAATAAATGATTTGAAGTTTTTTTGCATATGCTAACAAGTAATAGCACCACTTGATTCTGAAGAAACGGTAAACTAAAATGCCCATAATTAATTGTTTTATTGACAAAACTAATTCATAGTGACAGGGGCTAGGGGTGGGCACGGAGCAAATATTATGGATTTTTTGGGTATTTGCGATCCGCTCCGCTTCGTCCGGATATTTGAGTTTTCGATTCGCTTTGATCCGAAAATACGGATATCTGGAATTTCAATATATATATCCGCGGATATCCGATCCGATCCGTTAAAAATATTAAAAAAAAAAAAACCAAACACATAAATTTCAGAAAATTAGATATATATGCTTTAAAAAATTACTATCTAACTTGCATTCAAAAATAGTTCCAAAACACAAACACTAGAAATACAAACTTAATAAATCTATCAAACACAAACACAAGAAAAAATTATAAACTTAATAAATTTATCAACCAGACCTAAATTTAAATCAATCATCAATAAATATATTATCAGATGTTATGTTTTTCGACTCCATCTCTGGAAAAATAAGATAAATAAATATACACGTATTCTCAATAGAAAAAAAAATTCATAATATCATATGTATATACATAATTACATATATAAATATATGATTATAAGTTTACGGAGGGGAGCGGATATCCGACTTTTTTAAAAATGGTATTTGCGATTTGCTCCGTTTTTTACGGATACTACATTTTGCTATTTGCTTTGCTCCGAACATTTACGGATATCCGAATTTTTCGAATCGAATCAAAACGAATACCGGATCGAAGCGGATATAACGGATAATTTGCCCAGCTCTAACAGAGGCCCATTTTAAAGATACGCATATATAATTCAAAGTTTCCGAATATTCCTTGGAATCCGTAATATACATTACCCCAAATCAAACCTAAACTAATATATATATATATATATAGATGGAATAGGGTTTGAGAACACTGTATGCATCCACTTCATTGACTGAGCAGATAAATCTAGAATTAGGTCGTCTTATGCCAAACCCAAATTGGGCGGCTGAAACCAAGTGCATGAACATCAATTTAAACATGTTTTTTCGTTTCTATAATAATAATGTTGAGTCAAAGGCCAACGTTTTTTTGTTAATTTGGAAGTTTCGCACACACAAAAAGCCCTCGCTAGACTATTCATGACAAGAAGATCTTTTCATTTTCAATCAAACGAATATCTGAAAAAAAAAGTCATTAAGATTGTATTGAATCCTTGGACTATTCAGAGCTAATGGGCTTTTAATATAAGATAATAATACCGAGCATCATCAGAACCATTAATTGTGGCCTAGTAAAATCTCAATGTAAAAAGAGGCCCATGTGATGGAACGGTTTTTAATCACTCAAATTCATGTGACGCAGATCATCCGTTAAAATACCCGGAATCGAAGAACCGAACCGAACCCGACCCGAAAAAAGGGAACCGAACCGAACCCGGAACCGACAAAATACCCGAACGGATCCTAGACTCCAATACCTGAAGAACCGAAACCGAACCCGAACCGAACCGAGAATCGAATGGGTACCCGAAATACCCGAAATATAATTATATACCCAAAATATTAATTATATTTAGACTTGATATAACCCAATTACCCAAAATTATAATTATAAAATCCAAAAATAGCAATTATTGTTAGACCGAAATATCTAAAATAATAAAAAATTTGAAAATTCTTAATTATATTTGTCAAAATTTAACCAAATTTTATTCAAATTTAGCATTTTTTTAGTTTTTTCCTATATTTCGGGTACCCGAAACCGACCCGAAAATACCCGAACCCGAACCGAATTTTATAAATACCCGAATGGGTCCTTCAACCCAATACCAAAAAGATCCGATACCCGAAAGACCCGATCCGAACCCGAACGGGTACCCGAATGCCCAGGCCTACCACAAACAAAAAAATGTGACAAACATGAGAACGTTTTTTTTTTTTTATAACGGTGGCTATCCGGTTCAGCTCCAGGGAATCGTGCCATACGTCACACCCGAGTTAATGCCGACCGACTAAGTGTCAGTGGGTAGCTGATTCACCCACTACCGGATTACCAGGTTAATTGCTTGGACCTTTGGCCGAAGCCCAAACTTCCCACATGTTTGTGCTATTGTTTCGAGGGCCAGCTTAGAGGGCCAGTGTCGAACCCTGGTTGATACCAATATGGAGAGGGACCCTACCACTTCACCTACCACCCGACCACGCCCGTGTGGGGTGAACGTTTTTTGCCAACAGAGTCTGAAATTATCAATGCAAGGCTTAACCGCTTACTTACAATTATACAAGGGGAAAAAATTACCATTATAAAAAATACAAGTAATTTAAGAAGTGAACAAAAAAAAGAGATTAAGAAATAGAGAAAGAAGACGAAGAAGAGAGGTGATTAATGCTCTATTTATATATGGCCAGCGTCGACTTTATAGGCCCAAAAATTCTGGATCATTTGGACTGGTTTAAATGGTTAATGGTTCAGCTGGTCTAACCCGATGGATTGAATGAACCGTAGCTTTCAAAATGATTAAACGACAGTAAAACAACACATTGCCCTCAGCAATAAAGCCCAACAAATTGAAGAACTCGAAAATCAATATAAAACCCTCAACGGGAAGAAAACAAATGAACAAATGTCAACCTCCTTATCAAAGCCTACGAAAGGCTCAAAAATCAAAAAAAAATTGGCTCAAAAACAACACATTGCCCTCAGCAATAAACGTCTCTTTGTAGGTATTTAGCAAGTTTCCATTGTTCTTTAACTACTCTAATTTCTCGAACATGTGGATAAAAGACTATAAAAGATAAGGCAAGCTTCCACAAAAAGGTTCAAGCATGGCTGATTTCATTGGACTGAAGTGTAAGTTTTCTTGCATGTTTCTAAACACTCCATTGCTTCATACTCAGCCCATTTAGGTAAAGTCTTCTAAAAAAACTTCCTTACAGAAACAAAATAGATTGAGAAATGTCATTTTGATTTCTAACACGAGAGCGTAGCCTCCATCGGTTTTACACCACTTGTTGGTGGATAAAATTGGGACACAAAAGTTAGTTAATTATCGAACAGTGGTATGGACATAGAATATATGTGCGCTCATAGTATCTTTGAATGTCGATTCAAGATGCAGAGGAAAAACACGCATAGGCGGAAATTCAATCTAACATCTCTGAATGGATTGAACAATGTAATTAAATTGATCTTCCTGATTTGGTGAAACTTTTGATATTGCTTCTGTATTAGAGACCATATATTCCGGCGATAACCAACTCAAATTATAAGTAGTCGACTGAGGCGAACATAGACTTCTCCGCATGTTAACAAACAAGAAGCAAGTTCTGATTCAGAACCGAATAAAACATTTAGACTTAATTATTGAGGAAATAAAAGGAAAGAAATTGAAGAACTCGAAAATGAACTTGTCCGCTCGAAGACAAACGACCTCCTTCTCAAAGCGTTCGAAAGGCTCGAAAAAGGAAGAAAGCATATGGTTCCCATTTTCCTTCTGTAGGAGCAAATTATTTGCAGCACTACGGAAACGTAATTGAAACAGAGAAAACATAAACGACGTTAAGGAAAGAATAACGAGAGGAGGCGAGTTTATAGAACTCTTTCCTTAACTCTTTGAATCACCCGTAGTGCGACGGGAATCTGTGATCCAAGAGTCCAGGATACAACCAATCATAACCGGTTTCGCTATCACTCGAACACACGGTTCTAAACGAACTTAAACACTACGATACTCTTGAAATACTTACTTTTAGAAATTGAGAGAGATTGCTGGATTTTGAGTTTAGAAGTCTCTAATCAGATTGGTTAAGAAGACGATTAAAACTTTGTGTGTATATATGCTGGTTTTTGGATGGCGTTGAATTTTAGATATTTCAACCAAGTCAACCACAAAATCAAGGATATGGGCAACGTGAGCAATCAACAATCTCTCCATGATTCCGATTCTCAAGGAATCGTGAAAACAAGGAGACCGAGTCTCACGGTAATCAAGAAACGGAGCTTGATTTTCTCCGTTCAATCCCGACCCAGCAACTACCGGAGCTCCGACTTGAGCCCGGCCCATTTCTTATTCACACAATTTTATTTTACTAAGCCCAATTGGCTTAAGTAAAAAAATCGGTCCAACAATCCCCACATGAATAGAAATGACTCTAAACATACGAAGACTCGACTGACTCGATAAACTGGACTTGACTGGACTAGACACAACTTGACTAGACTAGACAGACTTTCGAGAGTATGCGAAAATGTAACTGTATCTGAGAGGTAGCATTTTTCAGCTTTGAACCAATCATTTTTAATATCTGTCGGATTTACTTGGCCAGGAGGTGAACATGATGTCTTGAACCACCCGAACTTTTATGTAAACCGAGACAACAGCTATCGCGCAGCGACATTTTCTCGTAGAACTAAGTTCTCTATTGTGTTCATTTTGGCCATGAACATTCCTGGTTATTCATGAGGGAACTTAGAGAATATAGCCTCACTTTCATTCTCCTAGAAACGGCCCCATTTCACACTCATTAGGTGATCTGCCATTAGCTTTGTTTTTTAGAAGCATCCTGTAATACTTCACGAATATCTCAAAACTATGAAATCATTAAAAGCCATCGCTTAACCTCAACACATACAGGTATCACTGTTTTTCATCTTAGGAACTTGGTAGAGACATAGTCTCACAGTGCTCACTACTGAATCAGCTTGATTTTGTTTTCCCTTTGAACCCAGATCTTGGGATCTCCAGTCACATAGGTGGGGTTTCCATTAAGCGTCATCTTTATTTATAGGGTTTAAACCCATTCCTCTTGATAATTTAACAACTTGATCTCGCGCCAGACTTTTTGTAAAAGGATCTGCTAAGTTTTCAGCCGACTTGATGTAATCTATCGTGAGTACACCTGTCGAGATCAATTGTCTAATGGTCTTGTGTCGTCTTCTAATATGACGAGATTTACCATTGTATAAATTATTCAGTGCCCGAGATATAGCCGATTGACTATCACAGTGTACACGTAATGCTGGCACCGGTTTTTCCCACATCGGGATATCTTCCAAGAAGTTCCGAAGCCACGCAGATTCTTCTGCAGCTTTATCTAAAGCTATGAACTCTGACTCCATGGTTGATCTGGCCAGGAGAGTTTGTTTGGAAGATTTCCAGGATACTGCTGCACCACCAAGCGTAAAGACATATCCACTTGTTGATTTCGAGTTCTTAGAATCTGAAATCCAGTTGGCATCACTGTAGCCTTCTAAGACTGCTGGTTCTTTACCATAGTGCAACCCATAACTTTTGGTGTATCGAAGGTAGTTCAATACTCTAGTTATGGCCTTCCAATGATTGTGTCCTGGATTACTCGTATAGCGACTTAGTACGTTTACTGAGTGTGCTAAATCGGGTCTAGTACAATTTGTTAAGTACATTAGACTCCCGATTACTCTGGCATATTCCACTTGTGACACTGGTTCACCTGAATTTTTTGTCAAGTGAAGATGAGGGTCAGCATAAGTTTTTGCAATCCCATTTGAGTAGTTCTTAAACCGCTCAAGGATCTTTACAGCATAATGATCTTGGGTTAGGATTATTCCATCAGAATGTCTGATGATTTTTATTCCTAAAATTACTTCGGCTAATCCCATGTCTTTCATGTCGAACTTGCTATTTAGTAAGTTCTTTATTTGACTGATCATGTCTTTATTGCTACCAATAATGAGCATGTCATCTACGTACAAACAGAGCAAAACGTATCCGTGTGGAGTACTTTTGATGTATATGCACTTGTCACATTCATTTATGCTGAAACCATTTGACATCATTACATTGTCAAATTTTTCATGCCATTGTTTCGGAGCTTGTTTAAGTCCGTACAACGATTTCACAAGTCTACATACTTTGTGTTCTTGTCCTGGGACAACAAACCCTTCGGGTTGTTTCATATAAATTTCCTCTTCTAAATCTCCATTTAGAAAGGCAGTTTTCACATCCATTTGATGGATTTCTAAATCTCTTAATGCTGCGATTCCTATCAGCATTCTGATTGAAGTTATTCTCGTTACTGGAGAATAGGTGTCGAAGAAGTCCAAGCCTTCTTTTTGTCGGAAACCTTGCACCACAAGCCTAGCCTTCTACTTATCGATTGAGCCATCGGTTTTCAATTTTGTTTTGAAAATCCATTTACACCCTAGGGCTTTAAACCCTTGAGGTAAATCAGTTATCTCGTAAGTATGGTTTTGCCTGATTGAGTCCATCTCACTATTAACGGCTTCCTTCCAAAGAGGACCGTCTGGGTAGACATTGCTTCTGTAAATGTTCTAGGCTCATTTTCAGCGAGAAAGACTACTAAAAATTCAGAACCATATGTCTTTTCCTTACGAGACCTTTTACTCCGTCTAGGTTCTTCTTCTTCTTCTTCTTCATCGTCATTAATAGTCGTGCCTGAACTACTTGCTTCGTTTCCAGAAGTGCAAGCATCTCGTTGATCACGAGTTCGTTTGTTAATATCTCTATCTTTGCATGGAAACACGTTTTCAAAGAATGAAGCATTTCTTGACTCCATTATAGTGTTTACATGAATATCTGGTACATCTAACTTATGTACCAGAAATCGATAGGCACTGCTATTATGAGCATATCCGATGAAAATGCAATCTACCGCCTTTGGTCCAATTGTGACCTTTTTCGGAGGTGGAATTGTAACTTTTGCCAGGCACCCCCACACTTTCAGGTATTTATACGAAAGTACATTATCTTTCCAAAGTTCATATGGAGTTTTTCCAGTTACTTTATTCGGTATTTTGTTCAGGATATAATTTGTGGTAAGCAGAGCTTTCCCCCCCACATGTTATGGGGTAACCCAGATTCCTGCAACATTGCATTGATCATTTTCTTAAGAGTTCGGTTTTTTCGTTCCGCAACTCCGTTAGATTCTGGTGAGTAGGGAGCGGTAGTTTGATGAATAATTTCGTGTTGTCTACAGAATGCATTGAAAGGTTCATCATATTCCCCTCCTCTATCACTACGAACTATTTTAATAGTTCTACAAAGTTGGTTTTCTACTTCCAACTTGTATTCTTTAAACTTTTCCAAAGTTTCGTCTTTACTGCGTAGTAAATATACATAGCAGTATCTTGTGCAATCATCTATGAAGGTCACTAAGTACTTTTTCCCTCCTCTAGATTGCACATATTTCAAGTTGCATAAATCAGTGTGTATTAAACCCAGAGGTTCGGTGGTTCGTTCGACACGAGGTGATGGAGTTTTCGTGAGTTTTGTTTGTACGCATGTCTCACATTTATTTTTACTTGTTTTGCATTTCGGGATTAGATTAGAATTCATTAATCTTTGTATAGATTTATAATTCACATGCCCTAACCGTTCATGCCACATATCGAAAGACTCGACCAAGTAAGAAGATGCATTCTTATTCATTGAACTGGACGCGGTTACATCATTTTTGACGACTGTCATTACACACATTTTGATCAGATCGTCCTTAACAAAACCCTTCCCAATAAAAACCCCATTTTTTCTTAAAATCAGCTGGTCAGACTTCATGTTGACTTCGAATCCGCCCTTGAGGATCTTAGTCCCAGAAATCAGGTTCTTCCTCATGTTTGGCACGTGCTTCACATTTTTCAGAGTGACTACGTTGCCTGAAGTCATCTTCAATGCCACGTCGCCGATGCCTTCAATCTTGGATTGAGACTCGTTTCCCATCAGCAGGTGCTTATCAGTCTTGTTCTTTTTGTAGGTGGAGAACTGGTCTCTGTCGATGCAGATGTACGTGGTTGCCCCAGTGTCATACCACCACGTTTTAGGATTCTCCTCAGCCATGTTGACTTCTGTGACCACCGCACACAGATCATCTTGAGTCAGGTTGGCCTCATTTTTCCTTGGAGCCTTTTTAATGCGACACTCAAAGGACTTATGGCCAGTTTTGCCACAGTTGTGACAGGTTCCAGTGACCTTCTACGAGCTCTCACCACCAAATGTCTTCTTTTTGAACTTCTGAGAGTTCTTTGGTGGAACTTTGCCTTTTCCTTTGTCTTGGCGCCCTTTGTTTTGCCATTTTTCCTTCCTTTGGTTTTGGTGCTCCACCATATTCGCGTTGGGTTCGCGAATTTCCACACCTATACCGATGTTTCTCCAATTCGTTGATTCCATGCGAAGTTTCATGGTTAAGTCTTCGAGACTCATCCATTTCTTCTTCAACTTGAGGTAGTTTTTGAAGACCGTCCAGCTAGGCGGGAGCTTCTCAATGACACATGCGACCTGAAAAGTCTCGCATAGTCTCATTCCTTCAGCATGTATTTCATGAAGAATTGTCTGCAACTCTCCGACTTGCTCCATTAATGGCCGCGAGTCCACCATTTTGTAGTCTAAGAATTTCGCCACAGCGTATTTCTGAGATCCAGCATCTTCTGTGCGGTACTTCTTGTCTAGAGAATCCCACAGCTCTTTAGACGTTTCGGCATTGCTGTACACATTGAACAGTGTATCAGCAAGGCGATTCTGGATGTACCCTTTGCACAGAAAATCTCCGTGTTCCCATGCCAGCTTGCTCGCAAGAGCGCGAGGATCAGTATTATCAGCTGGGAGAATTGGCTTCTCTTCACGGGTATACTTTTCCAGCTTCAGCGTGGCCAGATAGAAGAACATCTTCTTCTGCCACATCTTGAAGGCGGTCCCATCGAACTTGTCGGGTAGGACGCCTGCTGGATTCGCAGATGGCATTTAGACCGCCTGAAACTGTTCAGTGACCGCAGTTTGAACAGTAGCAGCTATCGGAGCAGGGATGGCGACTGTCACTGTTGGGAGATTCCCAAATTAGATCTGCTCATTACTGGTCGTAGTGGTGTTAGCGAATGTCACTCCAGTAACTCCAAAGGTTGTAGTCTCGACGATCGAAGCAGTCACGTTGGAGACGTTGGCGTTGTTTTTTTCCATTCTGAAAACAAAAAACAGATGCTAATTAGAAACGATTTGAGTAAAAGATGTGTATTAAGATGCAATAACACGATCTTGGACTTAACCAATTAACAATATTTCCAATTATCATCAAACGACCATATCGATTAAACATATATATTAATCGCAGGTTTTTGACTTTCATTAACAACATGCGCTTCTCACTAAATGGGAGCGAACGTATATAAAGTCAACCTTGGTCAATAATATCAAGCTTACAAACCAAAGCACGTTTAAAAGAAAATTGCAGGAATCTTAAGAAATTGCAGGTTTCTCAAAATTGCAGGTTTTTCAAAACAAAACAATTGGTTTCGTTGCAGCAGATTACGATACAGTAGAATCTCAATTCAAGTCTGATATCGAACCGGAATTTGCAGGTTTCGCAAAACCAGGAATCCAAACCAATGTAAATCCAAACCGGAATTTACAAGCGATCAATTGTTGGAATTTACAACAATCTTACTGAAAAAATAATTTCAATAATTAAAGCCAAGAGACAATAAGTCTCGATGCCTAAGTATTAGATTGGCTAAAACACAACAGCAATCTAACCACTTTAAGCGAGAGTTAGTACTGCAGGTTTTGATTTGCAAAATAATATTGCAGGTTTCGCAAAACCAAAAACAAAACAAAAAACTGCAAGTTTTAAACAATAAACAATTGCAGTGAATTAGTGCCAATTGTTAATAAAACAGCGCTGCAGGTTTTGTTATTGAGACTGAAATTAATCAAAAACAAAAACAATTGCAGGTCTCGTCATCAAAACATTTGCAATATGAACGCTGCAGGTTTTTTCCAAAAGAACCAAAAAACATTGCAGGCCTCGTCAATAAAACAATTGCTATTTTGAAGCCAATTGTTAAGAAGAAAACGCTGCAGGTTTTATTACTCTTACAGTTGCAACTCAACTGAGACTGAAATCAATCATCTTTCTCGATTGAATCAATCACTACACAATTCCGAGACTCGCAAGCTCTCGTCGTAGTGTGTTTGAAGTTTTAACCAATCGCAACTGGTAAACTAAATCAGAGACTTGTAATCAATCACAAGCTCTCGTCACACGTTTATGAAAACTCAGTTTCAATCCGTTAGACGTTTATATAACAACAACGGATTCAAAGAGTTAAGAATGTAGGAGCAAATTATTTGCAGCACTACGGAAACGTAATTGAAACAGAGAAAACATAAACGACGTTAAGGAAAGAATAACGAGACGAGGCGAGTTTATAGAACTATTTCCTTAACTCTTTGAATCACCCGTAGTGCGACGGGAATCTGTGATCCAAGAGTCCATGATACAACCAATCATAACCGGTTTCGCTATCACTCGAACACACAGTACTAAACGAACTTAAACACTACGATACTCTCGAAATACTTACTTTTAGAAATTGAGAGAGATTGCTGGATTTTGAGTTTAGAAGTCTGTAATCAGATTGGTTAAGAAGACGACTAAAACTTTGTGTGTACATATGCTGGTTTTTGGATGGCGTTGAATTTTAGATCATTCAACCAAGTCAACCACAAAATCGGGGATATGGGCAACGTGAGCAATCAACAATCTCTCCATGATTCCGATTCTCAAGGAATCGTGAAAACAAGGAGACCGAGTCTCATGGTAATAAAAAAACGGAGCTTGATTTTCTCCGTTCAATCCCGACCCAGCAACTACCGGAGCTCCGACTTGAGCCCGGCCCATTTCTTATTCACACAATTTTATTTTACTAAGCCCAATTGGCTTAAGTAAAAAAATCGGTCCAACACCTAAATATATATTCATTTTGATAACAAATGTCATAAATTAATCGTTAAAGAGCCTTATATGGCCGATTTTATGTGATGTTTCAAGATAGGCGAAGTTGCTTTTTATCATATTCATAGTTTAGGACCATAACTTTCTAACCTCAAATCTTGAAAACATTTTTCACATGTACAGTTCTATATAATGACCATTTTGTTATCTATGATTCATACATGCACATTATTATATCTGAATTCAGATTACGATACATCCAGGATAATAGCACAACGCCACAACCCACTCAGTTACATCTCTCAGCCAATGATGATTTGATAAATATATGCCATTTGTTATCAGAAAATATATATACGCCATTTGAATATATCACTAATTAAAGCTAGCCAGCTTCGAGTTTTTGTTTTATGATGGGTAATATATGGTAATGGTGTGCACGGCCTATGGACTATATGGTTATACTAGGATTTAATCCGCGCAGGATAATTTTTTTTTAATAAATTGTTTTGAAATTTAAGAAAAATTACTTTTATTTAAATTTTATAATATGCATAACTCATGATTATAGATAGAATTGTCAAACAGAATATTTAGTCTATTTAACCCGTTTTGCAGTAGACTAAAATATTATTCGGGCTAACCCGTAAAACATATAATCTTGAAAACATAACTATATTAATTATTATGCACCGTTTAATGATTCTAGTTTTGTGGTTAGTTCAGAAACTCTTTAAAAAAAAAATTTATTGTGTCTAACTTTTTATAAATTAGTCAAATATTTTTCAACTTTTATTTTGATATAAATTAAAATAAAATATAATAAAGTATAGTGAAAAATATATTAAGATTTTGAATAGATTTTTTTCTTTGAATATAATATATAGATTGATTATTATTTAAAAATATATAGTAGATAACATCTTTAATGCAAAATAAATATTTTCCATATTTTTACCACTAATTGTAAAAGACAATTATACTATTTCCTATTTCAATTATTCTTTGTTATTTGTAATGACATTTCATGTAATAAATTTACAAAACAAAGTTCATTTTCAAAAATGTCTTCTTAAATAATATTATAGAGATTGGTTGTGAGCTTAAAGGGCCTATCTATGTGAAATGGCTCTTTATTTGGGTTTACCTTGTGACACACTAATATACACAACTCTTTCAGGTCTAAAGTTGGTTTTTTTTTAATTGAAAAGCTGGTTTTGTTATAAGTTCACAAATCAAAAACTTGGTTTTGTTGTATAAAATACTTCTTTAAGTTATGATGTCTGAGTTTGTCCATCTTCTATATAATGAATAGTAAGTAGATTCAAATTCCGAGAAATCTATAGAAAGACAAGAAAAAAATCATTTAAGGATTAAATGGTCAGCACAAAAAAAAAGGATCATATGGTTTGACTTTGATATATACATATATCCAAAATATGAAAAATGTTTATACATACAGCAAACCAGTAATGAAGATATATAATATGCCTTTGTAATATAATAACTTTGTAAGAAAAAAAACACATTTTTCAAAACAAGAAGAGTACTTAACATATAATTTTACACAACTAATTTTATATTCCTCTGTTTTTATTAATTATAAATTTTATGGGCAGTAAAATTTGAGCTCATTATAAAAACAAATACTATATATGATAATTTAGTTTATACACTACTTTTTTCTTGTTTCCTAGAAAATTCGTTTTATATTTCAAAAAACAAAATTAAAGAGTCTTAATTCAAAAAAGCAATATAAATTAATATATCTTTTTATAATACATATTCTGATATATATATGTGTAAAAGTTTAAAGCAATACTTAATTTGAAATATTATTTACGCTATTCTAAAAATATTCTTATTAAACGTTGTCCAAAAAACTTCCTGTATCTAGAAAGTTGGCTCGCAAAATCATACACATATGCAACAAAAACGTACTACAACAAAGTACGATATGACATACATTACACACTTGTTGTTACATTGGAAACAAGACAAGTCAACAATATTCACAACACATAAAACCTAACTATATGTCTGCAAGCTAAAATATGTCTCGTTGATCAGAGTTAGATATTAACTTCACTAGCAATGATAATTATATAATACTATAGTTAATTATTCTTTACAACCCAAAAGTCTGACTTTTTAATTAACCATCCAAAACATTATCGAAATCCGGAAAGATAAAAAGAAAAAAAAACGTTAAATAAAAATACTCTCATAATTTCATAATATTAAATTCCACTCCTCCCTAGAATATTTCTTCCCTTCTTATTACTAATAAATATGAAATACATAAAAAAAAAAAAAATCATCATCTAAGAATCTGTGCATTTCCAAGCATCTGGTGATGATCTGACCGCATAATTCCACACCCTTTTCCTCCATATCCTCCACCAACACCCGTCGGTGCTGACGTCATTCCTCCGACGTTAACCACCACATGCTCCTCCAGCGACTGCACCTGTTTCTTGAGAAACTTAACGTAATGGATAGCTTCATCGAGCATCGACGCCGTATCCATCTTGGTCCCGCCGGGGACAAGCCGTTGAAGAATCCTAATCCGTTCGCTTATCCTCTCCCTTCGATGTCGAGCCGCCACGCTTTGTGGATCTTTAGAGATCCTCACGTTCTTTCTCTTCGGTGGCTTCACGGCTTCCGGATCAATATGTATCGGCTGCATCACGGCTATTCGAAAGATCATCTCTCGCATCGCCGCCATGTTAGCGTTGTCGCCGCCTCCTACTCTTATATCCGGGAGAGATGATGACGTGGAGGGGGCATACCGGAAATTTAAACCGGGTTGGTGGTGAGTGATGGTTGTTGGGTCAAGTAGTGGGAGATGGGTATGGGAGGGGCTGAAGAAGAAAGGATGGGTGTTGGATTCGGAGAGCATCATGATGTTATGGGAATTAGGGCTAGGGTTTGGGTTAGAGAAGTGATCAGGATGCTTCTCCATTTGCTGCATCATCATGTTCATTAGTATGTCAGAGTTATCCATTTTCTTCAACTTTTGGTTTGGGATTTATAGGGTTTCTTTCTCTTTGAGAGAGATATGGAGAAGCTGGTGAGATAAGGTATGGAGGAAGGAGAAGGATCTGACAAAGCTTGAATTTTTGTATGTCTGAATCACAGAAGAGGCGTGATGATGATGGAAGAGAGATGGAGAGTTATATATGTGTGAAAATGCAAACTGTTACTGCCAATCAGAGATTCAGCATTATAACAGGAAGTGAGGGATATATATAGCAGTTTGTGACCCATATATCCTTATTCTCTAACTTATTATTACATATAATATTAAGATATATGTATACATTATATATATATACACTATGTGACAGTAAGGATTGTTTCCTTTCTTCTGTTTTTCCACCCTCCTAAATTTTTACTCACAGACACAAATATATGTATGTATACTACTAGGTAGCTGTTGAAAAATGTTTTCTTGCTTTATCATGGATGTTCCAACCTTCCATGCATTGAATATTTATATTTCTTTTGCGCATGACATTTTGTTTAACTATATATATAATATAGTATATATATATAGTTTAGGAGATAACAAAGAAATTATTTACAGTGAATGTTTCCAATACTATTTTTTATAAATCACTTGGTGTTATATATTGACTTTGTCCGAGATCATATAGCAACTCGATAGCATAAGAATTTTATTATATCAGTAAAACCTATGATATCGAATGGTGAAAGAAAATAATAGCACCAATGAGTAACCCAAAACTATATATATTTTAGCTGATGAATGATAAATTCGTGCATTTACTATAAGAGCCATATTGACCGTCGATTGGCAAAACGATGATCCTTTGTCTGGATCGACGGTTTCGATCTTCTTAGTGAAGTAAATGTGTCACAAATCGGTGAGATGTCGGACCCACGAGTCGTGAACAAGGCTCTTCTGGAGTCTGGACAAATCAAGGTGCATGAATTTACCTATTTCCACATATATATTTGTTTCGAATCTTTAAAAGAATTTGAACTATGTATAATGGGAAGGAAAGAGAGTAGTCGTGTAGTCTTTTCCCGTTTTTTGTGGGTCTCTATGTTTGTCAGCCGCTTGCGGTTGCGGTCTGTGGCCAAATGCTACGGTTAGACGTAATTATTGTTGTTTGTTTGACAGCTGTGCGGCTGGTCGTTGCGACTGTTTGCAACAGAACGTTGAATATTTTCAGCGTCGAGAAATTTCGAACGCAGATCACAGCATCCAACCGCAACCGCAGCTGTAGAAAACTGTGTCTGGTAAACGAACATCATTTAGCCGCAACCACATATGCAGCAGGTAAACGAAAAGACTCTATATCTAAACTTTTTTTTTTTTGGGGGTGCAAATTGTATCTAACCTTTATACTACTTTTTTATATATATATATATAATTGTTAACTACCCCACATCCACATGAAATATGTCAGAAACCAGTGAACCCATCTGTTTCGCCGGGATCTGTTCAGCCGCCGGCGAAATTTTACCTTGATTTGGATCCAATTTTTTCTAGTAACTTAGATTGATGTTATAACTTTTCCAAATACAATTGAAGAAGACGTGAATATAGATAAAATGTATACGCCTCATTATTATATAGTATAGTGTATATTATGAAAGAATGTTATAGACTGATATAATTATCGCATCTCAATTGGTTGGTATATGGCACGCTTATCAAAGCCGATCGGCAAGGACTTATTGCGATCTTCTTTCTTTTTTTTTGTTTTAAAAAGTTTACGTGATCATAGTGTTTTTTGACCCCCAAACAAAAAAAAACACATAAAAATTGATAAAAAAAATTACTCGTGAATCAGGAAGCACTTTCAATAAAACAATTTAATAAATGATTCTTGCCTTAAAAATGCATAAGTCCAAAGACATACAAACTTCACTATCTTTCAATCAAGATTAATGTCTGGCTTTATTTATACAAAATCACAGTCTTTTTCTTTTCACATAAATACATAATAGAAAATCACATCTTTTTTTACGTCACATTTAATACATTAAAAATTTACTTTTGTTTGTTTGTTAGTTAATTAAACTATAACGCTAATTTCTTCATCTTCATCTTCTTCTTCTTCCATATAATTAGACTAAAATAGACAGACACAGTAAGTTGCTTCGGACTTGGTTTTACCCTCTTTTGTTGACACTGAAACATGTAAGAAAGCCAACGAAACGATGACGTTTCGCTGCCCTCACTTTTTTCAATTAAGAAACAAGCTGCTTTGAAAATAACAAACATAGATGCTATTTTCCCTTTTTCACCTTTTTACTTGAACAAAGTCACTGTAAGAATTAAACACTCCTCCTTCCCATCGAATCTAAATTTCTTAACCAAGATTCGAAGTCTTGTTCGTACTCTTTTTGTCTATCGAGGACTTTCATTTTGATTTTTCATAATTTTTATTGATCCTGTTTTCTCAAAAGCGGCCATATATGTCATTCATTACGTTATTGATTGATAAATGCCGTTAAAATCGACAGTGATATTTGCTTTGGTTCTGAACCCCCCAAAAAAAAAAAAAGAGAGTTAGAGCTGTCGAGATAATTTTGCTGATTATGGTTGATTTTGCTGATTAAAGGTTTAATGTTAATTTTCAGATCTATGTGACCGTCAGAACACAGGGTTAGAAACACACAAAATGACTAGTTAGTGGCTCTTAGGGCGCTGTAAAGATTTTAAATTTAGTTACAGCTTTTAAAGGCAATATATATATATATTGTTTGGATCCAATCTCTCGTGAAATATTTTATACTAGTTTATAAGATCACACAGTCCAAGTTTTATGTTTTTCTTCTTGTTTTATTCCTTGTTTTCTAGAGTTACTACTGTCGAGATAAATCTTCTGAAAGATTATGATTTGTTTGTTCGGCATTTTCCTTATGTATTTGTTCGTGGATATGATTTCTAAATAAATATTTGTAATTAAAGATCATATCTGATGTGAAAGTGAAACTAGGGTGGCCAATCCCAATTTTGGATTGGGTTTTTTAGGTTTTGGATTGGGTTTGGGTTAGAGTTATTTGGTTTGAGAATTATTTGACCTAATTCGATTTATATAAAATTTGGATCAATTTTTTTTAGGTTTTAGATCATGTTTAAATTGCTTGGATCGTAAATAATTTAACCAAAATAAACGTATATCTAATTTTATTTGGATTGTTTAGATCTTGTATTAGGTTTGGTTATTGAGTGTTTATAAAAATTAAAAAATTACAATGATATCTAAAATAAATTTTTAACGCCAATTATAATAAATAAAATAATTTATAAAATCTAGAAAAAAAATATCCTTGATATACTATATAAATAATATATGTAAAACTAATATTGGATTTTATTTGGGTTTTTTTAGTTATCTACATACCAATCCAAATAACACAAACTCAAATTAATTAGTAAAAATTATTATATCCAAATATGTTTTTATAGAAATTTATATCCAAACTAATTGAAGTTTTTTAAATTGAATTGAGTTAGATTGTATTGGGTTGTTTTAGATTAACCACCCATTTGTGAAACCTCCAAAATGAGACTTTCTCTGTATCAGAAATGTTTGATGTTCTGGATTTTTCACATATATTAAGAAATAATCTTAACTAATCATTTTTTTCTTTTTTTGTTTGATTAGTTTAATGCACGGTTTGGTTTTCAATGCTGAAATTTGACTTTTCACCTCCTCTCCCTAAAAGGATTAAGAAGAAACAAAAAGAATTAGTATTGTACTTAACATGAAATTTGACATTTCACCTCATGTCCCTAAATGCTCCAATTAATTAGTGATACAAGGATTTTTCATCCTTTAGAGTCAATTCTCTAAATGCCTATCGAGCATAAGAGGTTATCGAACCTATTGGGAAATGATTTCAAGCACTAAGAATGCAAGGAACCTATGTAAGTTAAGCTAATCGAAGGGAGTTTTGATTAAGTATCTAAGACAAGTAATAAGATAACTAATAAGATGTGAAAGCAATAAGCAAAACGAATCCTAAGATGGGATAATCGATATTAGGCAATCAAAGCATGATCCAAGGCATTCATTCACACAAACAAGCTATCCCTAGGTTAATGATCTCTAATCTTGATTAGTCCTCTTTCAAGGCACTAATCACTATGTTAATTATCAAATTCATTAGCAAATCATCATTTGTGAATTATCAATCAACATGCATTGAGAATATAAACTAGATCAACCAAAAATATGCCTTAGACAACTATTCCCATAGGCCAAGAACATAAATCCTTTGAATAATTTGGTCAAGGCATTTCATCAAACACTTGGTGTTCATGAAATGCCTTATGATCTAGACCTACTCTTTCAAGCTAGATCTAGCATTGGGAACATTAAACAAAGAAGGATAATATATAATCTAATCCTAAACACCTTAGATCAAGCCTTGAATCCCCTAAATCTAACCCATCTCAAGATCCTAAAAGACTACTCAAGACCCATTAAGAACCCCTCAAAATCAGTTTTGATAGAGGATGATTCCATAGATAGATGTTGAATAATCAAGATGAAAAGAAGATAATAAGAAGAGCTTTAATCAAATAAACACTTAATTGCATAAAAATAGAAGATCAATCATACAAATCACTCTTAGAGAGGTTTTTGCATAGAAAAGACTTAGGCCTTAAAGATTAGGTCTTTGGGCTTAAATACTGAACAGTAACGAACCGGGTCAACCCGGAACAAACCGGGTATTGACCCGGTTAAAATAAGCAAAAAGAGGTTGGTATCGATCGATACCCTCGGTATCGATCGATACCCTTGGTGTCGGGCCAGTTCTTCAAGGGATACCGAGGACACACCTCGGTACCGTTGCTCCGTATTAGGGCCATTTTCCCCCGGGTCTTCCTGTGGCTGTACCGAGCTGGAGTACCGAGCAGGAGTACCGAGCAGGAGCACCGAGCAGGAGCATCGGTACTGTCTCCTGAAGCATTTGGTATCGATCGATACCGAGGGGTATCGATCGATACTTGGTGTTTGGATACCGAGGTCACTCCTCGGTATCACTGCTCCGTGTTAAGGCTTTTTCCCCCGGGTCTTCCTGTGGCAATACCGACCCGTGACACGGAGCAAAGACGTCGGTGTAATCCCTTGGTGCTTCGGTATCGATCGATACCAAGGGGTATCGATCGATACTTGGTGTCTGGCTTTGTCTCCTTTCTTCGGGTGACGGATTCTCCTCGTTTAACACCTGAAAAGGACTCCAAAACATGCAAGACACTCTAGGACCTAGCATGAGAACCCTAAACTCTAAATGAGACTTAAATGCAAGATAAGACCATGATTATGCATGAAAACTATACAAAACCATGCATGAAATACATGCTAAAACATGTAATATGAGAGTATATCAATTAGTCTTGTAAAAATTTTTTTAATTAATTAACCAAATGACATTGTAAACAAAATTGCATTAATTACAATGCAGAACATCAACCTTTCTGATACAAAAATAAAAACCCAAAACATCAATATTTCTGATACGGAGGGAGTAGTATAAAACTTACAAAATAGCTAGGCTTTAATATATTGGTAATTAATTACTTCTGACTTTTTGTTGAGTCTGATTTATATGTTTAAAAATAACATTGTCGTCCTATTATTTGGTTGAGTATGGGCATTGTATTAAAATAACAAACATTGGGATCTTCCAAGCAAAATATAGCATAAAATTCTCAATTTAGTTATTTTATTTTTATTAATTGAATAACTAAATTGGGGTAGGTTGCCTCCGAAGGCAAGGTAGTGATACAGCTGTGTTCATGTCCCAAGCATCATCTATGTCCGTTGCTCCTTATTAGCACCACAATTTATATCACGATTTCCGACAAAATTAAAATACTACTCCGTAATTAAAATATTCACAGTTGAAAAATGAATACTAGTCATTTTGTTAATACCGTAAAAAAAACATAGTCCAAACATAACTGATAGTTTCTGATATATTTCGACTCGATCATTATACAATAACCTTGATATTAGGTTTTATGGATCACTTTCTTATAGTATCTTATAATTTTTTGAACAAGTGCTCTGTATAGTCCTGACACATTTCTATCTTTTCCTTCTTTTTTTCATTATTATATTGTTCATATATAGGAAAATATGAATTATTTTACTTTCTTCGCATTATCTTTTCTTCAATGCTCTTTTTTCAATTTTTTTTATTATGTCTCTCCAATCTCTCTTTTTATTCGGATAAATTCTCATGTTCTCTGTGACAGGATAAAGTTCATGCACCCCTCTTTAATTATTGCAATTATTGTTATATTTATATTACTGTATCTATTTCACTATATTTGGTGGCTTTCTTATGGAATTTCCATCTTCTTCAACTTTCTAGACAAACTTCTGTTACAATATACTCACCAGCTTTATCAATGCATAAGTTCATACAAATTAAGAGGACAAGGATTAACGTTAACTTAATTACAATACTGGATTAATCCAACTAAACTGAAGACAAACTTCTATTTTCTGTGGCTGCATGCAGACTGTAGTATCCTTTTCGTTCCTTTTACTGTTTTTCTCTTCTTTAGATGTGTTCTTATGTTTGTATTTTACTCATGCTGTAATCTTCCACCTGCAATTTATATTGAAAACCTTCGTTCAAAAAAAAAAAAAACACATATAAAAAAGAACAAAGAAAAAAGCTCACTAAATATGCATGGAGAGGAACAAAGGTCAAAACCTAGAAGATGGGAGCCTCCGTAATCGGGAGAAATAAAAATTAAAACAATTTTAATATACGAAATAATTAAGACAAACAACTAGGTGATGTGATAAAGATTTTTTTTCTGGTAGAAAAATATAAACAATTTGTGCCAAATAAGGAAATATTAATTATGGGATGAAGAAGAGTAGATCACAGGGTCCTTTTATTGGATCTCCTCTCTTTTATTTGCTTGTTTCTTGTTTTTTAGTAGATTTTTGGTATTTGGTACATTCTTTGACTCTTGTTTTTTTTATCACCCATCCATGTCCCTTGTGCTATATTAAATGTACTCAATTTATAAAATTTCCGGTGCACCTCACAAGACATTTTGTCTATGATAAATGTCTAATCTAGGATAATATATAT
>PKML01007097.1:69315-103284 GCA_002933935.1 Eutrema yunnanense | reverse complement strand
ATACCGTAATAACTTCGTATAGCATACAATATATATAATATAAATATAAACTAAAGTGTTAAGATTTAAATGGGCCTGAAAGCTTATGTGGCCCATTCACAATACTTGCAGTTTGCATTGCATCATGACGGTGTAATTGAGTTTAACTGGTTTCTAAATTTTATCATCCAATCATTTTTTATATAAATCAAGAAGAGAAATGGGAGCCGCAAATGCTTATTCCTTATATGTTTTCATATATTATATATTTAATTTAAACAAAAAGACGTTATATTTTAAATTATTCTTAATACCCTATTTATTTAAATTATAAAGCCTTACACTGAGTTTGAGATAAAATACAAAAAATAAATATATAACCACTAGTTTTAGAAATCAAATATATAAGTTTATAAAGCCTTACTCTGTTTTGGTATTTTCTGAGGAGATCCACACGGACCACATTATTGGCAAAAAAACTAAAATCCTTCACGTACGTACGGTTGCAGATGAACGAAGAAGAGTGGGAGAAGATTTGTCGGATTTTCCATAAACCGGAGAAACCAGGCCAACCGTTGAGACATCCTTTCCCTTGTCGTGGTTCCATCAAGTATGTCCACGCCAAGTGTCTTCTCCTCTGGCTCAATTACACTGGTTTAGATAGTTGCGAGGTATAACGAACTCCAACTTCATCTTTTCTTTTAAAAAAATTGTTTGACCTTAGGTCATTATTAGGGTGTCAATTAGGGTCAAAACCCGATGGTCGACTCTGAAAAACAGCGGACCAAGCCTAGAAATATAAGTTCGAAAACAAATTGGGCCTTTCGGGATAAACCCATTCGGGTTAGTGTGTTTTTTGGGTTTAGCCCGAAAAGCCCGGAACTTTACATTTTAATTAGTTAGAGATTTTATTTCAACATTTATTTTTCTAAAAATAATAATTTGATTCTATATATTTCGTGATTTGACAACATTTATTATTTTCTAAAAATAATAATTTGACAACATTTATTCATCCATATTTACTTCATTTTTTTAGAATCATTATCTATAGACTTTCAATGACATTTCTATATGATTTATACATGTCAACACTTAATATTATTATTATTATTTTTTTATCTAAGTGATGAGGATATAGAATACGATTAATGATATTCTAATCTAAACTCTACTACCTAGATTTTAAGTGTTTTGATTTTATGTTTTATTTGGTAATACACTGTATTTGAATTTTATTTGTTTTTTGTCAAACTTTTTCTTTTAAATTTAATTGGATTTGATATAATACATTTTAATTTAGATTTATTTTTATAAATATTTTGTTTTAATTATTCATTTGAGAATTGTGAATTTTTGTGTTTGTAAAGAAAAGCCCGAAAAACCCTAAAGCCATGTCCGGGCCGGGCCGGGCTTTGGGATATAGATCCGATTTTTTTTCGGGTCGGGCCGGACCGGACTCAAATATATACGGGTTTTATGGGTTTCGGGCCGGGCCGGGCTAGCCCGATTGACATCCCTAGTCATTATAGGGGTTATCTAGTTTTATTTTTAGTTTTTTAACATGGATTTGTGGTTGAAATATGTCAAAAACAACTTTTGTTTTAATGAGGGGAATATGCTTTTTCTGATAGATTAGATATCTACAGTTAGGGACCAAAATCATGGATAGGTCTAGCTCGTATAGAACAAAACCATCCAAAATCCGGATGGGGCGGGTAAAATCTGTCGTTTTCCATTGCACTTATATAAGTTTAAATCAGAATCGGGCCGGGTCTAATACAGATTAGGCGAGGTCGGATATGCCCATTGTAACATTCCTAGCTAGAGATTTTCAAAGCATGTGTATAAGTCATTGTTCTGATGAGTCTTTGCTTATTGTGTGACTAATGATTATGTATGTACTCTTCAATTTGAAGATATGTAGGTGGAAATACCAGTTTTGACGAGTTTATTCCAAAATCGCCTACAAGACCAATTGATGATGTCTTCACCAAAGATATGTAAGTGACTAGGCCGATTAGTCGGCAACTAGTCTCTAATTGGACAATGTCAATTTGTTTGTTCTCTTAATTAATTAGTGTTTTACTGATTGTGTTTTTAGTTTATAAAACATGATAATATATATATTTACAATGTTTTCTTCTTAGAGGCACTTTAATTTTAGGGAATGGTGAATTTTAGATGTTCTTATCTTCAAATAAAAATTATAGCTTAAGAAGTAGTTTGATTGTTGTGAGTCTTGTGACTGATCACTATCACCGGACGATTGATGGGCTTAATTAACCATTAAATCGGCTTAATTAACCATTAAATCGAATGATTTGACATGTTTTTTGTTTGTGTTGAGTGGATTAATCAGTATACTAACTATATGACATGTTTATCTAAAATCAAATAGGTTTTAGAGCCTCGATCCATTTTTAGAACACACTAAAATAAAGGGACTTATTATCACAAGAATTGGTGGAATTAGTGGTTGAGCTATGCTTCTTGTTGTGTATAATGGTAATCTTCTATATATTTGGGTTATGGATTGTTAACATCTCTCTGTTTGTGGTTGACAAACGTAAGAGTATCTCAAGAAAGATTTCTGAAGAGTGAAGATTATAGTGAAGCTAATGTCAAAACTGCTGCGGCTGCCATTTGTGAAAGATGTGAGAAAATCCAGAGATTAGAACACTCCGAACCAAGAAGAGTCTTTTGAGTTCAATGAAACATATAGTTTTAGAAGATATTGTGGGTAATCATTTTTAGTAAAGATTTTTTTTTTTTTTGCTATGATAGTTAAAGATTGGTATACGACATTTAAGGTGATTTAGTGCAAATCAATGCTCTCTGACATTATAAAAAGTACTTCTAAGACTTTTTGGTTTTTGGATTCTTACTTAAGAATCTTCATGGATCGAAACGCCCTTATTGTCTTGGACCAAATTTGTGGTTGCCCCCACAGATTCCGCGTTTTCCTACCAAATTTTGAATTTGTTTTTTTTTAAATATTATATTTTAAAGCATAAAATATAAATTAAAATTAACTTTTACATAAATATTTGAGTAGAAAATTTAATATATCAATCTAAAACATAAACTAACATTATATGCTTGTTTTTAAGAGAAAAAAAAACATTGCAAAACTGGACTAATCAATGATTTAACCTATTTTTGTATAAATTACATAGCTAAAATGGGTTAGGGTTTACACATAGCTGATCTTATAAAATACATGGGTAGAATGTTATGAATAATTATATGGATACCTATTATAAAATCCAGAGATTCTAAAATATTTTAGATATATATACATTTTATTATTCATAGAATAAATAAGACACAATAACTTTCTCCGTCAACACGTAACATATCAAGCGGACCGAACCATCCCTTAAGTCGTCGATACACGGACAACACTTCTTCCTCTCTCACCGTTCGTCTGCTCCACGGCCCACCACATGTCCATACGCATATGTCTAATCAACGGCCCAGATCTGATCTGACATGTCATGTGTGAATTAAAAGACGGATTGGGAGGAACGTGATGGGCGGTGGGATCTGCACGTGATCAGAGGAGCAACGGTCAGATAATCCGGTGGTTCTTTATAGTGGTAGCAGTGACCGTTTTGATCAAATCATTATGGACCGACAATATCATACATACAAAACAAATATTATTACATTCATATGAGTCACCTCTCATATAATCTTGAATAAAACATATATTTGATATAATCTCGTTCGTATGTATATATATATTACAGTTACGTAAGTGCATATGTGTAATTTAAAAAAGAAAAAAATAGAAGTTTCAGCTCAGATTTTCTTTTCGATTTTTGTTTGAAATTGATCTTGGTTTTGGTTTTCACTTTTCAATTACTTTAATTTGTTTTTGGTTCAGATCATATAGATCAGAAATTCAGAACAGTTTGGAGATGTCTGTTTGGCGTTTTTTTTTAAAGGACCATGTTTTCGTCCTCTTTAGGCCATCCACATTGCACATAAAATGTGATGTCTCACAAATAAAAAAATATTAAAAATACACTCTCTCATCCTTTTACTCAACTTCATACCTTCTCTTTTATCATTTCNGTTTGTATTACATTTTTAATCATGATATGTTTCTAATTTAAAAAAGAAAAAAATAGAAGTTTCAGCTCAGATTTTCTTTTCGATTTTTGTTTGAAATTGATCTTGGTTTTGGTTTTCACTTTTCAATTACTTTAATTTGTTTTTGGTTCAGATCATATAGATCAGAAATTCAGAACAGTTTGGAGATGTCTGTTTGGCGTTTTTTTTTAAAGGACCATGTTTTCGTCCTCTTTATGTGACATATTTAAAATTGTACAAAAAGGTTTGGTGTATGTACAATAATAATAATAATACCAGAAATGTTAGGACATATAAATTATTATTGTTTGGAAGAATAATGATTGCAGCAACAGTCCTTTTACTGGTAAAGGTTGGTTATGATCACTGATCACAACATTTTAATCCCTGAATGTACGTAGGGTGTAGACTGTCTGATACATCTCATCTAACCCTATTATTTTCTGGATTATTAAGTGTTTGGTATTGTACACATCTTTTTATTTGGCTCAATTCCTTAACAATATGAGCTCTAATAATATCTNAGAATGTGGCGAGAGAGATTATCAATCACAGATCACTTAGGCATCCAAATATCATCCGATTCAAGGAGGTCTTTGTTTATTTGATTTGTTTGTGCATTATCTTAGCAAATATTGAAAAACAGAGTACACTTCAAAAATGGTTTTTGTCAGGTGGTTCTGACTCCAACTCATCTTGCAATTGTAATGGAGTATGCTTCTGGAGGAGAGCTCTTTGAACGAATCTGTAATGCTGGTAGATTCAGTGAAGCTGAGGTCTTATTTTCTTTCTGGGAGTCCTGCGCCGCTACTGAAAATCTGTGATTTTGGCTACTCCAAGGTCCACAAGGTTCTATGTTTCGATAAGGTGTTTCTATAAAATATATTATATGCTCCCAAAATTTTAAAGGATTAGCAATAGGGGTTATGGATTTTGGGTTTTAAGGTTTCAATACGCGTGTATGTATGGTGCTTCATATATTTTCGTAACATTCCATTTTTTTTTATACTCATTTTGGTGAATATCAATAAACCATTCTTAACCCTGGAAATGAAAGAAAGCAAATGAAAGAAAGCAAGTTGAATTCAATATTTAATGGGTAAACTCATTAAAACCATTAACTCATTAACATAATGAGTTAATGGTTTGATTCAAACCATTTGCTTAATGAGTTGGATAAAACCATAACTCATTTAGTAATGAGTTAATGAGTTAATGGATTGGTTTGGTTTGGATCAACCAATTTGACACCCCTAAATATCTCCAATAATTGTCCAAATTAATTCCAATATATTATTTTGTTTACTTATTTTTTTGCTTTTAACACGACATTCCGAGAATTTTGCAAAAATTGGTACTTTATTGAAATTTCATTAATTTTTTTAATATTTTTTCAAAGTGTTATTAAAAATATCATTTTATGTACTATACATGACAATTTAACCATTGTACAGTATGGCGTATATGTTTGTGGACGGTATACGTGAAGATGTAGTGAGAGTATTTTTATCATTTGTCCGCAAAGAAAAATAGTAAAAAAATCTAAAATACAAAAATATTAAATATAAATAAATGCCATTTTTTCAAATTCTCAACGACTAACAACAAAGTTTCCAATAACCTTTTTTTCCATCTTTTCTATCTGTCTTGCGATTTTTTCCACTTTTTTTTCTATTTGTCAATTGAAATCACATAAATATTGTTTAGGCGTTTACTCTATAATTCTTAAACATAGCCAAAACAATTGAAAATATAGATAGCGAAATGCTAACTCCGAAATTCCATAAAAAAAATTAAGATCTCTCGCAGTTAAGAAGAAATCAATATTTTATGCAGAAATCTTATTTTAAATCTGGTGGATTATGAACTAAAACTCATATTAATTTCTGAAATCTTTGAAGAATTGGATGCTTTTTTTTCGCCATTTAAAAAATTTATATTAGCAAATCATAACTGAAATTATAGTAAATAAAAATTAAAAAAAATCAAATCATGATCCCCCAATTTATAATGAATTTTTAAACTACTAAATCACCATATATTGATTTATAAAACTGTTTTTTTATTAGACTCAGAAGTAATCCCAGTTAAGGGCCCAAACTAATCTCTCGAGCGGGTGTGATGCCGTTTAGTTACACTCCACGTGGCCAATAATTAGTTTGATAATTCCGTATCCGAAGAGACTCGATCCCTGGCATGGACCTACATAGTCGAATTTTTTCCGGATGGGAACCACCCCACCACAACCTCTTGGTTGATTTATAAATTCGTTTATAAGAGAGAAACAAAAACTCGTTATTATACAATCATTTTTTCTCATATTTCAAAAAATAAAGTTCTAAAATGAAGTGAAAAAGTATGTATTTTTCTCATATTTTAAAAAATAAAGTTCTAAAATGAAGTGAAAAAGTATGTTACACGCAATTGATCAATCCTTGCTCAGCCCCTATGAAGACATCAAATAATTTGTTGAGCAATTCAAAAACACTATAGTTTAGAAAAAATTATCCATTACTTTTTCCCTGCAGATTCTCTATTCTTAAACGGTTTTCTTATCACTAATTTTTGTTTTCTTAAGAGAAAAAATCACGAAAGATGCGTATGAAACTAATAACGTGGTTTAGTAATAATCATTTCATAGTTTTTCTTAACGTCGTTCGATATCATACAAAGGTAATAAAAGACAGCGTTGCGTTAAGAAAACGAAGTCGGCTTTTCCATCGTTCGCGGGACCCAATAACGTTATTTTGCGTTTTTGTTTGGGAAAGTCGTCACACGTGCGTGCGCGTTGGTGCTTCTTTTCGAAGATTTTAGAGATATTCCACAAATGAGCCTCAACTAAATGTAATTAATCTAATTATCATTCCAGGAAACAAAATCTCTTCAATTAACCCTTTCCCCGATTAATTTTTGTAGAAAAACCACGGCCTTAATGTACAATTCCAGGTTTATTTATAGTAGTATTCAGTATATTTTGCTTGCCACGGTCCCCGATTTTTAAATTTGTTTCTAATAACAAAAAAAAATAAGGGGGGTATAATGCATGATTACACATATTTAAACCTTTTGAAAAAGTAAAAAATTATTGCTGTATTTTTTTGAATAAAAGGAAAAGAATCTCGATGGGGGAGTAAATTGTATTATCATGACCGAGAAACCGACTCCACAAGTTTCCCGATTCGTTTGACGACCGCAGGAGATAGCTTCTTCACCGGTCTCCTCTCCTTCTCCGGTCTAAAATCAAAACCGAGAGCGTCCGATACTTCCTCGGAGCTCCATCCAGCTTTTCGGAGCGACTCCGAGAACCGACCCGCTTTCAAAAGCAACGCATCTAAAACCGCTTGATTGTCTAAAATTACCATTTCGCCCTCAAAGAAACCAGATGCCGATACGTGGACGATATCGTCTACGTCGGATTCGCTCCACCCGCCTCCTCTTAAAACCGACCCGATCCGGTTCACGTACTCGTCGACCCATTTCGGCGTCTCTGTTCTCGGTAAGTCTAAGTATCTCTCCGGCGATGAAGAGTGTGACGACGACATCGAAGAAGCTGAGTTTCTACGGCGACGATCCACCGCCGCGTCACTCCAAAACTCCACCCATCTAGGTGTACCCGAACCCTGAACCCGACTCGAATCTAAGCTCAGTCTGGAGAAATTCGACGAGGACGACGACGATGACCCGGCGGATTTCTCGATCACCGAACGCTGCTTAGTGAGGATAGCCGGACACGAGTCGGATCCTCTGAACACAGACTCACGCTCGAAAAAATCGGATAGATCCGACCCGCAACAGAAAATCCGGGTCTCGTCGATGTAGAAAACCGGGTTACCCGCTAAAGACGGGTTACAAGGAATAAAGCAGTGATCGAAAATGGGTATCATCAAAGGAGCTCTTTTGAGAGCGTTTCTCGCGACCCGTAAAGCCTTTTCCGGGTCGGATGGTCTCGGGCCCCAAGATTTGCTCCAGAGCGTGTTTCTCGCGATCTGAAACGACACGGCAGCGATTGGAAGATCGATCATGGCTCGGAGATGGAGACGAGCTCCGGGAGAACGCCAGTCTGGAAATCCGGCGCCGACTGGTAAACCGGCGGTGAGAACGGCACGGAGATCCGGTGGGAAGGCGAATGCAAACTCGGCTTCCGCTCGGGCGAATTCGGCGTCGGTTAGACCCGGTTGGACTTGGATCCCCGAAGTGTGTAAGTGTGAAACTACTTGGTCGGCGAGAGATGAGAAGGAGACGAGGCTGTTCCTGACGGTTGGAGTCGTTGGTGCGGAGGCGCGAGCTGAGAGACGTCGGAGACCCGCCGCGTGTGCCGGACGGAGACCGGTCATTCTCCGATCAACGTCGACCATTATCGTTTTGTTGATTTTTTTTTTGGGGAAAGAACAAAAATTTGGGTAGTAAGAGTTATGGAAAAGAGTAAGCTTTATGAGTTATGGGGTTTCAGATATGTCTGATGGCGAACTGAAAAAGATGATAGGCGAGAGAGAAAGAGAGAAGCTTTTTGTTTGATCAAAGTAAGGAGCTTCTTTTATTTATAGCAAGTTTTATTGGTGGGTCCTACTAATTGTCTTTCCTATTTTTTTGGTTTTGGAGTATAATTTAAGTATTTTATGAAAATATTGAAATAGTTCGATTTGTAAAGAATCTCTTAAGTGACTTCATCGACTAGACTAATTTGATGATTAAAGTCTCTGATATTTTCTTCGTTGAGATTCTTTAATTATCTAAATCAGCATCAGATACCTTTCTGATCGGTTTAACACTTTTGTTTAGTTCTCTCTCACGGCTCTGATTTTCTTGGAAACACGTAGGACCCATGCATAAATTATGGATACAAGCAAAGGTTAATAAAAATCAGATTATCACATTAATCAAACATTATATAGAGTCGGTTCATAAAAACCGACTATCAATCCGGTTTATACTCGAACTCGGTCTGATTAGAGGTGTGTTTCGGATTTAGAAGCATTGTAGATGTACTGAACAAAGGTTGAAAAGTGATTAGACGTTAGCCCAATATATATCCACTCCGCCAGGCTGCATCAAATCATGTTCCTCATTTCTTTAGGGACAAAATCGATATTAATCACTGTTTAGATTTGATTCGGATTTATCCACTTAATCATAATTTTTGAAGTGGGCTTAATAGTATATAACTAGCATATTAATCCTACATCATACCAATACATATCATTTATCATGAAATGGATCAGAGTATTTTGTTTCTTTCTAAAACCCGTACTTGAAAATCCAAAGAAAAAAACAGTACACATGCATCTTACGCGTGAATTGTAGTTGTAAAGTTGAAAATTCCACCGCTTGTTTTTCTGATTTTATGGTAAAGACTACTAATTTTTACTTATCTTATCTTTATAGTTGTGATTTAATTTAATGCGATAGTGAATCTATGACCGTTGAGGCATAATCTTTGGGGATAAGCAATAAAAACTGTCACGCGACTCTATAGGCCACACTACTCGGGAATCTCACATGCCAATACCAATATGGCAAGGATTCTTTAGAGAAAAAAATGTTTCCAGTGTTAGATCGAAAAAGCATAAGTTTAAATAATCATTTTTATACTACTACAATTTTCAATAGAAAGATTGTGGACATAATTTCAAATTTACATCAGTGTATCAAATATAAACACAGTAGTTTGTGTATTCATTTTCTAACGTCGTCGAAGCTGCCTATTTATTCATTTTCTAACGTCGTCGAAGCTGCCTATTATTAAAAGCATTAACTTCAAATAAACGGTCATTTTGTCAGCTTAACCACATGTTTTTTTTGAAGCTTTTTGGCATACAAAAGTATTTCCAAGTCCAAATAAGTCTACACTAATCTTTCGAATGAGAGTGATACAAACTATTTTTTAATAATTTATTTGGTTAATAATTAATGTGATAATTCTGCTACCGCAGAAAATTAATCTCTGCCCTGGACCTGGACGGCGATTCTTCCAACTGAGAGGGAATTAACCCACTGCAAGCTCTTGATTAAAAAAAATAAATAAATCACATGTTAGGTATTGTTTTTTTTTCTTTCACTTTTTTAAAGCATAGCTATATTTTTTTAGGGTTAAATTTTATGCGTAAATTCGAAATATGATCAAATTTCCATGAATCATTTGTCAAATATAATATGTTAACGGGTCAACGGCATAGACTTCTGCATACCGTACGTGGCCTCCTTAATTAATGGAGTACTAAAGGAGTTTATTATGTTGTTTCCAGAGATTAATTAACTTGTAAATTACATTTGTTTGATGTTCACACTCGCAAATGATACAAAATCTACTTAACGTAATTAAGCTACTTCCATCTGAACAAATAAAATAGCATCCAAACAAACACACTTGTTCTAATTAAATATTACCAGTGTGTATCTACAAACATATTGTATTTTNTATATTATGAAACATAGGGAGTATGTTATTGTATATATATATTTTTTTATCATAATCAATCAGTCTTAAATTTTAAATATTTAAAATTAGTAAATATTTATATTATACGATAATATGAACATGCGTGTTAGAATTATGTTTTTATAATCGCGGTCATTCTCAGATTAATATGAACGGACGAGTTAGAATTATGTTTTTATAATCACGGTCATATTTAATACTAGAAAAAATTAAATATACAAAAACAAAATATATCTAAACACAAAAACAAAAATTCTCGTGCGGACGCACGGGGTAGAATCTAGTTGTATTTTAAACCCTACATCTCTAACCAAAAAAAATCCCTAAATAACATATTATAGTTTATAATTTACTAGATAAGTACCCGCATATATGCGGGTTTGTAATTTAATATTTTAGAACCTATAAAAAAAATTAAAGACGATAAAATGGAAAACAAAATTAGATCACCTATGAAAATATCTTATACATATATTTAGAAACAAAATTTACGATGAAATAAATTTATACCTTGAAAGAAAAATTTGGTGAATAGATGCAGTAAATAACTTTGGATACAATTATTGGACTTTTAATTTTCTTGGGTATAATTGATATACTATCAAATTGTGGTTTATATAGAGGTGAGAAATTAGAATTATTTTTCTTTTATGATTAATTTCCTTAATCTAAATAAAAAACTAAGTAATGTTTTTTCTTTTCTATATTAATTTTTCCCTTTAAGATAAATTTAATTATTTAATTTTATTTTTAGTAACTTTATCTATTAAGATTATAAATAAGAATTTTTAAGTTTTTTTATTAATCGATTTTAAATATTTCTAATTTTGACTTGACACATGTCGCGATCAGGTGAATTCTAAAATGATATATGTTTTTTTTTTTGCTATTATTCCTTTTTTAAAACTTTCGAAATATGTAGATTATTATATATAGTTTGGTCGTGGGTGTATATTAATAACTTTTTTTTTTAAGTTTCCTTTTGTCATAATGGAAAGAATTATAAACTTTTAAGTTTGGTCGTATATTAATAATTTTTCTTTTAAGTTTAGAGTATATTTATAATTTTCTTTTTTAAGTTTGGTTGTGGTTGTAAATTATAAACTTGTAAATTTCCTTTTGTCATTTTTCTTTATTATAAGTTTTCCTTACTTATTCTTCCTTTTTCTTTTTTAAAGATTGTCTTTTTTTAGTATAATTTTTTAATTTTTAATTTAATTAATTTTTACTTTTTTTAGATTGCATTTTTTATTTTAATCTATTTAATATTTACTGTAATGTATTTTTACTTTTTAATTAAATTGACACATGTCAAAATCAAAATTAACTCTGACAAATATCACGATTTCGTGAGTAAATTTTTTTACTTTTTAATTAAATTGACACATGTCAAAATCAGAATTCCTTTTCTTTTTAGGATTGTATTCCATTTTAATAATTGCTAATTGTTCTTTCTTTTTTAAAAACTTTAGCTTTTTTGGATTGTATTCTACTGTTTAATTTCATTATTCCAAACTGAAATATGTTTTAAAAAAAATAAAATTTGGCTTTTATTCATTTTATTTTTAGGATTAAAATCTATTGTTTAAATTTTTTATTCTAAACTAAAATATGTTTTTTTTAACTCTGGCTTTTATTTATATTTTTTTGTTTAATTTTTCTTTATATAAACATAACTATTTTTTTCAATTTACTTTTTAGGATTAGGAATCGATTTTAAATCTTATATTAATAATTTTTCTTTTAAGTTTAAAGTATATTTATAATTTTCTTTTTTTAAGTTTGATCGTGGTTGTAAATTATAAACTTTTAAGTTTCTTTTTGTCACTTTCCTTTATTATAAGTTTTCCTTACATATACTTTTTTTTTTTGAGATTGCCTTTTTTTATTTTACACTTTTTAATATTTAATTTAATTCATTTTTACTAAGATTTCCTTTTTTAGTTTAACGTTTTTTAATATTTACTTTAATTTATTTTTACTTTTTAATTAAATTGACACATGTCAAAATATAAATTAACAACGGTGACAAATGTCATAATCTCGTGATTGAAAATTATCGTACGTGTCACACTCAGGTCGAGGAATCCGGTTTTATATAATAAGATAATTGATGGCGAAATTATAACATAATGTTTTTCTAATTTTGCATGAATATACCAATTATACAATCTTACAAAATCGTAAATGATGTTCTTTTATATTAATGAAATTTAATATCGTATATCAATTATTAGTTCTCTTACTATCTAAAATCTATAATATAATAAGAGAGTTTTCTCTCATTCTAAGCTGTCCACATCAACACTAAACTTTTTTTATTAATGGATCCCACCTATTTAAAAATCTTACTAATTAAAAAAAGCTTTGTCAAATAACTTTCAATAATTTTAAAATAAAAATTTATACTATTCAAAATATGTGCGTGTGGTATTGTTTCAAAAATTTCTACTATCCAAATTTTTTATTATATTATATAATATGAGGGTTTTCTATCAATCTAAGATGTCCACATCGTCACTACAATCCTCTATTAATGAACTCCACATATGTAAATTAAACCTTCAACATAAGTATAATTATTACTATACAAATACAAAGAACACAATTACACCAACTAACGAGAAAAATATATAATATTAATTATGATTTAAAATTTGAACCAGCTATTAACAAAATTAGTATCTGCGTATACATAAGTTTCGGAAAAAATGAAAATGAAATAAGTGAAAAATGACCATATAGTAAGTTCATAATTGAAAAAAAAAATATTAAGATAAACTACATAATTTATAGATAACCAACTACAACTCAACAGAAAATACATATAAAATGAGATTATTATTATAATTAACAGTATAACCTCTATAAATTGATACTCGATACATTAATATATCGACAAATCAATACATTTTTTCGAAACCAAATTGGTTTCTCGGACAAATAAATATATCGAGCATTCTCAAAGCCAAAACTTAGCCATTTAGTAAATGATCGTCAAATGCTTATTATCCAATTTTTGTTAATGGAAGAGACTAAGTTCCATTGAAGCTAATATAATATACTCTGAGAATCGTTCACATATTCTTGAAATAAGAAAGATGGAGAAGTTAAATCAACTCTTACAATAACTTCACTCAAAGTTCTGGCTCTAGGAATTGTCTTTGAAACCATTCATGTGCCTATTAATCTACTTTTTTCCCTCATTATACACAGATGAAATGGACTAAAGATCATGAAGAAAGATCGCTATTCTAACTTCACAAAATTGCTAAAACTCTAAGTTTTTGTGAAATTTTGATTGATTTTTACCTCATACCCAGAAGAAACGTTGTGTTTCTTTTGAAAGGATGTTCGTTGATCGCAGCAGCTCCATATGCAATCACAACGCCGCATATATCGCAATATTTCCCCTCATATAAATATGAAACAACACGCAAGATTTCAAGTTTTGAACACCCGAATCCGGTAATGATAAGATCCATAAAGTTCCGAATTCTGAAATCAGACCTTGAGGTAGGTGCGAGCATCGATGAGGGAGTGGAAATGGCGAAAATGGATGTGAGAAGTGGAACCATGGCTACCGAATGCATTGAAGTCACGGCGGCCATCGAGGATCAGCTATGGGAGTGGGATTTGTTGGATTTTTAGAAGCGAAAGAGGATATGTTCTTCAGAGATCTTTTGTCAGCGGTCTTTTAGGAAGAAAGCAATACTTGGGCCAAAATATCTATTAGCATAAATGCCAAAACATTAGAAAATATTCCCTATTAGAGGGTATAACTAAAAACAACCTAAAACTACACGTACAAAAAGATATAATTTAAAACTCTCAAATATGTACTAAAATCATTTATAATAAAATGTAAGTGGTTTGTTTAGTTAATGTGTAGACGGGCTAATGAGATTATAATTGGTCTCAGTATAAACTATAGATTCCGAAACAAAAATGTAATAGTATACGTTCAACTAAATATGTAACTTATGAGAGATTTGAAATAGTGTTACAAAAAAAAATATAAAACTGTAATTAGAATCACACAGTAGTCAAATACAACATATAAACACATGAAAAAGAACAATATTTCAACATAAGTTAGCAACATAATTAAGAGAAAATTGTTGTTATATACAAACAATAATAAGGAGAAATAATAAAATACATCCAGATACACACAATGTAATTATAAACATAAACCGACTATTAAACTAAAATTCGAAATTAAAAAAAAAATTCCTAAAAAAAATGCATATAAACAAATTTATAAAATATGAATGTAAAATAAATCTGCGCGAAACGCGGAAGTCAATCCCTAGTATTTGCGCGGGAGTCAATCCCTAGTAAGAACAATAATAAGAGATCAAGCTAACTAGCTAAATAACTTCTATGCCACTCCACTTGCTCTGTCCAGTTATAATAATTGTGTCCGACCCGATTCCAAAGTTTTAACCATATATATATTTTTATATTACTCAGCGTTTGGTGGCTTTATACCATCTGCATTAATAAATCTACAAGTTCGCTGAAACATTGTTTTTTTTTTGAATTTAAATGTTAAATTAATTCAAATCCAAAAAAACAACATTTTTACAAAGAAATGCATCATTTGCTGAAAATTGAAATTTTTCTTAGTATGAAAACGGATAGCCTAGTACTACGTTGTGATATTCTTAGCGAGTTGTCATCCAAGTTTGCATCACTTCCTCGTATCTTCCATCTTTCAAACTTCGTATAGATGTTAGCCGATTTCGAACTTGCTTGTCGATGTATTGGATTAGACGTGTTGGGTGGTTGTGAGTCTCCCCATATCTTCTTTCGTTCCTTTCTCTCCAAATGGAATGAATTGTGGATTGAAATATGTACCGAAACAGGAACAACTTGATCTTTTCCAGGCTAGTATCAGTTAGAAGAGTGATAATTCCCTCCCATTGTGTTGTATATCTTCCTCCAATGAGTTGACGAGTTAAGCCTGCCCATACCTCCGCCGAGTAAGTGCATTCAAAGAAGAGATGATCTTGACTTTCCAAGCTGGGACAAAAGATACACGATCTAGTAGCACCAATGTTCCAAGCTATTTGTCGATCCCCCGTCGACAATCTATTATGCATAGCGAGCCAGACAACGAAAGAGAATTTGGGTGTTGCGTATTGAAACCATATGCCTTTATACCATTCTCGAGTTGAGTATATTTCGCGCAGTTGTTCCCATGTCATCTTTGAGCAAAATTTCGGCTTTAAATTATCCCCCTCCCATCGCCATAAGACAACATCTGTGTTTTGTGAGCTGCCACCTTGGCGGTGAGTTTGAATTGCGTATTCTATTTGGTTTAGAATCTCAACGCGGTGACGGCGTCGTCTATGAGATAGAAGTACCCGCTCCACTGATGAATGAATATCGATACCCAGATCTATGCAACCTCTTAGTCCAGTGTGCTTGATCAAAGGTCTCAGCGGTGTCCAATTGTCGTACCAAAAGGAGGTTTTAGAACCTTTGTGTACTTCAATTTTCGTAAATGTTGATGTCATTTCCCTGAATTTTAGTTTTTTCCACATCCAAGAGCCTAAAGATGACGTTTCTTTAACTGACCAGAGAGAACCCTTTCGGATTAGGAACATTCGAACCCAATCGACCCATAGCGACTCTCCGGAAAGAACTCGCCAAAGCAGTTTGAGGCAGCTTACATTGTTTACGACGGAGAGAGATCTTAATCCCAGACCACCTTCTTCTTTGGGCTTGCAAACATCATTCCATGCTATCTTAGCCTTCTTTGGATTTAGATCCGGACCTGACCATAGAAAAGCTGCACAGAGTTTGTCAATTTCAGCAATACACACTTTCGAGAGCCTGAAAGGAGACATCCAAAAATTCGTGAGACTTTGAATGACCGAAGCAATTAGTTGAAGTCGCCCTGCAAACGATAAGCATCTCGATGTCCAGCTACTGATACGAGATCGTATCTTTTCCAACAATGGCGTGTAATCATGAGTTGTCATCCTCTTCGTAAGCAACGGTAGGCCGCAATATCAAACTGGGAAAGGTCCTGTCGCAAACGGGAAATGATCAAGGATTGCGGCCATGCACTCTGTCGTAATCCCCGTTAAGAATAGAGTTGATTTTTCCAGGCTTATGTTCAGCCCTGAGATTTCTGAGAATTTCTTAAAAACCTCAAGAACACCTTCTATCGAACGCTTCTTTCCGTCAGAGAATATCATAAGATCATCAGCGAAACAGAGATGAGTGAGTTTCAGATTCTGACAATACGGATGGTACCCAAATTTTCTTTCCACTACTGCCTTGTCTAACATTTTGGATAGCACATTCATGCATATAAAAAATAGGTAGGGCGATTGGGCACAACCTTGTCGCAGCCCCCGAGTACTTTGAAAAAAAACCCGTAAGCTCCCCATTGACTTGTACCGAAAAAGAAGCTGTCGTTACGCACAAGCAAATCCAGTGGATGTACTTTTTCGGGAAATTCAGAGCCTGTAGTATCGATATGAGGAAAGACCATTGGACAAAATCAAAAGCCTTTGCAATATCGATTTTTATCGCACATCGAGCCGAAATCGAATTCTTGTGGTAGTTTTTAACCAACTCTGACGCTAGGAGTACATTTTCCATCAATAAACGATCTTTCACGAAGGCAGACTGATTGGGTGCAATGAATTTCGGCAAAAGTTTTTTCAATTTTTTCGCAAGTATCTTCGATATTACCTTGTATATCACATTGCAGCAGGAGATGGGTCTATAATCTTTCATTGCCTTTGCCTCTGATTTCTGTGGTATAAGAGCTAAGATTGTTGAATTGATACCCTTCGGTAAGAAACCTTTTTCAAAAAAGGAGAGGATGGCCGCCACAAAATCCTTCCCCACGATTGGCCAAGCTACTTTAAAGAACTCACAAGAGTATCCATCTGGACCCGGAGCTTTGTTTCTCGCCATTGCAAAAAGTACTGTTTTCACATCTTCTTCTGTAACCATTTTACCCAGCATTTCTCCATCTGACTCGTCGCAATGGAAGTCTAGTAACCCAGTTAAGTCTTCAGAGTTTACTTCAGTAAAGTTTCCTGGGGTATGTGAGAGGAAGTTCTGGAAAAAAAACACTGCTTCCTCTTTGATCTCTTCTTGCTTATTCACTATCGTCCCATCTGCTTTTTGTATTTTTCGGATTGAGTTTCTTGCTTCTCTTGCCTTTGCAGCTTGATGGAAGTATCGGTTATTCCCATCCCCCACCTTTAGCCGATGTAATTCCGATCTTTGTTTTAGATATCTTTCCTCCAAATCAGCTTAAAGATGCCATCGTCTATAAACTCTCGTCTCTTCCACAATATTAGACGGAGATGGATTCAACATAGTTCTCATTTGGCTTTCGCATAGCTCTTCGTATGCTTCCTTCGTTCGTTTTGAGAGATTACATAAATGCATCTTGCTCAGCTCTTTTATCTTCTTCTTTAACGCCTTTAATTTCCTTGAAAACCGATATCCCGCCGAGGTTGATACAAATAGCTCTCCCGTATCTGATCAGAAAGAATCCACCAAAGATAGAAAGTCGGGTAAGCTAGTCAAGAAACGTTGTTAATATTATGCTATTTACTGCTGAATCGACCAAATTTATCTCTTTTAATTTTCTGTTGATTTATTTGACGGAATACATCAACATAGTGGTTATCATCTTGATAGTAGTCGATCATCAACCTATATTATAAAAAATCACAAAAATATGAATTTCAACCTTAGATCAGAAAAGAAGCTGGATCAGATCTGTAGGTAATATAACTTATAAGAGTTTTGGGTATTATCATCGATGACAAGACAATCAAGTATTTTATTTATTAAAATTGACCATTTTTCGTCGATACATGAACTATATATTATGTAACGATGTGAAAGGTTGGACTTAGGTATGGGTAAGAGTTAATGAAATGTTCTCATAAGGTCAAGAGTATTTGTTGTCAGGGTGTGGAGCTTTTGGAACATTTACAAGTTAGATGTTTAATTGTAGCTGAAGCTGTGCGACATTTTGTAGGGTCCATTTGTCCCTTAACATCTTTTAATGATTTTTTGTAGGAGATATAAGGGAGGTGCCATTTTTTTTTTGCGACTAGTTCATTGATTAATTTAGGAATATGTATGTTTGTTGTCGATTTACTGAATTAATAAGAGTCAATTCAAAAATTGGATTTTTGTTTTTGTCCAATTTTTGTTTTATTTGCAGAATAATATGTGGTTTATTATGTAAAGGAGAAGCCATCTATTTAAATATTTATGACATAGGTTGAAATGAGACATAATATATCTCATGTTTGGGTTGTATTTGAATATTTATGACATAGATTGAAACGAGACATAATATATCTCATATTTTGAACGACAAACGAATTACAAAATAATAAGGTCTAGTTGACTATCCCAAATTAAGTATAGATCAAACCTCTTATTTAGCACGACAAATGATAAGGTCAAACATGTTCGACGTCACGTGATGTTCCATGTATATTTGACATATATGTCGACGAAATTTATGGCAATATCCTTGAATTTAAAGTGTCGTTACAAAATGTCGTTATCGTTAGACAATTTTGGTCCGTTTTGTGTGGCTTCGACTCTAATCGACGGTTGCTATGTCCCCACTCGATCACAACTATCGATCAGTCAATTTGATCCAACAGCTTTGGTTTGGTTCAATGTCTTCTTATGCAAAATGTCCAATCTCTTGTTGTGATCGATGGGTTGGTTTTCGTAATTGATTTTTCTTGTTGGTTGATGTTAAGAGAACATAGGACGTCGCTCAAGTTTGGTGTATAATATAAATAAAAAAGACCAAAAAATATCTTTAATGAAATCATAATTAAAAATAGAGCAGTGGCAAAAAGACATTTACCAGACCAAAGTACAATTATATAATTAACCTGATTACACTGTTCGAGATAGATTTTTGGGATTTTTCGAACGATTGAGCCGTAGTATTTGTTCTTGCGGGTTTTATGTTTGCACTTGGATTGGTGGAGAAATGAGTGTGATCTCGAGATTATCATGGTCATCGAACATATAGTTGTATAAGATTATGTGAAAGATGTATTCATTATACCATATTTTAAAGCGGTAATTGTGATAATAATTTAAACCAACAAACATTTAAAAATAATGTATATTGATTTTATCGGAATTGAAGGTGAGCCAGACGAATATAATAACAAAATACACAAAGAAGGCATATATTATTTCATTGATAGACTAGTATTATATATACTAAAATATCATAACCAATAAAAATGCTATATAATTAAATAACTTCAAAGAGGGTTAAAAGCTTCCGCATGTGCTTAATACCTTATTATACCTTCCACCATAACCTGTTTTACAAATAATTAAGAGAACAAGTAGACCGTATTATATATGCATATAGGTACATCAAGTTGCTATCTAAAAAATTAAAATAGATTTACACAACAAAATACACTACTTATGTTCTTACCAAACATAATTACAATCTATTACAGTTGGTATTCTGAACTAATTAAAAGTCTGATTAGTGAAAATAAATATAATAAAAAATTCACAAAGAAGGCCTATATTATCTCAATGATAGACTAGTATATCAATATATTCTAAAGTATCATAAGCAATAAAAATATTATATAATTAGATAAATTCAAGGACGGTTAAAGCTCCCCCATGTGCTTAATAAGTTAATATATACCTCGTTAGTTATTACCTTCCACATTAATAACCTATTTTACGAATAATTATGAGAACACCTAGACAGTAATATCATATGTGCATAGGTATATCATGTTTTAAATTAAAAAGATATACACAAACAATGCACATCATTCCTGATCTTATCAAATATCATTACAATCTATTAATTACAGCTAGTGGTCTGAATGCAATTAAAATTCAAGTGAATTTTTTTTAAAAAGGATTTACTGAACACATATAAAATGAAATGTAAAAATCATAAGAAACTAGATTTATCTGACCGGCATTTAGCACAAGCATTAGCTTTTGATATAATTATTTTAAGTTATGAACTATGATCAGTGAATAACAAATATTATTTGTACTATATTATTTGTTATTATGAAGTCGTCCGTAGAACCATTCATATATGTTACATGTAGTAGTTGTTTTATGTGTTAAATATAAAGAGGTCCATCATAGATGTAATATAGATAAAATTGTCTGTTATGGATCTGTATGTTGCAGAGAGAATTACCATCGTGAATCGTCTATAAAACCGTTCATCATAATTACAAGTACTGCAAATAGTTAGATTTTATTGATCATCATTTATAATAAAATAAAAATTAAATATCTATGATAATGATGTAAAAGATAATTAAAAAAATTGTTGATAGTTTTAAAGATATTATTATCTTTATGATAAATTGATGAGAGCAAGAACACAAAAATGTTTAGGAAGAATTATTATTAGACTCTCATAAGAATAATTGTATAAATTACATTTTCTTATATAGAGATGAGATAAAGCTAAGTTTCCTAAATTAAGATAAACATAAATGTAAGGTAAATTTTCTAAACTAAGATATTGGTAAATATACATAATCTTTTAGATATTACCGGATCTTCATGATTTCCATAATCTCGGTATGGTCGATCTCTCAATACTTTATTAGGCTTTTGGGCTATTTTTAGTTTTCAATTATATTGATAAAGACTGCCAAAATGTAAAGGAGAGTGACTATGATCGATAACACATAAAACAACGATCCATAATTTATTTTGTAAAAACTTTGCTTTTGTTTAGCCTTTTTTTTTTGTTGTTTAGCCAAAATTCAAACTTCTGTTTTCGTAAAATGACATTTAAATTATAAAACACAACGACACGATTCTTGTTTTTTCCCCCTCTTTTTCACAACACATTTCTTGTTTTCCCCCGGATTACTAATCCTAACTTATAATATTAAAATAGACTATTCTATTTAAAGTAGAAAAAAACTTTATTCCTTGATTCACTACCACCTTTTCATAAACCATTCACACTTTGTTTTTCTTTCCCTTTTATATATCTATAGACTAATAAGCACTCGTGTGGTTGATATAATCCTATATCTTCTTTTTAAATCGATTCTTGGTGTAAAGAAGCATGCGTGCGTGCGGTGGCGAGGAATAAAGTAAGTTTCTCATTGTTTTCTGATTGTTTTTTTAGGTTCGCCAAACTGATTTTGCAGTCTGCGTTTTTTTTTCTCTATATATATACAGATGAATATTGTAACTTCTGGGCATCCCAAAAAGAGATTATACATTGACATAAGAACGAGTTTAGTTGTATGGTGAAATCACATTAAAAAGTTACATGAGTTATTTTTTATATGGGATATAAATTTAGGATATGAATTATTAGATAGTATGGTTTAGTTGATGGTTTAGTTGAATCAGTCTCCATTAGCTGATTCAACATACTAAATTAATTGTACAGTTGGTTTAGATCGGTTTACCAATATCAATTGTATATAAACGTGTAATTGGTCACTTGTATGAAATAAGAAGAAAAACAGTATTTTCTCTCATCTTCTTCGTTTTCTCATTTCAACTAATATGGTATCAGAGACATCAAAGCTCTAATTCCTCTTTGATTTCTTAAATTTGAGCTCCATTTTCGAGATTTACGGTTCGATCCGAAGCTTCAATGGTGTCCTTGAAGAATCTGCCTCGTCGATCAAATTTCTACTCCTTCCCAAATATCACCAACTCCTGTTTTAGACACTCGTTCCAGAAAACTCCCTTCACATTTACAAGATTATCACTGCTATTCAATGGACTCTGATCTTGTTTATCCCATTTCTTCTTCCCTTTCATATGATAAAATCTCTCCTACTCATCTTTCTTATATTAACACCATCACCAAAATTCATATTCCTCATTCATATACTGAGGCAAAGGGTTCTAAAGAATGGTGTGTGTAAGAATCAGAAGAACTCTCTGAAATTCTGTATATTTCTGATTAGGGTTTTACAAAGGAGACAATTCTCTATTTATACAAAGGTAAAATAATCCTAACTATATAAGGCCCNTTATTACTTCAATTGGATCTTTAATCACGAGTAAATAAACGTTTTCAAACGGTTTTTTAAACGATTCTTCTACTGCTGATGATACTCAAACGTTATCAAAAAGCTTATTAGCAACTTGAAACGTGTAGTAGAGGCAATCTTCATCTACTCTATTTTTAAGAAGATGTTCTTCTACTAGTGATACTCAAACGTTATCAAAAAGCTGTTTAGCAACTTGAAACGTGTAGTAGAAGCAGATCTGCTTTAAACATCTTCTAAAACCGTCTTTAATTGCGATTAAAGAACGGTATAATCAACGAACACAAATCATGTTCTTGATAGGTTCGATTGCGATCGAAGCCTTGTGAGTATCGATCAACACCCTATGGTATCGATCGATACTGGACTAAATTGTATCGGTCGACATTAAGGTGTATCGATCGATACTATGCAAACAGTTGTATCGGTCGACACCTCAGTGTATCGATCGATACTTTGCATCGACCAAGTTGGGTCTATGTCGATCGATACTGTGTACAAGTCACATGTATCGATCGACACTGTGGTGCTATGATCGATCCTGTGAAATTTACGTGTATCGATCGACACCATGATGCATCGATTGACACAATATGTGTATCGAGCATCGATCGACACCTAGGGTGTATCGATCGACACTAAACGTGTATCGATCGACACTAAACGTGTATCGATCGACACCAGGATGCTTCGAGTGACACAGTATGTGCATCGAGCATCGATCGACACCTAGGGTGTATTGATCGACACTATATGTGTATCGATCGACACTGTGGTTTATCAATCGATCATGTGTAGAAATTCACTTGCATCGATCGACACACAAGGTGCATCGATCGATACTATATGTGTATCGATCGACACAAGCTGAGCATCGATCGACACAGAGGTGTATTGATCGATACAAGTTGATCATCGATCGACACAGAGGTGTATCGATAGATCTTATGCAAAACTCACGTACATCGATCATCACCAAGGGTGTATCGATCGACACTGATTGCATCGATCGACACCATATGGGTGTATCGATAGACATTGGGTGTGTATCGATCGATACCAAGGAGTATCGATCGACACCAATGCGATTTAGTTCGATATCAGTATTTTGAATTGCGATTCTTAAATATATCGGTACTAATTGAAAGTTGTGTCTCTTTTGTCTTCACAGAATGACAATCGACGTTGACAACAACTCTGGAACTATGGAGAAAACAAGTGACAAAATGGATCAAACGACTGCGAGTCTGATCGAAACAATGAAAGTTCAAATGAACTTGACAGAAGCTGACATGTGTGCTGTGGTCACTGAGGCCAATGTTGCAGAGAGCCATCCAAAGACTTGGTGGTTTGACAGTGGTGCAACCAGACACATATGTATGGATCGCGAGATGTTCTCGACATACACAAAGGACAAGAGTGGTGATAAACTCTTGATGGGAAATTCCGCCTCATCGACAGTTGATGGTCACGGGAAGGTTGTTCTGAAGCTCACCTCTTGACAGGAACTGGTTCTCACGAACGTCGTTCATGTACCAGATATACGCAAGAATCTGATCTCTGGATCGCTCATAAGTAAGCATGGATTCTCTGTGAAGCTGGAAGGTGATAAGCTAATCCTAACGAAAAATGGGATGTATTTGGGTAAGGGTTCTGTATGTGATAATCTGTGTAAGATATCTGTTGAGGAAGTAATCCGAAAGGATAATGTAACTGAGGCATCCACCTCGTAGAACCCTAAGATTAATGATAAGAAACCATTTGCTTATCTCGCTGAGTCTTTTAAATATTTGGCATAAACGATTAGGACATGTTAATTTCAAGTCTATGAGTAGATCAATGAACATGAATATGATTCCTAAATGCAAATTAAGCAAAGACAAATGTGAAGTTTGTGTCCAAGCAAAACTCACTAAGACGCCATCACCCAACGTTCAAAGAACAACAGAACCTCTAGGTTTTAATTCACACATATTTATGTGATTTGAATTATGTGATCAAACCAGAGGAGGCAAGAAATATTTCGTGACATTCATAGACGATTGCACGAGATATTGTTACATCTTTCTACTGTAGAGTAAAGATAAAGCCTTGGACAAATTTAAAGACGAGTAGCTCAATATTATGTGTCCAAAAATTTGCGAATTTTGGAATAATTAATTGATGTTCAATTAAATATTGGAGGCTGATTTAATCGAATAATTAAATCATTGGGCTAAGTGAGCAGGCCTCTTGCGATTCTTGATATAAGTTCAAGAATACTAATACAATTCGATATTGTATTAAGTTCATTAAATTCTAGAAATTGAATTTAATTTTACCCTTTAACTTGAGAGTTGGGTATTGGTTAGTATATCAATTTGGTTTGATTCTCTTGAACAAAATCAAATTTCAATATGACTAACAACACCGATGTGATCATTGTTAGATCCGGTGGTATAAAAGACAATGGAATGGCTGAAGCCAATTTAGTTGAGATAGACATGTGTAATGTTATCATCGGAGTCAATATGGTTAAGCATAATCCACATGAGTGGTGGTACTATATTATATATGCGTTGATATGGGAATGTTTCCCTCCTACCATAAATAATGACAAGAATTTATTCATAGTGCTGAAGTTGACTTCTCAAAGAAGCTCACTCTCACTGATGTAAAGCATGTGCTAGAGATGCATAAAAATCTTATTTAAGGCACAATGCTAATTAAGCATGTATTGACAAAGAATGTTGTCTATATTAAGGATGAATTGGTCCAAATTAACGTTGAGACAGTCGGACTTAAAATCAATGTAACCAATGGTGTTGACATTAATGAGAAAGAATCATTTGCTTATGGTATAGAATCTCTTAGTATTTGATCTGAATGTTTCAGTCACATTATATTCGAATCTATGCGTAGATTGAATGAGATCTCGAGATACAAAATAAGCAAAGATGAGTGTGAGGTTTGCGTCAAACCAAACTCACTAAAACACCACAATCGAGCGAACCTCTTGGTTTGACTCATACAAAAAGCGGTGAGAAATATTTCGTGGCTTTCGTTGAGGATTGTACGAAATATAGTTATGTCTATTTGCTAAGAAGCAAATACGAGACCTTGGAAAACTCAAGGAGTTTTAAACTCGAGGTTGAAAACCAACTCGAAAGAACTATCAACATAGTTTGAAGTGATAGAGGACATGAGCATGGTATTATCCATCAAACGATTGATCCCTATTCACTGGAATCTAATGGAGTCTCATAACAAATTACCGAATTATTTGATGAACTCTTTATTCCTGAAAAATCTGGGTTAGTCCAGAAATGTGGGGGAAGCATTGCTTACCACAAGTTTTATCCTGAACTAAAGTCACTTGATATGTTTCATGTGAACTTTGGAAAAGTAATGTGTTTTTGTACAAATACATGAAAGTGTGGGGGTGCCTAGCAACCACCTAAGAAGGTGGCAATCGGACCAAAAATGGTGGATTGTATCTTCATTGCATATGCACACAATGTAGTCGTGATTGCTTTCTGGTGTATAAATGAGATATACCAGACATCCAAGTAAAGGATAAGCTCTAGTACCTCATGAATTGAGGCACGCAATTGATCTCTTGGGCTCTTACGCTTTTAGAGGTATCGATCGATACCCATGATTATCGATCGATGCTTGACGGGCATTGGACCTTAGATCAAGCAATGGTAAAGAAGTACCAAAGGCTAAAGTCGTAGCAATATGACACAGCAATATGAGATCTTGTAATCCATCAAATGGATGTGAAAATCTGCCTTTCTAAACGAATTTAGAAGAGGAGATTTATATAAAACAACCCGAGGGTTATGTCACTCCTGAACAAGGAAAGAAAATAAGTAGACTTGCAAAGTCTATATACGAACTTAAGTTAGCTCCTAAGCAATAGCTTGGAAAGTTTGACAACAAAGTGATATCAAATAGCTTCAAAATCACTTAAGGTGATATACATCAAAAGTACTCCACATGGATACGTTTTGTTATGTTTATAAGATGACACGTTCATCATGGAAGCAAGAGGGACATAATCCAACACACTAAGAAAGTGTTTAGTGGGAAGTTTGATATACATAAGATTAGTGGATAATCTTGTCTCAAGATCCTAGAATGTTTTGAGAACTACTCAAACAAGATTGCAATAAATCTAATTGTGATAAAGCTATATCACAAGTGATGTATGCAAGAATTATCGGAAGTCTAATGTACTTGTGAATCGTACTAGATCCGATTTGGCGCATTCAATAAATAAGTCGCTACATGAGAAATCCAGGTCATACTCTGTGGAAAACCATAACTAGAATGTTGAATTATCCATCGTTATATGTCGTCTCGTTTTACATCAAAGTCTGGGGGTTCAAGACATTATGTTCACCNATCGAAGAAACATGATACAGTTTCTCATTCAACCGCCGAAGCAGAATATAGAGCCCTATCTCTTGCCTCTCGCGAGATCACTTGGTTAGAGAGGTTGCTGGTTGATTTGAGGATTCAGCTGCCAACACCAGTGTTATTTTCTGATAGCACTGCAGCTCTGCATATTGCCACTAATCCCGTTTTTCACGAAAGAACAAAGCATATTGAAAAGGATTGCCATGCGGTTCATGAACGGTTGGATAGAGGTCTTCTCAAAACTCTTCATGTTCGCAGTGAAGATCAGGTGGCTGATATATTAACTAAACCACTATTTCCTCATCAGTTCGAGCATCTCAAATCCAAGATGAGCATTCTTAATATCTTCGAAGGCTCTTCTTGAGGGGGACTATTAGATAGTATGGTTTAGTTGATGGTTTAGTTGAATCAGTCTCCATTAGCTGATTCAACATACTAAATTAATTGTACAGTTGGTTTAGATCGGTTTAGATCGGTTTACCAATATCAATTGTATATAAACGTGTAATTGGTCACTTGTATGAAATAAGAAGAAAAACAGTATTTTCTCTCATCTTCTTCGTTTTCTCATTTCAACTAATATGAATGGTGAAAAAAAGCAATGTGAAATGGACAAAAAGAATAAAATGTTGTTAGTTTAGAATATGCATAATAAGCCGAAGAAGCGATCCAAACGAATGGAACAAAGTTGAATAATAAGTATTGATTTTTTATTATTTTGTTTCCTTTTTAACATTTTGAATGACCGAAACAATACTTTTGTCAGCTAGAATTGTATTAGTCGATAAAATCAATTCGGATATAAGTATTTTTTTAAAAAAAATCGGAATTTTCTAGTTCTCAACCGGACTTAAACCATTTTTAGTTTTGGCTGCTATTGAAATCAAAGGCCAATATATTGTTTTATCCAACAGCTTCACATTTTGTTGTGTCGTTGTTAAAAACTTAAAACCCCTTTTTAAGGTCGCGTTTTCAAAACCTTAATATATGCATTTTCCTAATATAAAAGCATATATAATATTCTCTCCGTTCTTAAAAAAGTGATGTTTTAAGGGTTTTTTTTGTTTTCAAATAAGTGATGTTTTCAGTTTTCAATACAAAATTAAATATTTTTTTTATTATTTTGAATATTTGTATTCTGCAGATTGTTTTCTTGAATTGTGTTTAAATAGATAATAAATGATGTTTTTATTATGAAAAACAAAATTAAATGAATCCTTAATCTGTGTACAAAAACCTTAAATATCACTTATATTAGATTATATTAGAATTGAGCGAGTAAGAATTATAACTGTTAGAGAAGGCCTATGCAATGAGGCTCATCAAACTCTAACGAGTAAAGATCATCCACTCCACCCTCACATTGAATTTGACGTTATTATGATTGGCTATGTTTTGAGGTGGAACATAACGAGTCTGGTGGAACATAATGAGTCTGCTAAGTTTGGTTCACTGCCTAAACTTGGACCGTTTATGGTTCAACAACTAGTTTCCGCTCCCTTTACTTAGTTCAAGCAGTAAAGTATCATTTAAGCACGGTTAGTTGAACCGGCTATAAAGCGAATTTTTTTAAATAAAGTGGACATTGATGATTTACATGTTGAAGATTCCAACATGTATTTCTCAACATTTGAGCTGGACGCCTGGACCTTGAGAAGATTGGAGCAAAACCCTATACAAAAGTTACTGGAATCAATCTCTTTGGTCTCTGCTAATCTTATCATGTATAAAGTGAAAAATATCCATGTATTAGTCTAAATATAATCCCAAATGTTATAGTTTATCAAATATGTAAAGATGAGCAAGGGGATATTACTTTACTTATTAGAGTAGACAGCTATATGTATGGTTTAATGCTATATATGTACATAGTTTATTGGGCCATAAAAAGCTAATTGGGCCAGAAGATTATAGGAATCCTCCTAAACTAAACTGATAAATCCTCGTCGTTTGCTATAATCTTTTTTTTTTTGTTTTGTCATCTATAATTTTTTTTATTAAACAAACTTTGAAAAATACAAAGCCGGCAAGGATAAAATCATTCCAGAGACTAAGCCGACAAATTTATAAAACTCCTAGAAACTAAAACCCTATAAAATGGAGTCAAACAAACTTGATAATATACAAAATCTAAAAACCAAACACTCAGCCAAATTAGGAAACACAAACCAACATAAAAACAGAGGAATGATGAAAAAAAGCAAATGAACCATAGCACTAGGGTTGAGCTGCTGGATCGAAACGTTCCCACGACCAAACTCAAAGAACTTGAAAATACTGAAGCTGGGTTGAAAACCATGAACTTCGAGAAGAATCCAAATCGTAGAGAGCCTTCAAGACCTGAAGACCCGACGAATGCACTAAACCGAGCACAATCGGCAGCATAACGGGCAGAAAAGAACACGAAATCGAAAAAGAACAGAGCATAGTAACAAAACCACCACGACCACTCCAAATAACTGATGCCGTTGAAAAGAACTAAGCTCAAAGTAAAAATACCTTGATCTCCGATTGAGGACACTCCAAAGAGGATCAACAACGATATAATCTAAAACGATATATTTTTTCTCGAAAGGATTTATTAGTTTTAGATTATATACGATGATGCTGATGTTTATTTAAGGTCGTTTAGCTACATGAACCCAAAAGTATTTTGACAAAAGAACCAACTAGTGTATTTAAAATCCACTAAAAGATTTTCTATAAGACCATTCACAATGGGGTGACTGACTTTTATTTTAAATGATTGAATCCCCACAATGGGGTGACTGAATTTTGTCCGAAAAAAAAAATGCAATGACGTGTATTGATTTTAGCTGAAAAAATTAAGTTAGTTGAAATTAAAAAAATGGAGGCCACAAGATATAAATGGCTGATTTTAATTGGACCAAACAAAAGTACAAGGGGCCTACGTGTGTAGAACAATTATTATCTCATCCAAATAATTCGAACATAATTATTTGAAGATCCAATAAGTTTTTTTAATAAAAAATATATATCAAAATTCATTATTTTTTATACTCTATAAATAGAGTGTAATTTCATTTGATTCAGACACAAAAAAAAACACAATTTTATCCAGATATCTCTTTTTTTGTTACAAATCCAATTATCTTTTTTAATTTTTTTTTGTTAGGGAAATGGATCCCAACAATAACCCTTTTAACACCCAAAATTCTTCTAATTATCCTTTTAACTATCCAAATCCCAACAATTATCATTTTCAAAACCAATCTTCCAACCAACCTCAAAATATACCAAATTATGGGTTTCCACCAAATTGTTTCATGCCGTCATATGTTCCAACCTATCCTCCATATTATGGATCGATGATGCAATATCCATCTCAAGCATCCCCTTATTCTTCTACTCCGGCGGGTCATGATAATGTTTCAAATGTTGGACGAATTGAATTTTCCGGATATTCTACACAAACGGCTGTTGGAGGCATGAGTAATGTTGATGAAGGCACTCCAGATGCAGATGATTCAACTCCTGCTCGCAAAAAAATCCCAAATGGAACACTGCACAAAATTTGGTGCTAGTAAGTGGGTGGATTAAATATGGAACCGACAGTGTTGTTGGCAAAAACCAAAAAAGTGAATCATTTTGGGGTAAGATTGATGACTACTGTAATGAGCATTGCTCATTTGATCACCCTCGTGACATACGTTCGTGCAAAAATCATTTCAACTACATCAACGGCAAATTGGCGAAATGGACTGGCGCTTACGATAACGCTAAGCGTATGCATCAAAGCGGGTGGTCAGAGAATGATGTACTCGCGAAAACGCATGAGCTATATGAAAGTGGGGGAAATGGACATTTTAATTTAATGTCTGAATGGGCCGCTCTCCGTGATCAACCACGTTATGAAAGTCAGGTAAGAGCAAATACTGGATCTGGAAGCAGTGGATCTAAGAGAGCTCACGAGGGTGATGCAAGCGACTCCAACTCTGTAGGATCTAGTGTTCGTCCAATGGGGAGGGAAGCAGCAAAAAAAAAAGGTAAAAAAAAAAGGTAAGGAAGCAGCTTTGGAGGTAGTCAACGAAGACTGGTTTGAATACAAAGACTTGAAGAATCAAGAGATTGAACGATTAGACAAAATAGCCAAGACGCAAGAGGAGGCAAACAATTTGATGAAAGAAAAAACTCGTGCCAAGAAGATGAAGATGTGGATTAAGCTAAGTGAAAAGGATAATCTCGATGACCAGAGCAAAAAGCTGTTTAACGAGTTAAGCAACGATCTATTTGGAAATTAATTATTATTAAGTGTCTGTTTATTTGTTGTCGTTTTCTGCTTTCATAATGTGTGTTTGTTGCTTTCTGCTTTCATAATGTGTGTTTGTTGCTTTCTGCTATAATAATGTTTGTTTGTCTTTTTCTCCTTTAATAATGTTTTCTGTCAGTTTTCGTCAAAGAAATCTGTGACTTTTGGCTTTTAAATGAAGAATCCAATCCTTATCTACTAGTTCACTAAATTCCATGATTTTTTTGAATTCGTCTGTATGAACCACTCAATATAAATTCAATTCTTATCTATTAATTAATTGTATTCCATAATATGTTTGGAATCCGTCGATTTCAGCCACTTAACTTCCTATAAATGGAGACTTTTTCTTTCATTCAAGTATCAATACAAATAATATCATCTTACTAAAAATATCAATGAATCCATCACAATTTCCTTTTGATATCGAAGCTTACAAAAGGCAGTCTCAAATTGAAGAGAAGTATATCCTTAACCAGTTTAGGGAGCGTCGACAGAAAATAGAGGAAGGACGGGCATCTAGTAGCAAGAGAAGATACTTCAACAGAGATCATGTAGCAGCAAACCAGAGGCTAATTGACGACTACTTTTCCAATCAACCTACCTATGACGATGCAATGTTTCGTCGGCGATTTCGGATGCGAAAACATGTTTTTCTTCGGATCGTTGCGGACCTATCAAGCAGTGACAACTACTTCACTCAAAGATTTGATGCAGCAAAAAAATAAGGTATATCTCCACTAGCAAAATGTACCACGGCAATGCGAATGTTAGCATATGGTGTGGCGGCCGACGCGGTTGATGAATACATCAAAATAGGAGGTACAACAGCAATGGAGTGCTTGCGTAGATTCTGTAAAGGAATCATACAATTGTATGAGCAAGTGTATCTTAGAGCTCCAAATCAAGATGACCTACAAAGAATACTCCATGTTAGTGAAATTCGAGGGTTCCCAAGGATGATTGGCAGTATTGATTGCATGCACTGGGAATGGAAAAATTGTCCTACGGCGTGGGAAGGTAAATTCACTCGGGGAGATAAGGGAACAACCACTGTTATTCTTGAAGTAGTTGCATCTCATGATCTATGGATCTGACATGCATTTTTTGGGTGTTCGGGCACATTGAACGACATCAATGTTCTAGATCGTTCACACGTGTTCGATGATGTGGAACAAGGAAATACTCCAAGAGTGAACTTCTTCGTGAATCAACGTCCATATAATATGGCGTACTATCTAGCTGACGGTATTTATCCTTCTTATCCGACTTTCGTCAAATCAATTAGACTTTCTCAAAGTGAACCAGACAAATTATTTGCAAAACATCAAGAGGGGTGCCGGAAGGACATCGAACGTGCATTTGGAGTGTTGCAGGCTCGATTTAAAATCATTCGCGACCAGCTCACATGTGGGACATAGCTGATTTGGCTATCATTATGAGGTCATGTATCATATTGCATAATATGATTGTTGAGGATGAAAGAGATACATATGCTCAAAACTGGACCGATTATGATCAATCTGAGGCAAGTGGGTCTACTACACTGCAACCATTCTCAACCGAGGTGCTACCTGCATTTGCAAGTCATGTGCGTGCTAGATCATAATTGCGTGATTCCAATGTGCATCACGCATTGCAAGCAGATCTAATCAAACACATATGGGCAAAATTTCGTGATTAAAGAGATTTTTAAGTTTTTGTTGTGTGTGATTTAAAATTTTATTGTTTATGAGTTGAGTTTATTGTACTAATTATTTAATGTGTGCTTTATTAGTTTTGTGTGTTTTATTGGTTGTATCGTGTGTTTATTTGTGTCATGTATTCAATACCAAAATTTTCGTGATTTTATTTCTTTTATAATATTTTTTTTAATTTTTATTATTTGTTAAAAATTAATTCAAATTATAAATAAAATATAAAAAACATAATTTTCGTTTAGTTTTAATTGATAATTGCTACTATTATGTAATCACAAAACATAAATAAAATAAGAATATTAAAATAAAAAATAGTGGGGGTAGGGAGTTGAATTTTGGGAGGATTACTAAACTAACATAAAAAATGTCTTAATTACTAGAACAATGCAAATCTTTCTAAATTATTAGAATAACCTAAAAATATATAAAATACTAATTTTGTCCTTTTGGCCTTTGTTAACAAAAACGTAATTACGATATTGCCATTACTATTTTTAATCCACATCAGCGCGCACAGATTAACAAGTCTACCGTTCTTTGACGGTAGACTTATTTTTTCTGGTAGACTTATTTTTAGGCCGGTAGACTTATTTTGGGTCGGTAGATTTGTTTTGGGTCGGTAGACTTATTTTTCGACCGGTAGACTTATTTCGGTAGACTTATTTTTACGACATGGTAGATATGTTTTCGGGCGGTAGACTTATTTTTTTTTGGTATATTTATTTTTAATGACGGTAGATTTGTTAAAGATGGGTAGATTTAACGGGAGATCGGTTGACTTTTTTTGTAGACATTTGACCAAATTGGTAGATTTATTTCCTTTGATGGTAGATGTATCTCATCCGCGGTAGACTTCTTTGTAATGACGGCAGACTTATCATTGGATGGTTCGTTTTTTGGTGACGGTAGATTTGTTGTAATGACGGTAGACATATATTATCGTGGTAGACTTATTCTTAAAACGGTAGATTTATTTTTAATGACGGTAGATTTATTAAAAAACGGTAGATTTATATAAACTTT
>PKML01007097.1:0-62570 GCA_002933935.1 Eutrema yunnanense | reverse complement strand
AAAAAAAAAAAAAAAAAAAAACAATGGTTGGAAATACATCAAAGAGAGTATGAAAGTTTAAGGATAGTTTTTGTTTTGAGTGATTTCTCACCAAAATTGCCCCTGCGCGCCTTCTACAAGACTTTTGATGATGATATTAATTTTTGTAAAATAGAGACCATTGTGGTATTAATTTATAAAATAGAGCTGCTGATGATATTAATTTTTCTACGTATCATGGGTGATTTTTCCTTAGTGATACGCGTCTTCAATATTGATGTAGTATATTGCTGAGTAATCTGCATATAATCGATGATTTTGTCTCCATGATGGCCTTGAAATGGTGCAACTTCTCTTGTTGTGAATCATTGTTTTTGTTGATAATCTTGATGAGTCTTGTTTCTTGAGAAGATTTGGTTCGTATCTTCAATTTGTCTTGGTTTGTGTTTAACGATCGGCGATTACTTGGGATCAAATAAGGGTTTCAAGATCTGTTGAGCCTGATGTCGGAATCCATGCTTGAAGATTTTTGTTTCTAGTAATTTGAGCCGTCTCGTGTTGGATTCTCTATGGAAATGATTCCTATTTTGGAGATTTATTAATGTTTGTTTGAATATTTTGCATCGATCGATGTTTACGCAGTGGAGATCAAGAGAAGGGAAATCCAGAAGTCATCATTGGTTATCACGGCAGAAGAGGCAAAAAGATCAATGAAGCTTTTGAGATATTTGACACTGAGGGATCTGTCACCACCGATGCTAAAGAGCTTAATGTTGATGAGTTTGTTCATATGATAACTGCTAAGATTGTTGAAAGAGACACAGAAAGAAGAGCTGACATGACAAAAATGTATTTACTCTCTAGAGTTGTTGCTTCATTCGATCTTAATTTTTCTAGACAAAAACCAATTTTGCATCTAGCTAGGTTTTTTTAACTCACACGTGCCGGATTTTGAACCAAACTTAGAACGTTATTGAACATAAGTGGTCCGTATGAAAAATAATTTTGATAAGACAATAATGTTAACAAGAGACACAAGCAGGGGGAAAACATTGGATCCGTGAATTGGGTATCCAACGGTGGCTACACCGAAAACCTCACGGGGAATATTTTTGAATTTAAAAAGCTAATAATAATCATATACCAAAGTCCCATATAATAAAAACCCCAAACGAAAGACAAAATCTAATTATCTAATTGTGAAAAAAAAAAAAAGGGGGTAGTAAACGCTAATGGATTTTATGGGAAAATTGAAAAACAAAATCCAGATCTCCTCCTTACGAAGCCAAAGCTGCTTGGGTTATTGGAATGTGTTTATATATATCTTAACAGACCTGGATGATGATCATATTGAAGGCGAAGTGGTTGCGGTGGAGGAAGCAGAGGCGTTGCTATTACAAGTCTGCTTAGCCACATATATCTGCTTCACCTTTGTGTTGTTTGGGAAGCCTCTCTCCCTAGCCATGGGCTGGTTTCTGCCATGGAAGCCCGACCTCCGGTTATGCTGGAGTTGATGTTGATGGTGGTGGCTAGACCCACCAACATGCTGGGACGGTGTGTTCTTCTCTTGGGAGGATTGTTGTTGTTGTTGTGGCTTGAAGGCAGGACCAGCTGGATTCTGAGTGTTGCTGGTGTTGGGATCAGACAAGGTGGTGGTCGGCTTTGGCGGTGAAGCAGAAGTGGTGGAACCGTAAGAGTTCGAGGAGTCCATCACTGTATCTGCGACTGTGGATGTTTGGATATTGGGGTATCTGTTAGGAGGAGGAAGCATGTTGTTGTTGAACTGAGATGATGGAAGATTAGAGCCATCTACTGCTTCCTGCTGTTTCTGGATATGCATTGTTGGAGGACCCGAAAATGGCATGTAAGGCCACCGTGCTCGAACAGGCATCTCCTGAGAAGAAGACTGACCACACCAATAAAATAAATATGACGATCCATGGATTCTGCTACTTAGCATTGCTGAGATGACTAAGAGAGAGATGGACCAAATACCTGGAAAGGGGATGGTTCAAACATGGCGAGAGGAGAAGGCATAGGGAGGTGTTGAAGAGACGCAGGCACAATGTTACATTGCATGGAGGCCACATTTGGATTGTTTACATCACCATCTCCTCCAACCGGAGAAGAAGACACGATTGGGTTGTGTTTCCAATCTGGTTGTTTTCCAGATGGGACGTAAGTTGTGCCCATGAAACTCAACCCTCCAAACTGTCCAACAGGTGCAAAGTGGTTATAAACGAACATGTGAGGAGGGCCTTGAACGCCAGGAATAGCTCCAGGTGGGGTTAGGAAAGGACCCGTGAAACCGGCAGGAGGAGCATAGAAGGAATCTACTCCTGAATGAGCTTGCTGCTGCCATGTCGTAGGTGGACCAGAAACTGTTCCTGGACCTTTCTGGGACTGTGATTGGTTTGCTCCCACGTCATGGTGCGGGCCAAAAGCAAAGATGGGTCCTCTTAACATGGGGTTCACATCATAGAAAGGAAAATGAGGAGGGCCTGGAGGAAAGTGAGTGATCATTTGGTTTGAGTTGTGTGGACTTGGTAATGGTGGCCACAGAGAGATTGGGGTGTCAACTGAAAGATCTGCTGGGAGAGAAACAATGAGAGACTCTTCAGCTTTTGATAGACTAGGCTGCCCACCAACAGTGCCTGCCAAAGCGAAAGAAATGATTGCAGACAACAAATAACACTATTTGGGAATATGCATAAACCCGACAGAAAGTAAATATTACCACTTGCTGCTCCACCATCTAACTCTGTTCCTCCGTATTTTTTAGTTTCAGCAGGTAATACAGAACCAGTACCCAAGGCATTCCCACCGGTTTCATCATTAGTTATGGCTGCAACAGCAATCGCTGAAGCAGCAGCTTCTGCTTCTGCTTCACAAATCTCCATGCCAGCGGATGACGGATTTCGATGTTTATTATCCTTTTCAAAATATAAAGAGCTATCATTCTCCGTACGCCCACCACTGGTTGGGATAACAGTGGAAGATGTAACTGCGCCTGATACAGAAGAAAATGTGCATTATTTAAATGCAAATAAGAGTCACTTCAGAGTGACAATCGAGGTGTCTAGGCCATCAGCTCACCAAATTGGATTTTGCCCTCGGCAAGCAATGACTTTACTGTCTTTGGCACGACAGACGCTGATTTTGGATTTGGCCCACTAATTCGGTTGGCACCATTCTCAACAGAAACACATGAAAGAAGAGATACGGGTTTCATGGCTTCATCAAGCTGACTCTGGGTTAGGGCCATAACCTACAAGGCAATACCAAAAAGGCTTTAGATAATCACATACAAGTAACCCGTGACTAGTAAAGCATGAGTTAAAAACAATTTTGATATTTATCCACGATGATTTTCTTTGTCACATGTTCTTCTCATGTTTTCAGTAAACCATTCTATCAATTCATATAAAGAAAGTCTGAGATGCGGAATGGAACACAGCTGTTTTAGATAAGGGAAAGGCAAAAATTTTGCAGAAACAATTTTTGTTGGATGTCTGTTTCTGATTTTTGCAGAAACATAAACCCAAGTGAAAACACGTTAATGAAACCCTCAAATAATATCTACTCACCGGCTGATCGGTGAGTTTGCTACCCCAAGTCCCCAAAGACGTTTGAATATTATCTAGAACCTTATTTTTGTTGCTGAATACGAAACTTGACGCTGGATTCTGATCATTTCTAGGTATAAGAACCCTACTTGCCTGAGGGGACCTGCCAAATGAAATAGAAGGTAAAAAAACATAACAGTGGGGAGCTATCTCTGCAAACAAACTTAATGCATTTCAATTGATCAAATAGTGGAAAGTACTTGCTGCTCCCAGATTTTTCATCAGCATGGGAATCTGTTTTCGGGGAAGGTGTGCCAATTGGGGCTAACGGCTGTCTGTTGGAGACAGGATTAAACTGCTTATTGTTCGCAACTCGGCTAGCTGGTGGGCTTCTGTTGGACCTGGCAACAGCAGTACTGTTTTGCAAAGTTGAACGGGGTTTTCGGGATGCCTGTAAGAAAAAAATATTCACTTTTAATGAGAACTACCTCAGACTAGGTAACAACTACGAGAAGAGTTGAGGATTTAGACTGCATCAGAACCTTGGATGCCTGGGACTTTTCCTTGATTTCTTTTTCCCTCTGTTCACGACGATCATTAAGCATTTGCCTTTTTGATCTTACCTCAATAAAATCATCATCATCACTAGGAGCTTCAATGCCATGTTGCTCGAAGACACGAACGATTCCACTCTGCAAAGGTGCATCAATTTCTTTTTCAGATATCATATTCCTTTTAAGGTTTGCCTGTGCAGAATTTGGAACGACAGTATCTTTCCCAGGTCTACTCTCAAATGAACCCCCAGTATTGGTTTTCTGCACAGCATTCAAACCAGACACTGAGCTATCTGGGGCTTGTTTCTGGGACTTGTTGGACACAACATACTTTCTACTCCCGTTTCTTGTGGAACTTTGTGCCCTTCCATTGCCATTTCGATTCTCCTCGAAAGATGGCCAGTTTGATTCCCGAACTCTAAATTCAACCCTCTGACGTCGATATCTTCTATAACCCCCAGAATCTGCCCGAGAAACCTCAGCAGTGCCTGATGAGCGCAAGCCAGAATTTCTAACTGCAGTTGTGTCAGTTTGGCCTTGGAATCCTGATTGTCTTTCAGCTAAATTTGATTTTCCATGACTCGTTTTTCGAGAGGGTAATTCTAACCTACCAGGCAACTCTCCTTGCTTTTGGGGTGACACAGCAACCTCAATGCTCGCTCTTGCTGGAGAGACATTAGCATTCTTCAGTTTGCCCCCATCAGAAACATCCATTGGTCTCCTAAGCACACTGATCTGAGGGTTTGAGACAGAGGCTGCATTTCTAGCTACCAGATTAGCCGAATTTCCTTGACCAAGCTGAACAGTCGCCAAGGATCTAGGATTTTGATTTAAAGCATAAGTTGACAAAGCATTCGCCTGGACAGCTGAATGAGGTGGCGGTGGCAGCACCCCTTGGGATATTGGGGATGGATATCGTAGTTGACCAAACTGAATGATAGGAGACTGGGGCTGTTGGATATGTGCAAGCGAGGAGCCATATTGGGGATGAAGAGGAAGAGGCATTTGGATGGAACCAATCTGTATGGCAGGGAAAGGAGAAGGTATCAGTGACGGACCAGAAAACAAGCCAAACTGAAACTTAACAAGCTCCTCCATCTGTGCTGAAGTAGAAGGTACAGGTGGAATAGCTGTCTGAAGAGGTGATGGATGCAGACCAATGCTGTGAGGTGGTGCAACCGGATGAGTAGAAATGGTAGAGTTACTCGTGGAGTCCACTTTATTGGCCAACTCAAATGACTGAATTGTCAAGTTCTGCATTGTGGTTTCAGTATCCTGGAGGCTCTTAGATGTATTATGCCTGCTCACTGGATCAGAAATTTCAACAGATTGGGCGGCTTGTTCACCACGGCTCGTCTCAATAGAAGCTCTTTCACTATCTAAAGAATTGACAGAGTGCTGAGGAAGTGGAAATGCTGCTTCGGAATTCTGTTGACATTTTTCAAAGTCATCGCTGGGTATTTCTACCTCCACTCCTTCATTAAAGCCTAAGACTAGGTTAGAGTCTTTATCCTGGAGATGCATTTCTTCCAACTCTTGGGCAAGATCTATGCTCTCCCCATGTATTTTATCCTCCTCTTGATATCCATCTTCATCTTCGTCGTATTCTTCTTGCTCCTGCAGCCGCTCATTACTGTCAAGAGTCCACTCTTCATTATCCCAACAAGATACAGAGCTTGTAGCAATCATCAAATTATCCTTTGCAGCATCACTAGAGATAATTGGCGCTCCCCCCTTAGCTAGTAAACTAGCATCTTCTCCCTTTCTGGAAGCAGCTAAGACAGATGAATCGGCTGATTCATCCAAGTCATCATGAGAGAGATGAACAGGGGAATCAGGTGGGCTGGTAACAGAAAGTGAAGACTGAGAGTCACATCTTCCAGTCAGCTTGCTATCGAACCGATGATCATCCATACCACTTCCGGACATCACATGATGATCTTGAAGATCCCCTATATAACTGGCTAGAACAGTCGAATTAGTCCCATCTGTATGGCTGTACTTCATCCCTCCAGCAGAAGTTGAGGAACCAGGATTCTCAACCTCGCTTCTAAAAGACGACTTCTGCCTAGACTCCTGAGGAGGGGGAAGAACACGTGGCTGCCTTACTGAATACCTTGGTCTTCCAAAAGGGTAATAGTCATCCCCCTCAGGATTCTGATACAACTTTTCAGGATAAGGAGCGTAGGGACCACGGCGTGGACGACCTTGGCTTTGTCCCCATCCCGGATCACCATATTGCTCTCCAAAACTTTCACGAGATTGAGATTCCATCCCATAATTCCTACCATTGGGCCTTCCATCTCCAGGTATTCTCCAACTCTGATCAACTGAATGCTCTGGGAATCCCGGTTTGAAGTAGGAACTGGCACTGAGATATCCAGTTGTCCCGAAGAACTCCTCCTTGGGAAAACCTCCACATGCATCTCTCTGCGGGCTATGTGGAACATTCTCCATGTTTTGCGGAATAAACCTTGAATTGCCTCCACTCTCAATATCTTCCTTTCTCCAAGTTGGCTTTTGTCTATCAGGGAACCCAAAAGAACCATCTCTAGAAAATTGAGGGGCGGCATTGCTCTCAAATGATCTAGTGGGTACTGATACATCTGAAGCTGATGACGTAGTAATTCTATCCACCATCCTTTCGCTGTCTTCCCAATCAACAACATCTGCAGATTCTTTCTCTTTAACAATATCTAAGAATTTATCCTCTGAAATAGTTGAAGAGCTGCTGCAACCTTTGGCAGCTTCAGCCTGTCTCCTGGAAATCTTTTCTTCCAGCTCGAGAAGCTTTTGCTTAGCCGCCTGCTTCCTCCTTTCTTCCTCCATGATCAACTTATGTTTCTCCTCTTCTTTTGATTTTCTCAACTCTTCTGCCCTCCTTGCAGCCTCTAGTCTCTCCTGCTCGTTTCTGAAAGCAGCTTCTCTGGCCTCTTCTTCTAATCTTCTCAGCCGCTCATCTTGTTCGCGAGCCAGACGCAGTCTCTCTTCTTCTTCTGTCCGAGCTAGTTCAATCACCCTTTCCTGTTCCTCGATGATCCGCCTGCGTTCCTCTTCCTGCATCTTTTGAACTCGCTCCAGTTCAGCCTCAAATGACTCCCGGACAGGATCATGAAACTCTGTTTGCTTAAAAGCCTCTTTCTTTTTCTTAGCAACACCAAGTACTGGGAATGGATCATGGACATCAAAACCAGAGTCGCCAAAGTCTTTCATAAAAGGATCTTCCACATGAGGTTTGTCACTCTTGAAGAAGGGGCGTTTATCCCTGCAAGAAGTAAATATTGAGATCATATATTAATAAAATTTGTCACAAGAAGTAAACAAATCTCTAGAAGCAGAGCCATACTAGAAAGAATTAGCTAAGAAAGAATTAGCTGCATACCTATTTTGATGATCAATTCCATACCCATCCCGGGTAAAAGTTCCCCTGTTGCCCGAGTTATCCATATTATTATTATTCCATGGTTGTCTTCCTCCATGTTGATATGGAGCCTCTCTAGCTCCAGTATTATTCCAAACATTTTCCCTTGATGCTGACAAGACGTAGTTACTTTTCTTAACAGCTTCTCTGCCCCTACTAGAAGGCCTTGCTCCATAAATACTTTTACTATTATTTGCAACCTCATCTTGGTGCGGTGCAGAGACTCTCCAAACATTGGCCTCCCTTCCTCCTCCACTGACTGGTCTCACTTGAGTCGATGAGGATTTTGAAATATCATTTTCACGCTGTCCTGATTTGTCAAAAAGATTAGGAGCAGCATGCTTCTGGGGTAAGACATGAGGCCTCGGAAGATCATAACCCCTATCCCAATATGGTTCATTCTTTGAATAACTATGATCCCTGTCCCTATGATCCCTGTCCCGATCTCTTAAGCCATGACTTGTGTCACGCTCATCATCAGCCCAATCAGATCGTGGGGTCAAACGAACAATAGGCAGTGGCCCTGGAAAATACTCCTTTTTCCTCACCTGTTCAGATGAATGTAAACCATCTGCGAAAATGGGACTCTCGCTGAGCTCATTACCGAGCCGGCTACGCGCAGACTGGTTTTGAGGTCTCATATCTACAAGTGAATTGCCCATACCAGAGACACCTCTGGGCTCTTTTGAAAACTCTTCACCTGCAGCTTGCTTCTGTTTCTGATTGAGACCCTCCTTCTGTTTCTGCCCAGACACAGAAGCTGAAGGCAGAGAAGCCTTCAGCGACGGGAAATCTTCACCCCTCAAAGTTGCAACTTTCTCTACAGGATGATAAGCCCGTACCACCGGTTCAGCTGCACCAGCCCGAGAAGCAAGGGGCATATTTAACCCATTGGTCCCCCTGGTAACACCTTCAACAGAATGGTTGGCACCATCACCATCTTGCAAAGCAGATGTAGTGGCAGGCTTACTCCATCCCATTCCGGACGAAGCAGGTCTAGCTCCACTCCCAGAGACTCCTCCACCAGAATGAAAGCTAGAACCAGATGAATCAACTCGCTCATGCTCTTTACGGAGTGAAGGAAGGTTCAAGGGGGGTGGAACAGATAGCTTCGGCCCAGCATTCTGCGAGCTTCTTGGCCGTGAAAGGACCACCATACTTCCTCCTCCACCACCACCGCCATATCCACCGACTCTCCCCCGGTTTGCCCCATAACCTCCAGATTGATTATACTGATGATGAGGTTGATACCCATAAGACTTGTTCAGATTCACAGATGCGTACTTGTTGCCTTCTCCATGATTAGCCATATCCCGCTTCCGCCGATCACTGAACATCGCCAACGCATCAAACCCTAAACTTAGATCTGGTTCCCCAGTCAAATTCGAGTCTATTGCCTCAGATCTACTACAGTGACGAATGATCAAAATGGAAAACCAATCGAAGAATCTCCCCTGATCAAAATACAAAAACAACAATCAATTCCAGATTCGATCCTTGATAAACCAGGCGTCGAACAAACGCGGAGCTAGGGAGGAGGAAAGAAGAAAAAATCAAAAGTTGATAGAATCGACGAATTAGGGTTTCCGTTTAAATCAGCTCAAAGCGACCGACTAGGTTACCTCCGGCGGTGGTGGGCGTATGATATCGACGACGGTGGCTAACGTGCGCTGCGGTGAGACGACGAAGCGCGAGGGTAACGAATCGTCGGAGAGAAAGCCCTACCCCCTACTACTGCCTCTTTGTCGGAGATAAATCAAAAAACAAAAAAAAAATACAGCAAAACCAAAAAAAAAAACATACAAGTTGAGGCACGAGAGATAATAAACCAGGACAAGCTTTTTACTCATTTGATGTTTTGAACCCCATATTAAAATAATCATCTCTTTTTACCCCCATTATTCTCAATTCAGATCATTATTACCCAATTCTCTGCCGTCAACTTTGTGTGTTCGTAACGATGAATTTGGTTCTTGTGCAAATTGTTGATTCAAACATGACAAAAACAAAAACTTGAACTAGACAACATAAAGAAAGACATATTATTTACTTTGCGATTCATAGGGATTCGTTACAAATTTTGTTAAAACACAAATCAAAAATAAACCCTAGCTACTTTATACTTTCCAATCGATCTTTGACGGTCCTCCAAGCAAAACCCTTTGAGAATCTCTTCAATTTGCAAGAATGGTGTTCCAGTGATTAACAACGGACTTGGACTCAGACCGGATTTTAGGGTTACCGTTCTTGGCGAGGAACTGAAGAGCGCGAAAAGCATCAGTTTTGGTGATAAGCCGAGGAGTTAGAGGCAAGCTTCGCATAATCCTGAGAACTTGGACGCATCGTATGGCTTCAGGAGAGGCGACGTAAAACCCTTTGTCTCTTGCAACATGAGCGGCTCTTGTAGCTACGCTAATCAGTTCTTCGAGGTCTTTCCTTTTTACCATTCTTCTTTTTCTGCTTCTTCTCTTCACGTCTTTCGTAATTTGTGGTGGAAAATCATCGGGAAAAGCCATCGTTACTAAGGAAAAAACAACACAGAGAAGAACTAGAGAGAGAAAAATAGAAAGAGGCAATGATCGAGTAGTAGTGTTGCGAGAGAGAGGAGACCACTATTTGACTATATAGAGTTTAGATGGGATTGGGTTTCGGAAAAAGGAAATAACGAAAAATAGGATTAACATTTTAATTTATTTTTGGTTGGGAAAAAGGAAATAACGAGAAAAAGATTTAAAAAAATACGTCCGTTGGTAATCTTAATTGTTCGAGATCATCATCGGTCACAAAATTTCCTTTTTTCCGTTCTGCTCAACAAATACGTGTAGCTTGGGGGGCAAGTCTAAAAGCCCATTAAACTAACAATCCTGGCCCAATTATCTCATAGCGAGGAAGATAGTTTTGTGAAATCGGGGAAGCGATATGCGTTTGTGATTGCGATTGTGTTTGCAATAGAAATTTGCGATTGAAATTGCGTTTGCGTTTTGATCACCGGAGATGTCGAAATAAGGATCTTCGGTGTCGACGTCGTCTTCTGTCTGTTGAATCGTGTGTCTAGGGTTCCTTTTAATTCCTTTGACTAATTTCGTTTTTATATCTACCAGACAGACATTCCCCACTTACTTGAAGCATGTCGAGAACCAAAGTAGCTTCTTTCTTGCTTTTCTTATGTTTTTTCTGGTGATTGTTAAACAGGATAAACGTAAGGATAATTATTACTTTTATGCAGGGTGATTCATGGCTTTTACTATAAGAAGAATATTTACACAAAAAAGTAATTATTGTTCATTGCTTTTGTCAAGAAAACTTAAGAGAAACCCACTCACAATCCGACGAGCTATTGGATTTGGAATCTGTCGACACAAACGTCCGTCGATGTAAGCAACGATACCTGAAGCCACGAAATTGCCAATACCAGCTTTCCACATAAACTTCATCTTCTTCTTCTTCTTATTGTCACTAAGTACTGGTACGATTGCAGTACTAGAGCCAGTGTCATTAGTCTCGGCATCTGCTTCTTCTTTCTTTGGCCTTACACCTGAAATGAACTTAGTCGCGTGCTGTCTAAGTATGCGAATTGCAAAGCTCACGAAGAGATGTTCACATAATGTCATCACCGTTGGTCCGATCTTCCATTCCTGGTCGTATTGAGATATTCACATCACTCAGGGTCCATCAAAATCGATTGCTACTCATGCATGGGAAAAAAAGGATTTGAGTTTAACCTTATCTCCATGGAGACGGCGACGAGGACGAGAGCTTGAAGGATCTCCTTTGAGCAATCCCCTACTTTCCAGAAAATCTTTAACACGGTCTATCATCTCATCTATGAGAGAACTGCTTGGTGGGAGATTTTTCAGGAAAACCTATAATTTAATATGTCTCATCAGTCAGGGAAATAGGAAGCTCATGATTTCTGGTTGATATGATATGAATGTCTTTTTGAGAAATTATGAATATTGGTTTCCGTTTTTTTGGAAAGGGCAAAGCAAATCTAAGTTAGAGAGATATTGCTTTCGCAATTGTTTACCTGATCGTCAATGACTTTGACTCTGAGATACTCTTGTCTATACATTGTATCCAACATAGCTTGAAGGTATCCTTCGATATATAACTGCAAGAAGTGAATATGAGCATACATAACCAAATCTCACAAGAATGTGTGACAATGATTCTAAGTATTTGAAGATATTAGTATATGTGACGGGAAGCTATTCTAACAAGTTACGGAAGACCGTGATCCTTCTATCATAAACTGAAAAACTCAGCAGATGGACATGTAAAAAAGCTCTATGCTTCGTTTTTTTTTCTTTCAGTTTCTCTTTTCTACTCTATAGAATTGAAAAAAGTTAATTTGAAAGTATTAAGACAAGGCTGTGAGATATCACCTCATCAATACCGGGACTACGATCAAGCTTAATTGTTCTATCAGGCCCCCCTTCCATCAAAGCTGTTCCTATCACCGAAGGTTCCATCGCCAGTTTAAGGATTCCATGGTGGAAACCGCTAACCTGTGAGAAGAGACAGAGAGATGATAAAAAAAAGACCATGTTTAGCCTCATTGATCATTAGTATGAAAGGAGATCAGTCCTCACCAGTCCATCAAGACCTTTCATTTCTGCACCCCTCAGAACAGAGTCTGAGATTTCAGTGAGAGCAACGAAGATGACATTGGACCCAGCTGTTCTTAGCTGCAACATGGTAGTTCCATAAGAGGTTTAATGAAAAAAACTATGAAATTCATGATCGATATACTATATGGTACGTACAGTTTTCCCAAGATCACCAAAGTAACGTCTTGTCCCTGACAATCCTTTGTTGTCAATAAATTTGCTGAGGAGTTTGAAGGTGCCTACAACAGATATAAGCAAACGATTATTTCCACCTTAATTGAGATATAATGCATATAGATGCCAAAAATGAAGGAAATGATACCAGAAATGCTCATCGCTTACCCACTGTCAAACCAGGGACGTTCACCAAGCCTCGAGAAGGATCAAAAAAGGCATCAAGAGAGGACGATGAAAAATCATCAAACATGGACGCAAAAGCTGGCGGAAGTAATGGACTGCCCTTGGCAATGTAGATTGCTCTCATTGCATACCTAGAAAGCAGTTATCCAAGTTGATAATGTCCAAAAACAGAGGGTAGTGTACATAGGAACTTTTAACATACAAACAAAAGATGATACCATGAGTAATGTTTTACACATCGGAGAAGTAGTTCGCGAACCGTTATCAAAGCATGAGTGACCAGCACACCATTTAGCTCTACAACCATATTTTTTATCTGTGGAACCTACAGAAAACAAAGTGCCCAACAAGCATTAGCTCATGAAAATGATTTGCATGCGAATACACGCAAAACAGCAAATTAATAAGATATGAAAAATTCTGATACCCATACCTTAACAACACTATGCAGCAATGACCTCAGAGTTTCTTGAGCGGAATTATAGCTCGAATATGAGCTCCCAGGAACAAAATTAGCAATTATCTAATTGAAAAGATGAGAAACGGATGTAGTATTTTAAACACAGCATAGAGTAGAGATTGAAAAAGAAAACGACTAGAATAACTGTTAGAGCACACCTTTACTGGGTGAATTTCAAAATGGTCAAAATAATATTGACTACTTTGCGTATTTGTACTGAGAGACGATCTCCAAAATGCCACAACTCTCATCAAAGTCTCTTCGTCTAGGTTCAAATTGACTGGCTGCACGTAAGACATAAGAATATTAAATCCAACAGCATAAGCAGGCATAGATGTCCATACAATCAATACTTGAAGAGTCAGAAGTTGACTCTGGCTATTCTAGTTCGTACTCATTAATTTAGACAGGGTAAGGAGAAAAAGATAAGGAGAATTTCGAAGAGAGTGACACAGTAACCGCCAGATACCTGCAAAACTATTGAGGAGTGCTTGATTTGTGTGACGCTGGAACCACTTGATACTAGAACAAATACACATTTGAACAGACAACCATTTCCGTCACTGGAATCTGATTGATGCTGACGAAGCATGGCTGCAAAGGGTGCCCCTGCCCATTTGTGATCCACATTCAGAGCCTGCAGTATCCAAAGACAAAAGCCCTGTCTTATTTCTGCAACCAGAAAACCAAGCCAACCTATTGCACTTCATAGAAGTATACCTCTATACATAATTGGTTAAATTTCTGTTGGTCAGTGAACATGGATTGTAGACCAAAATTCTCTAGTCTTGCCACTAGAATCGGAGAATAAGTCAGGACAGTTTTCTCCTCTGCATTCTGCATGAACATTTTAACACAGAATCATGTCTAGGAGGCAAAGGAGGTCGACGCAAACTAATGTAGGAAAAGCTACATAATACAGATATGATGGTGCAAAAGAGTGACGCACAGGACAGACTTACTTGCTTCACTTTTTCAAGTAAGTGGATTCCTAAATGGGTTATCCGGAACTGAATTTTTGAACGAGAATGGAATACTGAGTCTTCTTTAAGGCTTTTTGAAACTTCACAAATGCGAATGACTCGAGTCAGACCATCTGCATATACTTCATATCCGACCTTTACCATCGGTATGCTACTCAATTGCTCGTAGGCCGTTTTATGATCTTTGGCCTTCTTTTCCAACATTAAGTGGGAGGCTATGCTTCTGTGTTGAGTTGCCTTGAAAAGGGGTTTCCATGGACGAACCTTATCTAAGCTGACTTCACGCAGAGGTATCATGCCTGAAAAAATAAAATTGCAGATTTTTGGTCAATCGAAATACCTATGAGTGCTCAGTAGATTGATAACATGGAATAAACTGCTAATTTTTATTTTTTTCCTAGTAAATCTAAGACGTTATGGAAGTTGATGATTTATATGCAGGAAAAAAGTTGGAAGCCAACTATTACCATCTACTATCACTACAAGCTTGTGAGGAAGGGTCATATCATCCCATGCATAATCAGCCCCACATCCAGGTCCAAGTACTTCAATCTCCGATGAATCCTGCAATTAACAAGCAAAGGGCACTGAATGATGCACAGAAATTGAAAAAGAAAAAAAAAAACACATATGTAGCGACTAGCGATGACAACAAGTAGATGTAGCCAACCTTTTGGTAGTAAGTGAGAGATGCAGACAAGAAATTCTCAATTCGATATGGTGGTGGGGTATTTGGTGGTTTTTGGAAACGCACAGAAAGAGTTGAACCTTCTTCAGTAACATTTACAGATGCGAATTCAATTGCGCCTCTGCCTGTTTCACCTGACTGCTTTCTGAACTTGAGGAAAAAACATCCAATTGAAGTGATGCATAATGGACCTGACCAACTGCAGTTTGCTTTGTTCAACCGAAACTGAATGAATGTCAATGGATTAGCATTGTCACTTCCGTGCTTTCTGATAAAATTTTCGAATAGATGAAGTTCTTTCCTCTGAGTAGTTTCTTCCTGCAATCGTAAGGCTGCTCTTTGCTTGCTTTTGATGGTGAATATGCCTACAGAGTCATCCTTCCCAGAAAACCAACAGTGATAAAAAGAAAAGTAAATAAATCATGTTTCTGAGATGAAAGCAACAAAAAATAAAAAGGAGACACAACCAGAACCTGAAAATAGCGTTGGCGGATGTTGATGGTCTCTTCCGATTCATTGATTACAAGATGTCTCGGAACAAAAGTCACAATCCGTGATGGAACAAGCATTTTACTTGAGATTGATTTAACTGACAACCCAAACCTTGTTATATACCGAAATCCAGACTCATCTTTTGTTCCCAAACTAATTTCTGTAAGTCCTGATAAAGCATCCAGATCCAACACTGCTTCAGTTGCCCCATGCCCATCAGCCAATATAACACTAACCTTGCGAGATCTGGCCAAACAAGGTGTTGAAGTAGTTTATCAAAAGAGATTGGGGCAAATACAATCCAAATAACTATGTACTGAGCATGGATAGCCTACCTTAAAAACCATGATCCCTCTGTCTTTTGGGGCAAATACAATCCAAACTCAGGGGGGACAATGTGATCAAGTTTCTCCAGATCTTCCCTGCATTTGTTTACTTTAAAATGTAAATAGCCATCACCAGGTTAAAAGATATCTTGATTTATATTGATATACCTCGATAGAGGCTTTTGACCAGGGGGATAGAAGAACAAGGTGCAGTCTGAGTCGTTCTTAAGATTGTACGACGTGAAAACAGCTGCCTGCACCAACCAGAAATATATATATTTTTAAGTAAAAGAAATCAGGAAGGAAACAGAATTCAAGATAAAATCATGACCTCCAGTATGCCTCTTTTCCCTAAAGACAATCTCAAGGAAGCACAGTATTTTCCATCGGCGAAATCAAGACCAACATCCAAAGACTCTGCATCATTCTTCTGTTTCTGTAACTTCTTCACCCACTGACCACTATTGACTGGTTTGCAGCTCGTTTGGGAAGCAATGAGAGTAACTCTAAAGTATATCATGTCAGGATTCGCATAGAAATCCATTGTTTTTCCACTCTGTATCGTTGCATGCTTGCCAATGCTGTGTCTCTCCAGCGAGGTGAACTGATCTGCGAGCGAGATAATAATGTTAGATGCAGAAATATAGGTTTTTTAAAAAGCACATAATTTTCTGCAGTTACCAGTCTCTGTCAAATTAATGGCTGCTTCGGAGGACAGGAAGTTGGACACATGCACGGTGGGCAAAAGAAAAATTTCCTTCTGCTCTCGCAATGCAATACATGCATTCCGTTTCTCAAACGCATCAGAGGATGTATCAGGCCGTATGATAGATACTTCCCTCCCAATGGTATGGATCAGAAAATGCACCTTGCCAACACACTGGCTTTCAGATGTGACAGAACAATATGCAGTAGTCAAGGAGACGTTCACTGATTTGATAGATAAAGCCCTTTTAACTCCATAACTTAATTTATCAAAAATTCCTGTTAGGCGTACCGCCTTCCCTCCTTCAAGCTCTTCAGACCATTCACTTGCCACTGACTTCTCACTCTCAAACAAAGTTTCCAAAGATTCAGGTCTGAACGAGAGTGAATAATTACCTGCCATTCAGTTTGCGAAACCAATCAGAATGCCACTAATAACAAATTAACAATCACTGTGTTTAATCATCCTGGAAACTAGACTATTGATATTACCTGCAGAACTAAAGTAGAGAAATATAGGGACTTAAAGTCATTGAACACGTAGAAAGAAAAATTGATGGAAACCTAGTTGCATAAGTTATTGTGATGAGGGGACACTTCAACCTTACTCGAAAGTTCAAGTTATGCAAATAGGTTTCCATCAAGTTACTGTAGCAAGAAACCAAAATCCTGCCAGAAAAACCTACCAACAGCTAAGGATGTCAATGCCTTCTTCTGATCCCCCGATAAGCTTATGGCATTAAATGCTCCCACTGAATCATCAATTGAACCACCAGGCTTCAGAGGTACAGAAGCAAAATCATCTCTCTTCTGCTTAGATCGTTGGAAACGTATCTCCATCGGAAGACTAGTTTCGTTATGAATCCTTGTCAAAGGAGAAACTGAGATCGATAAACCATCCTACAGGTTATAATCAAATGCAAAAGATAAAGGAAAAATTGCATCCATTGGTTGATATTAAATGATCTTATCGAAAACCTTGAGAACCAGCTTACGACATACCTCAAATCCCTTCTTAATATCAACAACAACAAATGGTCCAGGGTGGCTCCTTGAATCTATAAAACATATATAAAGTTCAGCAGTAGCTGCAACATATGCTTATTCAGGTGGAAAATCCATGAACAGATAGAAGGTGTGAAAAGCATCAAAGTACCTTGGAGTGATACTATCCTTGTTCTCCAAGCTAGTGTTCTGGCTTCTAACAAAGAAACGTTAATAGAAGAAGTTATGAAATTTCCAGAAGATAACTGGACCGCAACCACTGGAAAAGCTTCTGGTTGATGGTTCATTGAATGCCTTTGAAAGACATTACACACGATTAGGGATTTGCCATCCACTTTGTTATGCAAAATTTCTATACAGGAGTGAACGTATTTCTCCACTCTCAGTTAGTTCAAAAAGGTTATTCTTAATTTAGTACTTTTCTTTTGCACCTTATGTGTAAAAGAAGTATGCACTACACTAATCGGAAAAATGGGAAAGAAAATTTTTTGAGCAATCTAGTCAAGAGAGTGCCAAAGACTGTCAGCATTCACCACGAAGCATAAACACATGCATCTTCCTGTTGCAGAATAAAACAAGGCATTCAGGGACCAAGGAGTTACCGAAGAAAAATCGAAGCCGTTTGCTTCCTACCAACTGTGGCAGTCTGTTTCTCATTGAAACGGCAAGTAAGGTCAAGGCCAGAGAGGTTTTCTATCTGAAAAGACAAAAAAAAATATCATGGTTCCTCTATAGAACAGGTGTATATCGAGGAAAAAGGTACGAAAACTATAAAAGCATTGGAAAGAAATCAGGGAAACGATAACCTTGCAACAATTGGCAAGAATAACGGAGGTTTTCACAGAAAATGGACCAGCAAACTCCAGTTTTCCAAGCACAAAAAGGAGCATATCCAATGACAGCTCGGTTAAAAAGACCTCCAACTGCACATGTGAAGGGAAATATATGTAACGAGTTATATAGCTCCGAGACATCATGAAAAATGCAGTAAGAAGCTTTGAGTACCTTGCCAATTCTGCAGTATATATGGCTAGGTACTTTGTGCATAGTATTTTTAAGATCCTGGGTCTGAAAAGTTGAACGGTAGAAAGCACTAACTTCAACTGGATGAATAAAATCCCGCCTATTCCAAAAGAAAAAATAAACAATTGCTGGAGGGAATTCTATATAGGCGAGTAAAATGCATAAATCAGGAAATACACATCTTAAGAACCCAGGGGAGGAGAACTTCTCACCATTGGTTTGTCTGAGCATCGAAGTACAGCACTAAAATGTTTGATGTGCTCATAATCCTGGCTTTAGAAGATAACATTTGTAGAGTTAGCTGAGTGATATTGACTGAACCACGAAACAGGGGAAATTTGTCCCTGGTTTCTGAAAGTTCATGAACAATGGTCAGAGATACGCCATCAATTGTTACGGTAATAGAAGGGGGGGAAGAGTTCATCACAGATTGCGTTTCAGACTCATGGATCTCAGGAGGTACCATAGATGTACTATTACGAATCGCCAAAGTTTCACGAAACACTTTAAACTTGAATGGATTCCCTGGCTTCCGGACAAATTCTGGAAAACCATTGATAAATGCAATGGCTGAATCACTCTTCTTGTTGACAAGGTAAAATGTATCTTTGACCAATTTACGGTAGGTCTCCCAGTCAATGTCACCCTTATAATTTTCGGATTCGCCAACAGATGCCCGGAAGAGTGTTGGTGCATTGTCATGAAGTCCACATACGTTAACAATATCTGAGCTTGAATGATAGTTTAACCGTAATGGCTCTCCTTTATTGTTTTTGGCATATAAAGATGTCAAGGAGAACCATAAGATGGATGAATTCCATCCTTGATGGCGGTGGTAGGTGACCTGCACATGAATTCAAAATTTAGGGGATATCATCTCACTAAAAAAGCAGGCGAAACAAATAAAAAAGGCAGCTAGCTTTTATTCTGAAAACCAAAGAATACTAATTACTTTCTATCTCTTGTTGTTGTTCTAATATTGTACTGTACATACCCTGAAAAGAGCTCTATCTCCGACCAGAGAATAATGAAGGGTACCAGTCACAACACACTTGTCCCCTCTATCTTCCACTGTGAAGAACATATGTTGGTGTATATCTTGAATAGCAACAATCGCTCCTATACATACATCAATTTTCCATTAGGAGAAAACCCAAACGTTTTATGAATGACTAAAATATTAATATTACCTACTTACCATCAGGAACTACAGACTCAAAACTTCTTTCAGGTTCACTGTTGAACGAAGGCCTTTCTAAAGAAGAATGTGTGCTTTCTCCTCCAGGTAAGGCAGAAAAGGATGAAAGCATTGAAAGGAACATCTGACGTAACAGCACATGATAGGCCAGCAAACATGAGTATTAGCAACTATAGGAATGTGAACACAAAAGGAGTATTTCAAAACCGTTTACATATGAATTCCAAGCCTGATAACTATACCACAAAGAATGATACCTGCAATTCTGACAGAGAAATGGTTATATCAAATCCCAGAACAGAACAACCACCTTCCCAGGCCTGGCTAAACTGGTGACCGGTATTTTCTCCCTTCTTAGCAGATGCAGAGACACGTAGGTCTTCCAAAATATAGTTTTTATAGCGAGAGTGAAATTCTTCCTGTAAATTGCTGTTTGTAGAGAATTCTCTTAGACCATTAAAATCTCCTGAAACACTTGTGCCTTCACCGGAACTGATTACATCCCTTTGCTGAAATGATGTTTCGGGAGGAGCACCAGACAGAAAAGAAGAAGATTCACTAAATGGTGGGGAAGAAAATTGAGTAATATTTATATCCTTTTCCACGCTCTCAAGAATCTTAGAAATAATTGATAGGCGAGAAACTTCACAAAGAAACTTCTGTTCTCTGCCTGCCGAATCAAGGGAACTGTGGAGAGTGATCTCCAGAACAATTTCCCTTATACCTCCTACAAAATCAAGTAATTATAATTTCTTTGGAAAGTCAATTATGTATTTAGGTAGCATACACGTTGTACAAGTGGATAAAGATAGTATAACTTACCATATTCATCAACACAGACAAAACCCAGTGCAAACTGGGTTACATCTATAGAAAACGCTTCTGCGAGGTACCATTTTGATTGTTGAGAAGGAGTACTAACTTCACTAACACCTGAATCAGCTTCTACTTTCTCAAGAACTGGCGCAGAAGATTGAATTACTGACATCTTACTTGAAATGAAATAAAGGTACGCAGAGTAACCATGAATTAACCCGATCAAGGCATCTGGTTCAAGGACAAAAAGACCACCCTGCCAGCAACATGGCGAGTTACGTCATGCACCATACAGAGCTAGTCAATATGTAAATAAAGCAAATGGTGTTTATTATTTACCTCGACTCTACATGATATTGACTGAAATTTTCTCCCAATAGAGACCGATGTTACAAAGTTACTTGACCGACGAACTTCAACCAATACATTTTTTGTTGAGCACCTAGCTACAAGTAAGTCAGTCAATGCTAAATCGATGTGTATCCAACGGGTCGAGTTGGACAGTGAAGAGTCTGAAGCAGAGTCCAACTGGTCCACTTCTCTCTGAACCTGAATTCTATCTGTAGTAGGTTCATTTGCTGTTGATGCATTTCCTGCAGAATCATCAGCCATACGACAGGCATCGCCTAGAGCTGATGGGCTTGAGCAATCCATACACACACTCAATATGCAGCTAGAAAGACATGCTTCAAACAAGATATCATGTGACCTGAGCGGCAAAGATTCTGTAATAAAGTTGCCAGAACTCTTCCATATATTATCCCTGTATCTGAAGAGTATAGATTGGAGTTCACACAAATCAACATTGATTAAAAACCTATGTTCTTCACAAGATAGTTCAGCGCATGCTTCCTGGACAGAAGACCAGATTCTAGAATCAGCTAGCTCCATAGGCTTCTCAAAATTTTCGTCTGCTGCAGGAACATCAAATATCACATCTATAGCCTTCACCTTAATGCTCGCTTTAACCGCAAAAAGAGTTTTGCAAAAAGTCTTCTCGATCTCATGTTCCACATGCACTGCATCAGACCTAAGAAATTCTTGTCCCAGTGAATGACCCGCAGAGCTAGAGCCGCTCATACCACGGGATAGCCCAGAAACTAAGCTTAGAAGCATCTGGTACAGAATAACAAAACTTACTTGAATGCTTTTTTATAACCTAAAAGGTAAATTAGGATCTTGATGCTATTCAGATGTTAAGCTCGGAATCTTATATCATAGAAGCATAAGGACAGGTTCATTTAGATTGAGGAGCTCATAAGAATTTGAGCATCATGTCCAACGCTAAGAAAGCCTAGAAGGATCGTTTCTGACACAACGCCAAAAATTATAAAGAAAATCCGCATATTGTCTAACATCATATATAAAAATCTTTTAGGCATCTTGATAATATCTGTTAGCAACAAGTCTATATCCAGAAATTAATCACTTGGGTTAGAAGAGTAATTACGATAGAGCATTTTTTATCAAGTGTTCTACGGACAAAGATTACTCCATGACACTATGTAAGCAAGGACAAAAGGCACACATTTTGAAAAGGGATATGATAATCATGCTTCCGACCATCTGAGCCTTAGATGAACTTACCAAAACAAATATAAACTAATGCGGTAGGAAACTAATTTTCCAAATACTATGCAGATTTAAAGACATGAAAAGTGAAAACTGCCAAGAAAGCCTCTCTTACCTGAAAATAAGCATTTAGGTCATCCGGTTTTGATACAATAGTCAGTCCCAGCACCAATACATCCAAACCAGTTGAGAAATCGATAATAGCTTCGCTAAAGGAATAAACATGCTCTCTGCAATAGATTGCAGTTCTCTCAGATTCAGATGGAATTCCATAAAATGTAATTGATGGCTGCTACCAATCACAATACTTGATTGCATAATGAAGTCATGGAATATTGAAAGAGTGATTCTCAGAAGGAAAGTAAAAATATTCACATAAAAAGAATACAGAAATATAAATATAAAAACCTATGGAAAGAAGAAACTGATAATTAGCTGCCACACAAAGCAAGATTACCCTCTTTTCTTTGATGTAGAGTCACTAGAGTTTGGAAATATCTTATGGACATACACTAACTAGTTCAACAAAGCTCCTAAGCTCAGTCCTATAACTTCGGAAGGAGATGCAGCTAAGTATCAATCTTCAGAGCTAAATGATGTGATCAAACAATTCCCATATGACATGACAACCAAAACATGTATCAAGCAGGGAGATAAAGACAATGTTAAGCTTAGTCTAACACATATGTAGCAATAAAAGGCAAAACACCAATGATTAGGGATTAATTTAATATAAAAAGAAATCCCACACCTTAAGGATGAAAAGCAGATAGTTACGGGTCTCAATACAAAAACTTGGCTCCATTTCTGTTCTGCCATTTTGCAGAAAGAACAATCAAAACCAGAAAACCCTAAGTGTGAGGACAGAGAATTTAATCCTTGAGAAACATATTTTTCATAACTTGGAATCACAGTATCACTTAGCCCCAGCTCCTGACCCGAAGGCCTATCTGATCTTGTGTTGTCAGGCCCTTGAAACATCCCTAATGGCACCACGTCAGATTTTGAAGTCGGCCAGACGACAAACTCAAAATCATGGAAATCAAATAAAAGAAGATCTTTCTGCCCAATTAAAGCATCCACTTCTTCAGCCTTCTCCACCAACAATTTGACCTGGGGGCCACCAACAAGTATGCCAACCTGAATCTGTCTCTCTGGATGAACACTTTGCAAAGACAGTTCAATAATGCGTCTGTAGATCCCATATCCATCATAATTAGCCATTTCAGAATCAACTCCACCTGATACCAAAGAACTTGAATGAACCCCTCCAGTAACTTCGTCTACAAATAAGCTCTGAGACTGTTGTGTCTGCCAAATAAGCAGAGCCATTGAAAACAACGATGAATATTCTACAACAATATCCAACTTTCCCAATACCATGCTGCATTTCCAGAGCCCAGAATCTTGGTTACCAGCATCCTGATATGCCATGCAGCTTTTAATATCAACGAGTAGACAAGGGTTATCAGAAACTTTTAAAGTACTTTTATCCAACTTCAAGCAATTGCTGTTCCAGTTCGACCACATTTCTCTCAGAAGATTTTGTAGATGCAGAATGCCCTCATGACGATCATTGCCATGATTGTTACCTGTTTTGGAAAGTAGGATTGGCTGTGCTGGGTCCATCTCTAGGATAGTTTTCACATCTTCACGCATATGCTTCTTATTTCTTTCAGCAGAACTACTGGGATCTTTTGTAGATCTCATGAAACGACTGGTTTTTCTAAAACTAGAGGACTCAACCTTCAGTTTCCCACAGGAAGCAGATGAACACTGAGTAAGACAGCCAACAGTATGCATTACCAAAAACTCATCAACCGAAAGGCAAAGAATGACAACATTTGAGTCTGTGTGTCCATTACTGTCTTTCGATGTCATAAAACTTGAAATCATTTTCTCTGGATAAAATGTGATAGAAAGTTTCCCAAAATTGACAACTGCATGAAACTCTAGAGATACCCGCTCGGAATCATCTTCATTGTTCCTATCAGTTTGTAGTTCTTGGGTCAACAGTTTCTTTGACGAGAGAAAGCGGGATATAGACCAGAATGTTCTACTAATAAGTGTCCAGATATAAGCTAAAACCCAGGTGATCTTACACAAACAACTGAAGTGGCCATATAGGGAAGTTTCGTCATAATTATCACTAGCATTCTGAGAATTCAGGCAAGTTCTGTATCTGGCTACTCTCCGCGCCCGTGCGATTGCTTCAGCAGGGAGTTCTTTCTCAATATTACATATCATCTCCCATTTACGTCTTGCAGATACAGAATGCCTTTTGTTTTCTGAAACTTTCCAAAGTGATGATTTCTCTGGTATTTTCCTGGAGTACCCAGCTAAGGATAGCAAATACTCATAAGCATTCACGTATCGCATCCAGAGGATAACAGCACTAACTAAATTCTGGAATGAAAAAGTGTGAGGTGAGATCATCAAGCCAGTTCCGCGAGCAGCTACTTTCCACAGATAGCGCCCATTTCTGACAGAATTGCTATCTTGGGATGATAACTTCGCCAATCCCATAAAAACCGGAAGATCAGTGGGTCCAAACGAGAAGCTTAATTCTGGAATGCAGACGATCAGATCAGTAAGTTGAAGATTATGCAGCGTAATCAACATGAAAAGACTGTCAAACGCACAAAGGTCAGCGGTATCATTATTCCTCTTATATCCAATCTTGAAACCGTAGCCACTCAGTGTTAAGGAACTACGGCTCAAAGGGAATAAAACTGCAGCAGCTGAACTCCTTAATAAACTAAGATTTCCAGAATTCTCAGTATCACTCCTCAGCTCGTTGATTTCCAGAACACAACACAAGTCACTCGAACCAGGTAAACAAACTTGAACATTAATACCATGTATCTGAATACGGAAATGCCTGAGAACAAGATTCGAGAAGGAAGTCTTGAGCTTATTTTTCTGGGAACTGCCATCCAGCATCCTTTCCAAAATCTCATGTAAGAAGCATCCCTGCGATGTAGATTCAGCAGTTGGCAATAGTTACAATTACGATCAACCAAACCAATCCCAGAGTCAATGAAAGATTTGGGGAAAATAGATTCCCACAGTAGCAAAATTGGTAAGGCATTGTAAAAGAAAAATCAAATTAACAAGTGTACCTCGGGATCAATAGACGACAGAACTTTTCTCATCTCATTCGCTAAAGTTTCACGTGATGCTCGCATCCTTCTCGAGCTTCCTTCCTCCGTCCCTCTAAGGAAAACAAAAAACACAGAACCGATAAACCCTAACGAACTATTGACTTCGAAACCCAATTGAGCGATGGGATTAAGTTACCTGGCCGACAATCTGACATGAACACCGCGAATTTCGATCTGAATGGCCGGAGCTGACCAAACGGACAAGTGAATAACCAGGTGATCGACAGTAAATCCTTGGAATGAAAAACTAGATCCATCGAGGAGTTGATTAAGCTGAGAAACATCGAATCGAAAGCTCCGCAATGTGAGGAGAGTATCAGTAAGCCCTAATTTGACCTGAAGGTCAGGTTCTTCCCGAGAAAAAGGCCGCAACAGAGTACGAAGTCTCCGTCGGACGAAATCGCAAAGGAACGTCATGCGAATTCAATTCAAACAGATTCCTCCATAAACGAACGAGTTCGAAGATCTCCAGGAGAAACGAACGGTTGATATGAGCCCTTTGTGAGAAATCCCCTTATCAAGCAGAGCGGGAAAGCAAGAGGACAAAGACGACGTCACACGCTCACGGGAACAAACCCTTAGAGACACGTGTCAAGTCTATTCAGCGCAGACGATGAAACTGTTCTTTGCCGTTTTCTTCTTAGATCATCTCCAGGTTACGGCAAAACATCATATATCGTGTAATTTTTGCACTAAACATATCCAATGGAACTCCAAAATTAACATTAAATATAGTATTTTGAATAGTATTACACCACAATACCATATTTGGTGTTAATTTTGGAGTACCATTAAAGAAGTTTAGTACAAAAATTACACGATATTTGGTGTTTTACCGTCATATTAGAGATGCTCTTAGCCAACTGAACTACATGTAGTTTCCAAAAACACCACCACCAACAAAAAAAAAAATTAATACTCCGTCTTTTTCCATAAAAAGTATCGTTTTAGAGTTAAGATTGTCGTTTTATATTTTCAATGCAATTTTTTTTAATCAATTCTTTAAAGTACCTTTTATCCAATGTTAATAATAGGGCAATTCTACAAAATAGCACAAAAAAACTAAAAGTTCCCAAATTTAGCACCCAAGGGTGAAAATCACAAATATAGCACCAATTTTGATAATATTAGCACAAATTTAATATAAAAATGACTTATAATCATTTCCTAATGGGAAAAAACTAAACCCTAAATTGGAAATAGTGAACCCAAACATAATGTTTAATTCTATTTTAAATTTATTTTTGGTAAATAAGTATTTTAAAATAATTAGTTGTGCTATTTTTGGTATTTTAAATTTAGAGTGCTAGTTTTGGGACAAAAAATATTTTTTGTGCTATTTGAAGGTATTTCTCTTAATAATATTTGTGGTTAAATCATTTGAATTTATTATAGGTATATTTCATATGGATATATTAATAAATTTTTAAAAAAATTTAATATGTGTTAATATTCTTTTTGAAACGAGGAGAGTAATAATGAGTTTTAATTAATAGAAAATTATGCATTTAGATTTGGAAACAAACGAAAAATACATTAAATTAAATGAAAGTACTTAAAATTTCCTTTTTGTCGAAAAAAAACAAGAAAAAATTAAAATTTCCTTTTTTTAACAAATAAACTATTAACCTTTCCTTTTACTTGCGAAATCCGTTTCCTTACTGGAATTTGCTGATGGTTACTTACGTCTATATAAACGCATACAAGACTTAAATATAACATCATAAAAAAGAAATCAGAGAAAATAATCACATCTAAGTAAAACAAAAGAAAACAAAAAAGTAACCAAAAACCCTAAATATTCCTATAATGGACGGCTTACCTGGGCATCTCCTAGACAAGGTTCTCTTCGGGATAGATCTTAGATCTCTGGCGATTATGCGATGCACAAATAGATCTCTCAAATCGCATATATACGACCCGTATTTTGAATCTGAGTACTTTTCTCGGATCGGATCCGGTTTGCTTCATATCTCCAGATATTGCTCATTTAGTGTTCCCTGCTACCACCCTCATCACGGCGATTCTAGGTCACTGAGATTCGAATATAACTTAAAGGAGTGTCATGTTTTGGGCTCTTGCTATGGCCTTCTTCTACTCTTCATCGATGATCTTCTATGCGTCGCAAATCCCCTCACGAAGAAGTTTCGATTCTTGAATCACTCTTCGGCCATGAGTTGCGCTTGGGTAATGAATCGTCCAGAAGTTTTTCTTCAGGACAAGACAAAGCACATCGGTTTCGCAGTTAATCAAATTGATCGAACCACCCAGAGTTTCAAAATCGTCCACATGATGGTTGAGGGTGTAAAATCCGGTAAAAGGATGTATTGGTTTGAGATTAACGCCGGAAATTCATGGAGACGTTCGAAAACGAAGATTACTTGCCCCCCAAGCCTTCTCGATTCCCGTATGAAAAAACCTGTTTACTTCGACGGATCTCTTCACTGGCTAAGAGAAGACGGAAGCATCGTAGCTTTCAACCCTGAAACAGAGAAAGCACGACTGATTCCGATCAAATTCCCCCAAGGATTGTGTCGGAAAACGCTCTTCTCCGATGGGGGTATTAGCCTAGCTTTGATATCGGCGACGGAGGAAGCCATTCACGTTTATGCCCTCGAGAATATTCTCAGTGATCCCAAGTGGGTCCTCGTTACGCAGATCCGGAACGGAGTGCTGGACGAAAAGAGGCTTGATTATTGGAAGGTAGAGGCTTACGACGGGAAGTGTTTAGTGCTGAGAGAGAGAGAGTATAGGAAGAAGAAAGAAGTGGTTTCGAGTCACCTTGGCCACAGTAGATTTAACATGGCTTCTTCTAGCCTATGGAGATTAGTCGGATGTGTAGCAAGCCCCGGATTACTCCATATTAATCAAAAAACACAAAAACAAAAAGAAGTGGTTCGTGTGTACGACTTGAGAACTAACAAGTGGGTAGTTATGGGTTCGGTCCCAGTGTGGTTCGATGCAAATCCAGATATTTTTCAGTTTACACCGTCCTTGTCTTCTGTGGTAGGACTTGATGAGATAATATTGCCTTGTGATGATGATAAGCGCATCTCCTCTCTAAGCTCCATTATGGGACTGGTTGGTGGAATCTCATCAGAAAAAGTGGAAAAGCAACTTAGAAAAAGATCGGTTGAAGCAGAAGAGAAGAAATTAATGTTGGTGAAGAAGAAGAAGACGAAGCCTTCCTCTAGGTTATTGTATGAGCAAAGAGCCAACAAGAAAAGAAGAGTGTAGACAAATTCGTATCACAATGTGTCTTTTGGTTAATGAACATGCATTTTATGTTTTATTCTTCACTACTTTTATCATGTTTTTGTATGCTACTTGAAAGTTATTAATAAGTTTGCTTAAAATATCTCATCCAAGATTGCTCAAAATCTCCAATTTACCAAAATAAATGGTTCCAATTTTGAATAAACTATATATAGAATAGATTCCATATAGACAACGAAAAGCCTAAATTTTTATTTTCCTCGGCGATGTTGTAATCGGAAACAACAAAAAGCCTAAATTTTTGCAAATGCTTCATAAGGTTTCGAGCAGAGACGGCAATAGCCAGAAATTTACAAAACTAAAGAACGTAGAAACTGCTACAGATCCTGACATTTATGACATCACCTACGTCGATGTTTCTCCATCTGAAGGCTCCTCTTCTCCTCTATCCAAATCGCCATGGGCCGTACAAGTCGACCCCACCGACGTAGAACCGCCGCACTCGACGGCGAAATCTACGGCGTCGCACCACACCGAAGAATATAATAACTACTCTCCGAACATCCTCATGGGTTCTCTGGTCCGTGAAGAAGGCCATATCTATTCCTTAGCTACATCAGGGGATTTACTCTACACCGGATCTGATTCCAAAAACATCAGAGTTTGGAAAAACCACCTCGAATTCTCGAGTTTCAAATCCAACAGCGGGCTGGTGAAGGCGATCGTGCTCGCCGGAGACAAAATCTTCACGGGGCATCAAGACGGGAAGATCCGCGTGTGGAAGGCCTCGTCGAAAGATTCCAACATCTTCCGTCGCGTCGGTACGATGCCGAACCTCCGAGATTACATCAGAAACACGATCGCGCCTTCCTCTTACTTCAATCTCACGAGGCGGAATCGAACCAGCACCAGCGCGCAAGGGTTTCGGCACCTGGACGCGATCTCGTGCTTAGCGTTGAGCGAAGACAAGAGGCTTTTGTACTCTGGATCGTGGGATAAAACGTTTAAAGTGTGGAGAGTCTCGGATCTGAGATGTTTGGAATCGGTGAACGCTCACGAGGACGCTGTAAACGCCGTCGTTTCGGGTTTCGACGGTTTGGTGTTCACCGGATCTGCAGACGGGACGGTTAAAGTGTGGAGGAGAGAGGATCAAGCCAAGGAGACGAAGCATTTCTTCTCTGAGACGCTTTTGAAACAAGACTGCGCCGTTACGGCGATTGCGGTTGATCAAAGCGCGACGTTAGTTTACTGCGGCTCATCTGACGGAACCGTTAACTTCTGGGAACGAGATAACAGTATGAAAAACGGCGGCGTTTNAAAAAAAAAAAAAAAAGTTAGGTGTGTGAACGTACAACGAATCACGAATGGTCTAGTGGTAGAACATTACTTTGCCATGATACAGCTTTGGTTTCGATTCTCGGCTGATGCATAAAATTATTTAAACGATAATAAAACCAAGTTCACGTGGGAATAAGCTAAAATCCCCCCTTTTTCTGTGACTGATATTAAGATCAAGAAATTGGTATTATCTGCATTTGTTGGTTTTAAGTAGTTTCAATTTTATCATCCCCATTCCTGGTAACTATGTACGCAGAATACTACCATGTGACATGTTTTTTGATCTTTGCTATAAAACTTTCCCTTACGCTTTGATTTAAAGATTTTTCAGAATTGCTTCCAACAAAAATTGGTATTAAAACCGCAATTTGCTTGTTAGACTTCAAAAGTTGTTAATCCTCTAGTAATGGTGTATCAACAATAGTATGCGTTCTATTAGGCACCGGAAGTTCTCCACAATCGCCATTGTTTATGAGAAAATCAAATCATGTGAAGATAAAGAAAAAAACAAAGAGAATCTCAAAAATAATCTCACACTAAGTCTTTAAGTAAGATCACATCACATTTGAATTGGGATCTAAGTAATCTCTGAGTGGCTTTGTTTTGAAGAGAAGCTGGATCTGAAGCTGAACAAAACTGTATATGGATTGTAATACCTGTATATAAAACTGTTAATTTATATTTGAACATCAATGTCGTTGTAATATAGTGGTAAGTATTCCCGCCTGTCACCCGGGTGACCCGGGTTCGATCCCCAGCAACGGCGATTTTTTTTATTAAATTTAAATTTTCAATGATAAATGAAATTAAGTTTGCATTTAAATAGCGTTTAGATATCCTCTGTTTTTATTGGTTCCGATGGTCGGATCTGGAGGCAGTCGAATTAAAAAAAAATTAATGGTCGAGGTTATAGTTAGCCCAATTATATAATAAGCCCAAACGACTGTTAGTATTTTTGTAGCAGGTTGGAATTTTCCCAATTGGGATAAGAAAAAATCAATTCGTGCAATAAAATAATCTTGAAGCATGATGTATAGTGTTAATAGTAGATACCAAAACAAGTGTATTTGATTTTCAAACTTTCTAAACCATAAACCACCATAATATTGGTGTCCTAACTTTCTCTGTTTTTGTAATAATAATTTTAAAAAACTGGAAACATGTTGACCATAATACTAAAAAAAAAATAGCTTTTGTTTGTTTAACAACCCAGTTTTAAATCTAACACATAAGGTTGCTTCTCATAGCTTCTTTACCAGTCAGAAGAGTTATCTATAAAAACTGATCATCTTTGTCAAAAGAACACAAAATCAATATTTAGAAACCATTTCATGACAATGAAGAAAGCTAATTTCTTCGTCCTTTTCTTCGTATTGTTCTTCTTTGGATCAAGATTTTCAAAAGTAGCTAACGCAGGAGACCAAAACGCCTTAGCCGCAACATTTGTCTTCGGCGATTCGCTGGTGGACGCGGGAAATAACAATTACTTGCAAACGTTGTCTAGAGCCAATAGTCCTCCTAATGGCATCGATTTCAAACCATCCCGTGGAAGTCCAACCGGCCGGTTTACCAATGGCCGTACCATAGCTGACATCGTTGGTAATTTGATAATTACGTTCATCCAAAATACAAATTATTTTTTTAAAAAATCTTTATAATGATTATGCTAATGTTTGGTTTTTGTTGTCTCTATAGGAGAAAAGTTAGGACAACCAAACTATGCAGTTCCATATTTGGCACCAAATGCAAAAGGTGAAGCATTGTTAAATGGTGTGAATTACGCATCTGGTGGTGGTGGAATTCTCAATGCTACTGGCAGTGTATTTGTAAGTCTCTTTGTCTTCATGCAGACATTATCTGCCGTATATTACGTGGCATGATCGTTTGGTTGGTAGGAAAAGTTTACGTTAAATTCATGTTAACAATTTTTACAAATACCTGTTAAATTTGGTTTTTCCACTCGAAAAATTTGCATGACTATGTACACGGATGTGCAGATAGACTGTTGTATATATCGTACGGTTAAAAAGTTACGATTTTGCAGGTGAATCGGTTAGGAATGGATATACAAGTCGATTACTATAGCATTACAAGACATCAATTTGATAAGCTTTTGGGTGAAGATAAAGCTAGAGATTACATCAGGAAGAGATCCATATTCTCTATAGTCATTGGCTCAAATGATTTTCTCAACAACTATCTAGTCCCATTTGTTGCGGCTCAAGCAAGATTAACACAAACCCCCGAAACTTTTGTTGAGGACATGATAAACCATCTTCGTGACCAACTCAAGGTATGCTACAAAGATTATGAAATAAATATTTTTCTAGTCTTTCTGGATGTTAATTAAGGTATATATTTTTCGGAATGAAATGTTAGAGATTATACGCATTGGACGCTCGTAAATTCGTGGTGGGGAATGTTGCTCCGATCGGGTGTATACCGTACCAGAAATCGATAAATCAACTGAATGATAAGCAGTGTGTGGATTTAGCAAACAAACTGGCTCTTCAGTACAATGCTCGTCTCAAAGATCTATTGTTGGTTGAATTGAAAGATAGTCTTAAAGACGCACACTTTGTGTATGCAAATGTCTATGATTTAGTCATGGACCTCATCGTCAATTACAAAGACTATGGTAAGAATATATACAATTTAAGGCCCCATGGGCTGTTAAACATCCATTTGCCACTTAACTTGCTGTGTTATTATTCTTATTTTATTGAATTATGAATATTGTTGTTATGAACAAAACAAAACAAAAAAAATGATACTATAGGGTTTAGGACGGCTAGTGAGGCGTGCTGTGGGACGGGAGGGAGACTGGCGGGGATATTGCCATGTGGACCAACGTCGAGCCTTTGTACGGACCGGTCAAAGCATGTGTTCTGGGACCCTTACCATCCTAGTGAAGCTGCTAATCTCCTCATTGCTGACAAATTACTCTTCGGCGACTCCAGTTTCGTTACTCCCTTTAATCTCCTCCACCTTCGTGACCTTTGAGATTTTTTTTTTTTTTTTTTCTTACTTATTAAACAAATTCCGAGTTTGTGAGATTCTTTCCTTTTTTTTTTGTGTGTGTTATATATGGTTATGTTACCGTTAAAAACATAATTAATCTTAGTTCATGTTTTGCTGATTTAAATTTTTTTAGATGTTTGTATATTTAGAGTTGAATCATCTGGTTTAATTTCATTCATTTTCAAGTGAAACCAATTTTAGAGCCATGGTTCTTGGTTTTAGTGACTTTATCAGTTGATAATTTGCGGAGAGTTTTTGTTTTTCTCTGTCTTGGAATCTACAAGTGTCAGATTAGATACTAGTATTACACTCGTCCTTATAAATGAGTCTTTTGTTTCTTGGATAAGTAATTGTTATACGAGTCTTTTGTTTACTTTAGTCCTTAGACCAATTGTAAAAAAAAAATGTATAGTTACGGGCTTAGACCGGAAATGTGAACTTGTTCCAATTTAATGGAAGAATGAATCTATATCGAGCACACACAAAAGAAAAAAAAATAATTAAAGTAAGAAAGAACAAAGGAAACTTTGAAAAGCGAAAGGGAATAATCATCATCAGTTGTAACTGAGTTAAAAAAAAAAAAAAAAAATTGGACCGTTGGGCTCAAGCGATCGCAGATAAACACGGCGTGTTAAAGGAAAAGACGAAATTAACCCTCTTTGATGCAGACAAAAACACCCTCGGATCCAAGGTTGAAAATCGGAATCAGAAAACAGAGAGGATTGAGGAAGAAAAAGACAAGAAGAAGAGTGATGAGAGAGAGAGAATAAGGATCAGGTGTCAGTAGTTTTGATCTGAAAGGACCGGACCGGACCCGAATAACCGACAACGAAAGGACGGCTGCAAAAACAAATAGGACACATCGTCCCATATGGCACAACACACAAACCATGCCTCTCTCTCTCTCTATCCCTAAGTTTCATTGTTTTGGGTGTGAAAGCGACGAGAGAGAAGAGAGAGAAGAGAAATGGATGGTGGTTCATGTGTGGGTCATATCATCTTCCTCCGGCTGCGCGTGCTTATCCACATCCTTCGACCCGACCCGACAGCTTCACTCTTGTCTCTTTGACCCTTTTTTAGATTCTCTCTCTCTCTCTCTTCTTCGTTTTTGCTACTTATATACGTATTTGTAAGTTTGTTGTAACTCATTTTCCATTTATATATATATGGACCAGACCAGTATGAAAACTTTAGTTCAAAGAAAACGTCGGATTTGTCATTTGTCTTAATCACGTTCTGGTTCTTGTAGGGTATTTTCTTGACGTTCTACTGCACAGTCGTTATTGTAAATTAAAAAAACAAGAAGTCTGTCTAATAATAATTTTTTTTTTTTATAAAAAAGAGTGAACGAGAAATGCGGAGAGAGACAGAATGATGTGAAGTGTTTGGGGACAAGGCGTGATGAATTATCCTTTCCTCTGATTGCGGACTCCTTCTCCTCCTATCTCTCTCTATCCTTTCCAATTCGGTCACATTTTTTTTCTTCTTCTAATTTTTTTAATTTTTGTTTTGCAAAAATTAACACTTTTTAATCTTTACATACTTTTTTAATATTTAATATATTATTTATAGTTTTTAAACATTTTTGTTACTATTTATAACAATTTAACTCATGTACAATACGACGTGTACGCTTGTGGACAGTACACATGATGTAGACAGAAAAAATAATATTTTCGTCGAATACACGCTAAAAAAAAAAAAATTAAGTACTAAAATTGTAAAAAAAGTTAAATTAAGTATTAATCTATGCAAATATGTTTTTTTATTGAAATATATCTTCTTCTTTAATTTGGTATAATTTAGAAATAAAATTGGTGTTTGTGTACTAAGTTATGTAAACAGATATACTCTAGACCATATACTAGTTTGCCATACTTTTAAGATACACACTAAAAGAAAACGAAATATTTCACTTTACCACAAAAATAAATAAACTATTGAAGATGAATTTTTTTTGTTTAACAAACTATTGAACTGTTGACAACATCTTCAATAGTTTTTTTTTTTTTGATGTTTTTCGGCCCCCGGGAGTAATCCCAAACCCAAAGATCCAGACTAATTTCTCGGGTGGGAGTGACACAGCCCACTTATAATGTCCCACTTGGCCAAGTGCTTGTCCTGGTAATTCCGCTTCCGCGGAGAATCGATCTCTGGCTTAGGCCAATAGGGCCGACACTCACCGCAAAAAGGGAACTATCCGACCACCAACAATTTGGTTTTGAAGATGATGTTGATTCTTCTTATTCAAAACAAAATCTTTATCAGAAATTATTGTTTTGACAAAATATATTTTTGGATTTACAGATTTCTCTAATATTTCCATCCTTATGATTTCATCATCAGTAAAAAAAAAAGAAAGTGGTAAATTTAATAGTGTTTGAAGTTCGGTGCAGTATTTTGTTTAAAGAAAAAGTTATGCTTGTTTCGTACCATGTTTAAACTTTGAATAATCGATTCCTATCTCCTATATCTCTTTCTTGCACAAATTGTTTAGTCTTATATCGACTAAGATTAGATTCTGATACGGTTGTCATAATCAAATCAACATAATCATTTATAACGTGAATTTAAATTGATAGCATTTTAATTAGAAATCCCGCAAAACTTTTCGGTATAAACTTTGAATAAAATAAGCGGCTGTCACCTGTCTATATACTTTGAATAAGATAGTATCTAATTAAAAAGTGTTTTAAAAAAAGAGAGAATAATCTTCAAATAAACAAACAAAAGGCTTTCTGTACATTACTACTATATTGTCTTTTCTTAGACAGCGAACGATGAAATAAAGATCAATTTTTTTGGACTTTAATTTCAAAAGCTGCGTGATCCCACAAAAGAACAATAATAATTTATTTCGTCTCAACATAAAGTAATATAATAAATCCAATTATCCATTTTTTCATGTTTAATTTGACGAATAGAAAAACGTGTCCCTTGTTTCCATTTTTTTTTATAAATTTCTTCTGGAAGTAATGTCGTAATTGGTTACATCTTAACCATCAGAAAATTAATTTAGCCTCTGGTTTATGGATTAATTGATTGGTACCAGATAATTGAAGTCCGGGTCAGTTGTCCGGTTATTGCTGGTTATAGTGAACATCAAACGCTGCCGTTTCAAGCTAAAGAAAGCTTGATTCAGTAAAGCTCGACGAAGACGTTTCGATGTCTCTTACAGACGGTGAAGCTACGCGCCTCAAGGTTGTTATGAGATGGGGTATGCGTTAAGAGATCCGTTTGGGTGGTTAGTGTTGGGTGCGCGATTCAATTGTAACTTTCGGGTGAGAGAGAATCAATTGGGTGTGAGAGAGAGAAAAACACGGTGAGAGTTTTTCCGGTGAGAGAAAACTGTGTGTTCTTTGCATCTCTCCGGCGAGTTTATGCCGGTGGTGTTCACGACTGTTCTTAGTGGATTCCGAGCAAGTTCTCGGCCAGACGTAGGATTGCGGTTTGCATCCGAACTGGATAACAAAGCTTGTGTTCTTCGTTTTCTGTTTTGATTAAAGTCTCCGTTTTCAATCGCATTATAATACCAAACGAGAGCAAAACCGTGAGTGATCAGAGAGGTTTTACAACAAGTGGTATCAGAGCGAAGGCCGGGAAGATTGAGACTGAGCTCGTTGATTACTGTGATTCTTTGCTCTGGAGTTGAATCTGTTTTTCTCTAATCGACGATGACTTCCGCAAAGATCGAGTTAGAGAAATTCAACGATGTGATCGATTATAACATGTGGAAAGAACGACTGTTTGCGAATCTGGATCTTCTGGGATTAATCGAAGCGTTTAAAGCTCATGAGGAAGAAATCGATGCTAAGACATCTGCACAGGTTGAAGATCAGAAGCAACTTTTGAATCTCCAAAGATTGCAGATCCTTCGCTTGAGGAGAAGAAAAGGAAGGTACGAAGTACTATAATAACGAGTGTCATTGACAAAATATTGAGAAAGATCATCAAGGAAAAAACGGCTGTAGGAATGTTAAGGATCTTGGATTCTCAGTATATGTATCAGTCTCTACCTAATAGGATGTACCTAAAACAAAAGCTCTATGGATTCAAGATGAATGAGTCACAGTTAGTTGAGAACAACATATATTAGTTCTTGAGAATCATTACAGATTTAGGAAATGTCATGGTTGAGGTTCCAGATGAAGACCAGGCTATTCTATTATTGATGTCTCTGCCGAAACAGTATGAATATCTTTGTGATACGCTTAGGTATGGAAAGAAGACCCTGACGCTAGAGGAAGTGATGAGCTCATTACGTTCAAAGCAACTTGAGCTAATTGCCAGCTCTAAGGTGAGCAAGACTCATGGTGAAGTGTTGTACTCAAATAACTCAAACAACAAGGGGAAGTTGGCTGGCAAAGACTCAGGTCAGAACAAATATAAGGGAAAGCCAAACTTGAAGACTAAGAGTAAAGGCTTAATGACATGTTGGATCTGTGGAGGTGAGGGCCATTTCAAAAGAAACTGCCCCAAAAAGACAAGTCAGAACGGAAAAGACAGAGCCATGGAAAAAGGAGAATCATCTGCGGTTACATGGGTTAAATTCATTGAATCGTTGACAGTGTCAGAAGCGAATGTGGCTGAAAGTTTTGACTTCAATGAAATTTGGATTCTGGATACTGGATGTACGTTTCACATGACACACATGAAGGATTGGTTTGTGGATTTGAAGGAATGTGCTGCAGGGACCGTGAGAATGGTAAATGAGACAGTATCTTCAGTAAAGGGTATTGGAACTGTTCAAATCAAGACTTTAGATGGTAGGCTCGTCCTGGTCAAAGATGTGAGATACATCCCTCAGTTCTCAAGAAACTTATTATTTCTAGGGACGCTTGAAGAACAAGGATGTGTGTTTTCATCAAAGGATGGGATTCTGGAAGTCAAGAGAAATACCAAGACGATCCTACAAGCTAAAAGGGTTGGAAAGCTCTATTTCTTGCAGGGTAGAAACTACATGGGTGAAGCAAATGCAGTGAATGCTAAAGATGAAACTAGTCTTTGGCACAACAGACTCAGACATGTGAGTCAAATAGGAATTGATGTTCTGGTGAAAAAAGGGTATCTGGAAAACACAAAAGTCTCGAGCCTACAGTTTTGTGAAAGCTGCATTTTTGGGAAAACACACAGTACCAGCTTCTCATCAGGCAAACATACAAGCAAAAACTGTTTGGACTACATTCATGCTGACTTATGGGCTCTCCTATAGTGCCGCAATCACTTGGGAAGTGTCACTACTTTCTAAGCTTGATTGATGACTGTTCAAGGAAAGTGTGGGTTTATTTTCTGAAAACAAAAGATCAGACGTTTGTTAAGTTTGTAGAGTGGAGATTGTTGGTTGAAAATCAGTCTGGTTCAAAGGTCAAGAAACTTAGGACATATAATGGTTTAGAATTTTGCAACACGGAGTTTAATGGGTATTGTTCAGAAAATGGGATTGCTAGACATAAGACAATTCTTCACACACCACAACAAAATGGTGTGGTTGAGAGGATGAATAGAACAATCTTGAAAAGAGTCAGAAGCATCCTAAGTGGATATGGGTTACCAAAAGTGGTCTGGGCAGAAGCTGTAAATACAATGGTTTATCTGATAAACAGGACACCCTCTGCTGCAATTGAAGATCAGATTCCGGAAGAGGTATGGTCTAAAACAACTCCAAGTTTTAATCATCTGAGGAAGTTTGGCTGTGTCTGTTATTTTCACTCAGATGATGGAAAACTGCAACCAAGGGCAAAGAAAGGAATATTTGTCGGGTATCATGCAGGGGTTAAAGACTACAAGGTTTGGTCACTGGATGATAAGAGGTGTATTATCAGCAGAAATGTTACATTCAAAGAAGATGAATGTTACAAGGATCTGGCAAAACAATCTTGTTTTTTACAGGAGGGTAACACAACCTTTCTGGATATTGAGCTTGGAATAATCCCACCAAGGGATATTAGCTCAGGAGGAGACATTCAGGAAGAAACTCAGGAAAATGGGTCTGATACAGAGAGTGATCAAAGCTCTGAGAATGAGGTCTCATATGAAAATGACTCAGAACAACAAGAATCTGAGGTACAAGATTACGTCTTAGCACGATATAGACCAAGAAGAAACATTGTATTTCCAAAGAAGTATGATGACTTTGTGCATATGGCACTTCTTGCATCTGAAGATGGAGATTCAGTTGAACCTAGTGATTACAAGTCTGCCATGAGAGATCCACAAAATAAAATGTGGAAAGGAGCCTCAGATGAAGAAATGGAGTCTCTTGATAAAAACCATACTTGGGATTTAGTGGAAAAACCAAAAGGAAGGAGAATCGTAGGTTGCAAGTGGATATTCAAAAGGAAACCAGGAATTCCAGGAGTGGAAAATCCAAGGTTCAAGGCAAAGCTGGTAGCAAAGGGATTCACACAAAAGGAAGGGATATATTATAATGAAATATTTTCCCCAGTGGTGAGACATGTGTCTATCCGATTCCTTATGTCTATTGTGGTGAATGAGGATTTAGAGCTGGAACATCTAGATGTAAAAACAGCATTCCTCCATGGAGAGCTTGAAGAAGAAATATATATGGCTCAACCTGAAGGATATGTTGAGAAAGGAAAATAAGAATGTGTTTGTCTCTTGAAGAAGTCTCTGTACGGGCTAAAACAAAGTCCAAGACAGTGGAATCAAAAGTTTAATGATTTCATGCTGAAGATTGGTTTCTCAAGAAGCAAACGGGACAACTGTGTATACATCAAGGTATTCTCATGTATCTACCTGTATCTTCTCTTATATGTCGACGACATGCTAGTTGCTTGCAAAGATATGGAGGTTATATCAGTTCTGAAGAAACATTTGAGCTCTGAGTTTGAAATGAAGGACTTAGGAGCAACGAAGAAGATACTTGGTATCGATATTATCAGAGACAGAAAAGCAGGGAAGTTGAGAATGTCTCAGAAGGATTATATAGAGAAGGTGCTAAGAAATTTCAACATGAATCAGGCAAAATCTACTCAGACTCCACTGGGAATTCATTTTAAGTTGAAAGCTGCAACAAATGAGCAAGCAGAAGAGGAAGCTGAGTATATGAGGTATGTACCCTATTCAAATGCAGTGGGAAGCCTTATGTATGGTATGATAGGAACAAGGCCAGATTTGGCGTATCCAGTTGGAGTCATAAGCCGATATATGAGTAATCCAACAAAGGAGCATTGGAGTGCTGTAAAATGGGTACTCAGATATGTCAGAGGACCAGCTCAGGTAAATTTGAAGTTCAAGAAAAATTCAGAATTCAAAGTTTATGGGTTTTGTGATGCTGATTTTGTTGCTGATCTGGATAAGAGAAGATCACTGTCAGGATACACGTTCTTGGCAGGAGAGAATGTGATAAGCTGGAAATCTATATTGCAGAAGGTGGTAGCTTTGTCGACTACTGAATCAAAATATATTTCGATGTTATAAGCGTCAAAGGAAGCAGTCTGGCTCAGAGGTTTAAGTGCAGAATTTGGCTATCCACAGAAGAGTGTAGAAATATTCTGTGACTCGCAAAGTGCTCTTGCTCTGGCTAAGAACAATGTGTTTCACGAAAGAACCAAGCACGTAGTGGTCAAGTATCATCATATTCGGGACATGATTGAAGCTGGAAAAGTAAAAGTAACCAAGGTGCATACAAGTGAAAATCCAGCTGATGTATTCACTAAGGTATTACCTACAGGTAAGTTCAAATCTTTATTGAGCTTACTTGGTGTCTCTGAAGAGTAGACATGGAAGAAAAACCGAGGATCAGGATTCAGCTAAGAACATGTTTGATGGAAGATTAACCAAGGAGGAGTTTGTCGTAATTGGTTACATCTTAACCATCAGGAAATCAATTTAGCCTCTGGTTTATGGGTTAATTGATTGGTACCAGGCAATTGAAGTCCGGGTCAGTCGTCCGGTTATTGCTGGTTATAGTGAACACCAAACGCTGCCGTTTTAAGCTAAAGAAAGCTTGATTCAGCGAAGCTCGACGAAGACGTTTCGATGTCTGTTATAGACGGTGAAGCTACGCGCCTCAAGGTTGTTACGAGATGGGGTATGCGTTAAGAGATCCGTTTGGGTGGTTAGTGTTGGGTGCGCGATTCAATTGTAACTTTCGGGTGAGAGAGAATCAATTGGGTGAGAGAGAGAGAGAAACACGGTGAGAGTTTTTCCGGTGAGAGAAAATTGTGTGTTCTTTGCATCTCTCCGGCGAGTTTATGCCGATGGTGTTCACGTCTGTTCTTAGTGGATTCCGAGCAAGTTCTCGGCTAGACGTAGAATTGCGGTTTGCATCCAAACTGGATAACAAAGCTTGTGTTCTTCGTTTTCTGTTTTGATTCAAGTCTCCGTTTTTAATCGCATTACAATATCAAACGAGAGCAAAACCGTGAGTGATCAGAGATGTTTTACAACAAGTAATCCTAAACCTTTAACGGTTTAGATTAATATTTTGAGAGGCATGAAACCGTCCAGATACATTCCTTATTTCCAATTTTCTGAAACATGCATTCAAATATTTATTAAATCGCCGAAGAGTTACACTTACGATTTAAAAAAAATATTATTTTTATGAGTTAAAAAAAAAAATATACTATGGAATACTGATGACATATACGTACTCATTTTTAAAAGAAGTTAATAAAAAATACGATCGCTAGGTGTATTATAAATTTATCGTATTTAAGGAAAGATATTAAAATGATAATTGAAAAATCTTAGAAGATAATTGAAGAATTACTGGGAACTGGCCGTACATTGATAAGTTCAATAGTCTCCTACCTGTGTTGCCTACTGCGACCTATTCCTCTATGTCTATTATGCATTATCTCCGTATCATTTTGTTGTTATTCACATGTATTTTGTTTTTCCACAAAAGATAAATTATGTCATTATTATTAGTTTTGACTGTTGTTTACTAATTTAAATCTTTAAACATAAAGGCAACCCCATTACTAAACCTTTTACATTATTAGGCAAATAAGTACAATGATTGTTTTTCATCTTCTTTTTTTTTTTAATCAAAAAAATATTTATAAGGTTGGTAAAGATTAGACTAAAATATGTATCATGATGTTTTTCCGAAAATATAGGTACCCCCAAAAAATTAGTAATCTTAGAAGTTATTAGAACAACAATGGTGAATTATTATCTCGTTGAAGTTTTTGAAGAGAAGATATTCCGTTTTATCTCAATTTCATATATCGCAAACATGTCAATTAAAACGTTGGTGCAACACACACTATCCACATATAAGTAAAAGTGTTTTGGTAATAGTCAAATATTGCGACGGCCGACGAATATATAAAAACTATATTTTTCATGACGGCATTTAGGTGCAATTTTTTTTGGTTTTCCTTAAACAATTTATACATCAAGTTAAGTGTTGTAACTAAAATATAACCAAGCTATTAAAAAGAATCATTTAGACAGCAAACAATTGATTTAAAATGGAATAACCTCTCTAATACTATCACTCCCGCCATTATTAGAATCAAAGATGTGAGATTTTTGTTTTATTCATTGTTAAAACTGAAAGCTTTGAAAGAAGAGCCACCTACGTGTGAAGACTGAAGAGAGCCGACTCAATAGTGTGTTAGGGAGGAAACAGAGCCATAACTGTTCACAATAATCCATTAGCCGACTCAACAATTCCAAAGAAAAAATGAAAACTTTCATAAAAAGACAAATTTTAAAGACAAGAGAGAGAGAGAGAAAGACTGAATAAGGAGAGAGAGAGAGAGAGCGTGGCCTCTAATCAAACCCAACACACTCTGTAAAAAAAAGCCTGACTTTCTTCTCCATCCCCATTTTTCTATCTGCGCATGTTTCCTCTTCTCTCTCCTCCATAAAAAAGATAACAAAGTCCCCAAATCTCACTCCCTCGTAACCCAAAATGTTTCAACCTTTTTAACCTTCACAACAACAACAACAAAAAGCTCCAATCTTTCTTCATTCCCGCGTTACCCTTTCTCAAAAAAAAAAAACCAATTTTTCTTTCTTCACTTTTCGGTTATGACGACCTCTGACTCCGGCGAATCACGGCGGATGGCGATGAAACCTCACGGTGTGTTAACAGGGATTCCTCCGTCAACCGAGCAGCAAGAGCAACTCCCTTGTCCTCGCTGTGACTCGACCAACACCAAGTTCTGTTACTACAACAACTACAACTTCTCTCAGCCTCGTCACTTCTGCAAATCCTGTCGCCGTTACTGGACTCACGGCGGCACTCTCCGGGACATTCCCATCGGCGGTGGTTCTCGTAAAGCCGCGAAACGCTCCCGCACTTGCTCCTCCTCCGCCGTTAGCTCCGTCGTCTCTACCTCCACCGGAATCCGCAGCGTTCCGTTTCAAGCGACACCTGTTCTCTTCCCTCAATCGTCTATCTCTAACGGCGTTCACCACACCGTAACCGCTCCGCTTGAAAACGACGCAAAGGGAAGCGCTTTATCTCTCTGCGGCAGTTTCACCTCTCTCTTGAGCCAAAACGCCGCCGCAACGGCCACGCATGGATCCGGTTCGGTTACTGGACTCGGCGGGTTCGGAGTCGGACTCGGACCGGGTTTTGATGACGTCAGCTTTGGACTTGGAAGAGCGGTGTGGCCGTTTTCAACCGTGGTTGATGCTTCGACGACGAATGTAGGCGTAGGGAGTAACGGTGGTCATCACGCGGTTCCGATACCCGCCACGTGGCAGTTCGAGGGTTTAGAGAGCAGCAACGCCGGTGGATTCGCCTCCAGTGAGTACTTTGCGTGGCCGGATCTCTCCATCACAACACCAGGGAACTCACTCAAATGAAAAGACTTTTCATAAAGCTTCCGTCTTTACCAGAGGGTTTCAGTTTCTTCCCTTTTTTTGTCAATCTTTAGTGGTCTTAGTGTGTCTGGTCTTTTTAGAACTTGTGTACTGAAACTAGAAAAACAGAGAAAGTTTGTGTTTTTTTGCTCTAAGATCTTTACTTTCTACTCTGTTATTAGAGCTCTTGCACAAGTGATTTCGAATTGAAATGAGGAGGATACTTGTTTACAACTTTTAATCTGAACAGACAAGTCTTGTAAAGAATGGATCTTGTTCATTAGATGATGATCTACACAACATATTACTCTTCAACCTGTTTAGTTCATCTTGAGCTTGATTTACTTCTGGGTTAGACTGGTCTCCAGAGGAGAAAACTTGTGTACTGTTGTTGTTCACTTCAATCCAGCTCAATCCTGGATCTTTAGCAGAAGCTAATCCCCTAATCTTCCTTCTCATCTCTGCAACACCTTCCCATCTCCCATACACCGCATAAAGATTCGATAGTAGAATGTGTGTTGCAGTGTCTTCCGGATCAAGTCTCAGGATCTGCTCAGCTGCGTATAGTCCCATCTGCAAGTTTCTTGTGTTAACACAGGCGCTTAGCAGAGTTCTCCAGAGCTCTGCTTGATTGTTATCCGGAAGACAATCCTCTATTAGTTCCAGTGCTTCGTCTAGTAACCCAGCTTTTGATACCAAACTCACCATGCAAGAGTAGTGCTTAAACCCTGCTTTGATGCCCTTTTCCTTCATTTGGTTCCACAGGAACTTACCTTGCTGTGTCGATCCGCTATGGCTGCAGGCTACTAATAAAGATAAGTATGTTACTGCATCAGGCGTGAGACCGTTTTCTACGATTTGTTCAAAGAAACTCAGAGCCTTTTCTACCATTCCATGCTGACTATAAGCTCCTAGCATTGAGTTCCAACACTTTAAATCTGGATTAAAAACAAGTAGGAATATTGATTCTGCAGTGTCATATTTGCCGTTTTTGCTGTACATGTTTACTAGGGATCCGCATACTGACATAACACTTTCAAATCCTGTCTTCACGGCAAGAGAATGGAACACTTCACCTTGTCTTAGCATTGCCATGTCTGAACATGCTCCTAAGACACTGCTCAGGGAAAAACCATCAGTTCTATTTTTTTCTCTGTACATTTCAATGAAGAGTTGGACCGCGCACTCGCTATTTCCCACTCTAGATTGCCCTACAATCATCTCAGTCCACAGAACAATATCCCTTTCAGTGATCACACCAAACACCTTCTGAGCAGATTCAGCTTCCCCGTTCTTGAAGTACATGGACAAGAGTGTTGTTCCAACAAAAACACTCCTTTCATATCCTAATCTCGTTACTTGTCCATGGAGAAGCTTTCCATGAACGAATCTTTCTGGTTCCGCTGTTGCAGATATAACAGCAGAGAAAGTATATTCATCTGGCCGAGGTTTGGACCTTCTCTGTAACCTTCTATACATAAGAATCGCTTGCTCTCCAAAGCCATTTTCTGAGCACCCCGAAATAATCGAGTTCCATGAAACCAAATTTGGGTTATGAATCCTCCCAAACACATAAAGTGCTTCTTTCATGTCTCCACAACTGCAATACATGTCAAGAAGAGCATTTTCTACAGGTAGATCAGCTAAACTATCCGATACTATTATCCGGGCATGGATTAGTTTCCCCAGTGAATAACTTCCCAATTTACTACAAGCATTTAGCACCATCGAATATGTGAACTGCGTTGGATCAACACCGGACATCAACATGCTTCTAAAGAGCATAAGCCCTTCTTCAATCTTATCATTTCTCAAGCTACCAACTATCATTGTGTTCCAAGCCACGGCATCTCCACCATTCACACACTCGAAGATCCTCCTCGCAGAATCCAAGTCCCCGCAACTGGAATACATCCCCAAAACCGATGTCTGGACAACTACATTATCTGAATATCCAAGCTTTATAACCTGCGAATGTAATGATGATCCCATCAAAACATCCTCAAGCACAGCACATACCTGCACTAAGTTAGTGAAAGTCGAGCCATTGGGCTTCAATGAATCAAATGCCATATGGGTTATGAGACTAAATGCACAACTTGCATAATCCGGGTTCCGGGAATACGCCGAATAAAGCGCATTGTAAGACACCACGTTTCTCTGAGGCATTTTGTCGAACACATTCCGCGCTTGTTCCAGGGAGCCGCACCTCACGTACATGGAGATGAGGTTGTTGTTCGCGTATGGAGATTCAGCCGTTCCGCCGCCGGTGAGGACTAGAGCGTGAAGCTGACGCGCCCGTTTTAGTGCGGTGATCGAAACGCATTTCCGTGTGAGTTCTACTACGGAAGAAGCTATTTCGTTTGGTGGCATAAACGCTAGAAAGGGTTTTCTTCAGGTTTTTGCAAACGGTGCGTTTTTAATAAAGAGCTTCCAATAGTATCGTTTCATATAAGAAAGCGACGACGTTTTGATCTGACCTCTTCATCTTCTGTATAACAAAAAACGGCGAGAGAAAAGAGTCGTCGGATAAAATGGCTACCGGAGATAGATCTTCTCGTCTTCATATCATGATCGATCGTTGTGTCCGACGCTACGCTGTAAGTGTTCTTGTTCTCCGTTTTCGTTGTACATTCATTCTATGTGTTTTGTATAAACGCAACGCTCAATCAGTCGTTAACGGGGACATGTAGGAAAGAGAAGTAGAGTCTCCGACGAAGGAAATGGAGAAAGATCTGCTTCTTTCTCTATCGCAGGTACATTTTTTGCCTTGGAAGCTCCGGTCTACTAACAGACGGCACTGAGTTTGATTTACTCGGAAAAAATGGTATTCCAGGTGTTGAGAGAAGTTCAATCTTGGATTATCGAAATTGGCCGTGATGTATCGGCGGTGAGTTCCTTGTGTGTAAGATTCTAAGGGTTGGTTATTGCAGCTATTTTGATTAGCTTCGTTCAACAGGAAGCGGGACTGCTGGCTGTTGATAATGAGGAGGAAACTGGTGCTGCTTCGTATGGTCTAGAATCCAAAGAGTATCTATACTTAGAAAGACTTGTGGTAGATCTTGTAAGTTCCTCATTCTTCCTTCACATAGAAACTTCTCTCTGCAATGATGCCATATTAAGGACAAGTTAGATTGATTGTCATTGATTGCAGGTGATGGATAGCTTTTTATTTATAGTTCTCTAAAGTATAGAAAATTTTGCACCTTTCATAGTTTAGGCTGTCTATGATTTGAAGTTGTTTGATCTGGCAGGTTGGTTTGTTAGGTATGAAGAATGTGCATGTCCAACATCTGGCTGGAAACATTCTTGTGGAAGTATCCGAGTCTCTGGTTGAATCTGTATGTTGCGTCTGCCTCACTCGAGATATTAGAATGTAGTATCTTCCAGATCTCATACCCACTCATTTGTTTTCCCAGGGAAGTCAGTGGGATGAATTCATTCGCTTGCTTTGTGACTGTTTGCGCTTAGCAGTTATCTACAGTTGCCCAATTCCTGCTGTTTCTTCTCCAACTGTATTTGAGGGTTCGGATTTACATTACCTTGGCTCTGATGTTCTTAAAAGTGAGCTGGAAAAGGCTAACTGGTGCACGGTGTCTGATATCTTTCGAGTTCTTCGTAATATATTGAAGCGCTTGAGCCAAGAAGAAAACGAGGAACTTCTTGATGTATACTTGGAATCTGTCAACTCTACATTTGCGAAAATCCCTTGGTGCCGAGTGGACACTCATTTTTCTAATAGGCATTGTCATAATGGAACTCTAGGAAGCATTGCAAAGAGTGAGGGGGGAACCGTATTTCTTGGGAGCTTTGTTCAGTTTCTCTGTTCCGTGGTTCAGCAGGTTCGGTTTGCAGAAGATTCTGATGCTTTTGGACCTACACATTTGATACTCCAAAAAACCATCGAGCTTGTTCCGGATCTCCTACGTTGGTGCCAACCAAAGTTAGAAAGTCAAAGTGGCACTTGCATGTCAAGATACCTAGTGCCCAAGTTGCTGGTACGTTATTTTGTATTTTTATGAAATTACAAGTTCAGAGGACTGCTTTGCTTTGTTTCTCGTTATATCTTTGATAGTGTGTATCCTAAGCTGCTATCTCTCCCTCTGTGTAGGTTTTGATGATCAGACTTACTTATCAGTCCCATATAAAATGTACCATGCTTCTTTCATGGCTGCAATATTTGCAACGCCATTCTCAAGGCTTTCTTGAACATCCCCTAACTAGGTTTAAATCCGTCCAAGATAATTGTTTGGAAGGTTCTCCGTTTTTTGTGACTTTGTCTGATTGGAAGGTCAATGAGACCCATTCCAGTCATTTGCAAAGGCTTTCTGTGTTTTTGTTCCTACGGTGCTCCTTCACTTTGCTTTATTCAAGAAGACATACCGACAAGGACTGTGAGTTTGAATGTAGAAAGAAAGGGATGGAAGAGATGTTTAAATGGATTGAACGACAGATTCCAGGCGATACATTTTCTGGTCACAGAACTTATACCAAGAAGAGCGTTGACTTTTCTACATCCTTTGTCCGGCTGTTCATGCATGAGGTTTTATTGTATCCTTCTGTATCTGCCATTTGTATGTGTGGTTTTTGTTTAACACCATGCAGTAGATTTCTATTAAATCTCTTTTCTATTTAATTGTAGGATGACCTATTATTTAAAGTCCTCCTGCAATTGCTGTCTGTACCATTGGATGGAGAGCAAATGTAAGTATTAGTAAGGTAAAACATTGCCTTTCAGAGTTAACCAAATTCTGTGAGCTCTCTTATGAGCGTTTTTTTCCTTATAGGTTGTTTGATGGTGAAGGGTGTTTTCTTCAAAATGAGGAACTAACTATACACTTCCGTTTATCAACCCTGTTCGATCCTGTAATCCTCTTCTGTATATTTCTTTCAGAGGTAATTTTAATAAAACATCCACATAAGGGGATCTGTTGTGCTATGTTCCATGAAAGCTTGGTTACTGTTATCATTGTTGTAATTCTTAATGCTACGCACCCTGTTTTCTATTGTCAGCTGCATTATGATCATCAAGTCCTTCTTGATTACCTTATATCTAAAGACATCGGGGCTAGCTGTGCAGAGTACCTGCTGAGGTTAGTCTTTTTCTCCTAAGTTATTTTTGTATCAACTGCTCCATCCCGAGTATCAAGACTGGATATTACCTAATGCTTATTCTAAACAAATACATCCCCACTGTATTTTCCTGGTAGATGCTTGCGCACAGTCTGTGACTCGTGGACCCTGTTTGTGGAATTCCCATTTGAAGGAAATATAAACTTTTCATCTTCGAAGAGAAGGAAATTTCTGCTCGAGACTTCTGAGGTTGAAAAAACCCGGAAATTACATCCCCAGGCTTTTGAAAATGCCAAAGACTGTCTGCTTTCTTTACACAATTCAATTGTGAAGCTACATCAGAAGAAACTATTTCCATACAACCCAGAAGCTCTTCTACGACGGTTAGTCTGTCATCGCTACAATAAACTCACCATATTCATATAATCACCTAATTAAACTTTTTCTATTTTGAGGCAGTTTGTCAAGGTTTCAAGAGCTCTGTCTACTCCACGAGTAATTTATCCGGACCAAAGGTAAATCAATTGCATACTCGATATGGATTCAAAATGACTATCATATGGAAATTCCATGACTCATTTGCCTAATTATGATTTGGGAAAAAACTTAGGCTATTATTTATTTAGGAAATTTCTCGAATTCTACACAATTCCTCGGGAGATTTCCAATTTGTTGTCAAGAAAAATGTGATGGTCCTTAGTTTGTGGGTTGGAGATTAAATAGGAAGTCAGGTTCAACAAGTAAGTAATTAATTGTCTGTTTAGCTGATAGAGAAGTCTTTAACTTCTCAGTTTGGTGCTCCTCAGCTGAGATTCTCTGAGACAGAAGGATTAGATGCCAACACAAAGATGTCACCTTTCCAGATCAAATGCAAACTAAGTGGCTCACATGTAGAATTGTATGTAAGTTCGAGAATCTCATGTCTAACATGAGTTCTGTTTCTGCAGAGAGATCCTACACTCTTGACTGGTTCAGGAGCTATAAACCAGAGAGCATTATGTTCTTGCCTCCACAATCCAAATCTGAAAGGTATAAGATACTCTGGTCAAGCTAGTGTGAAACTGCCCCAGCCAAATTAAGTAAGGAATGTAATGTAAAATATATTAAGAATCACAAAATATTGAAGCTCTCTTTATTCATATCATAAATATAATTGAAGCGTGAGAGATACACACACTCCAGAGCTAGCTTAACTTTTGGATAACTCAATACACTGTTAATATTACATTTCACATGTATCTTGCTGCTATTCCCTGTAGCAGTTGAGAAAGCTGTTGAGGCTTAGTGAGCATAGCCATGTGACCAGCTTCTTCAATCACCTTCACTTCGTTAGGCTCGTAATTACTAATCATCCACTTCTGAATCTCCTCCGGAACCACATTGTCGCCTTCACAAACGATAAACACTCTCTTCCCAGATCCATAATTCTCCTTCGTCAGCAAATCTTCACCTTCCATTTCTTTTGGGTATAACCAGCTCGGTTTCACCAACGCCATGGCTAATTCTAGGTCCTGCAATCAGATGTTACCAGCAGTGATCACCTGATCTCGGATTGTGGACTTAACCCATATAATATTTTCATGATCTTAACTGAATTGTATAGACTAATATGCGAAAATAATAATTATATAAATGTTTTTTTTGTTTTCCTTTTTCAAACTCATCAAACAGAAATGGATGTAAAAACTTACCTCTAACTGGCAATTACTGTATGCCTTCTCCTTCAAGAAACTATTACCGAACATAACTGAACTTGGCGGCTGTTCTGGTCCTTCCTCGAATGTAAACTCACAATCCATGGCGAATCCCTCAGGCAGTCTCTTGAAATACTGGAGACAAACAGAAAGTGACATGCGATTTTATGATAAGATATCATTTCAAGAATATGGTCCCAATCAAGATAAGAAGAACTATGAACTTTTTTTAATTTCCGGCGACCTCTTGAATGAGAACGGACGGAGGAGACTCATGGTGCGGCATATAAGCAGAGAGGAAGATTCCGACAGAGATTTTGGTCGGAAATCTTTCCATGGCGAGAGAGGTTCCAATGCCACCATAGCTATGGCCAACAAGAACCACCTTCTCTTCCTCAGGAAGAGACTCCATGAAACTCATCAAAGGCTCTAGATACTCCGAGACAGAACGAACCTCGTCGAGTCGCCTCGTGTCGATCCCAGACCCACCAAGGTCAACAGCTGTCACGCGTTGACCATCGGCCTTGAGCTTTGCTGCTAGTTTGAACCAGCACCATGCTCCATGACATGATCCGTGGACAAGCACGAAGTGGTGTTGTTGTTGCATGTGCAGTGTTTGCATTTGATATATTGTTTGGTAAGTCATGTTATCTTTGTCTATTCGTGTGCATATATAGCCATTCTTCGGGTTGGTTTTACCGGTTGGACCGGTTCTAGTTGGGACTTTGTGTTTAAATTGTTCATGATTCCAACAAGGCACATAGTAATAAACGGAAACAAAATGAAAAACTCTTGGACGGTTAAAGATAAGCACGTGTGGTAATGCACAAAATGCAAGGCATTGTGAAATGATAATGATAAATCTGAAACTGTTCAACCTTTTTTTGTACTATCTCTCTCTTAAAATCTTATCAGTGTCAGATCTATTGTTTAATAATGGGCAATTAAGCATGCCTTTGCAACTTTTCTTTTCCGAGTCAACTTTGGTTGGTATATCTATTTAGAAAGAATTAGGTGAGAGATCCTGGATTTTATACTTTGCATTGTATTTGTATGTTCATGTTTGGTATTCTGTTTGGGAGATTGAATTTTTATTTATGATTTAAATATGAAAGAAATCTTTGATTGGATATACTTTTACATTTTTTTCTTTTAAAAATAGGCATGTCTTGAGAGTTTTCAAATTTTCACACACATTTTCCTATTTTAACAATATATATAATAATAATAATAATATTTTGTTAATATATTTTCTGAATTTAGATATATTTACCCAAAAAAAAGAATCTAGATATATACACACTTATAAATCTCTTCATTTTCACAAAATCCAAATCTATTTACAATTTTTATTAGTCTCATGTTTTGTTTAGTAGTATATAGTTATATTTTAGGATAACTTCACAAATAACCATGAATATTTTGTTTATTAGCTAAATGACTAAGAAAATTTTCCATTTGCAAAAGAAAACACAAAAACGAGTGTATTTCCTTTTTTGTTCCATAAATAACATGTTTTTTTTTTAACATTACATAAAATATTGAATAAAAGATGTAAAACCTCAATTAAGTGTTTTTGATGGATATCTACCTAATTAAGTTCCTCAAATATAATACCTAAATGACCATATATTGTATCTTATTATATAAAGGTGAATCTTTCAACGTGGTTTCAACGTGGGCGTGACACGTAGGCAAAATTATAACTCACGAGATCGTGACATTTGTCACGGTTGTTAATTTAGATATTGACATGTGTCAATTTAATTAAAAAAGTAAAAATAAATTAAAATAAATATTAAAAAGATTAAACTAAAAAAGACAATCTTAGTAAAAATGAATTAAAGTAAATATTAAAAGACATTTTACCAAAAAAGAAGAAGTATAAGTATAAGTAAGGAAAACTTATAATAAAGGAAAGTGACAAAAGGAAATTTAAAAGTTTATAATCTACAACCACGATCAAACTTAAAAAAAGGAAAATTATAAATATACTCTAAACTTGAAAGAAAAATTATTAATATACGATTTAAAATCGATTACTAATCCTAAAAAGTAAATGGAAAAGTACTTATGTTTAGATTAAGAAAAATTAAACAAAAATTACAAAGAAAAGTCAAAGTTAAAAAAAAACCATATTTTAGTTTAAAATAAATAAATTAAACAATAGATTACAATCATAAAAAGAAAAAGAATAAAATCCAAATTTTATTAAAAAATATATTTCAATTTAGAATTAGGAAATTAAACAATAGATTACAATCCTAAAAAGCTAAAGTTTTAAAAAAGGAAAGAACAATTAGTAATTCTTAAAAAAATCATACACTTAAAAAGGAATACAATCCTAAAAAGAAAAAAAGTTCACATTCCTCGACTCTAGATAACCAAATTGATACCTTATCAATTTCACATTCATAATTCTAAAAAATAAATTTTATAATTTACAACCACGACCAAAATTAAAAAGAGAAAATTACCTATAATAACCTTCAAAAGTATGAATATTACTAGAATAACTCTTACAAAAGTTCCAATAACTAAACTAACCTTCAAAAGTTGGTAAAAGACATTTAAGTAAGTTTTTTCGTTTTAATAACGAAAATGCCATTATATATTTAATTTTGTTAGAAAATAAAATGAATGAAAAAAGAAACTGAAATAAAAGAAGATCGTAACCTAAAAATTCATCAATTTCTAAAAAAAAAAAAAAAAAAGTCTCACGATTGGCGACGGGTCTGAGACCTATCGTCTTCCTCGACGAGTTTGTAGCGGACGCCGGCGTGGATTCCGAGTTCCGAAGTTGATTAGGTAAGCAAATCCTTCACGACTCTCCCACATATGTCTTTTGGTCTTCCGAGAGTTTCTTCGGCGAGTTTGGCGAGACGATGTGCGACGGGTCTGAGGCGTGACGAGTCTGAGGGGCGACGTGCGACGGAGTTGAGTTCTCGGCGAATCCAGTCCAAAACCGCCGGCGAATCTAGTCCGAGTAGCGCCGGCGAATCCAGTCCAAAAGTGACAGTTTTCTAGAAAAAACTAAACCCTAATTTTTTGTATTGCAGATTTCTTACAAAAGCGGTGGTTCCGGTGAAAGGATAGAAGATTGCGGTGAAAGAAAAAAACTTTCCGGTGAGATTTGAGAAAATATATGAAAGTTATTTGTTGGTAGATTTGTTAACTCTGGTAGATTTGTTGAATTAAAGTTTTTTTTATGTAGAGTAGGTTATCTAAATGGTGGTCGATTTATTTAAAGTTGTGGTCGATTTATTTATAGGCTTTGGTAGATTTGTTTGAATGACTATGATGCATTTGATAGACTTTTATTTCACTTTGAGGAAGATTTGTTTTGCTTGACGGAAGATTTATTTTCAAGTCGATGTGGTATGGTAGACTTGTGTTTCATTGTTGTGGTAGACTTGTTTTCTATACAAATGATGGTAGACTTGTTTTGCTGTACAAAATATTGGTAGGCTTGTTTTTATTTGATGGTAAACTTGTTTTTACTTGTTTTTATTTGATGGTAGACTTGTTTTTATTTGATGGTAGACTTGTTTTTATTTTATGGTAGTTATTTGATGGTAGACTTGTTTTTATTTGATGGTAGACTTGTTTTCTGACCTTTGACATATTATGTGTTACAGGTTTACAGAGATGGCTTCATCTAGTGAGTCGAAGGATTATCCTCCGAGATTGTATCCGCCTGGAAAATCTCCCTTACAGAACCAGAGTTTTAATAACATGTGCCAGTTGAGTGATTTTGGAATGATGATGGAAGCAGTGGGTGACGAGGTCTACAATGATGTTATGAACACTTCTCAAGTAGAAGTAATTCTTAAGCTTGCGTCAAAGCAGTATGTTTGGAGTTCCAACACCGCTCATAACTTCCTAACCAACCAGTTGGCCGTTAAAAGGCGGTATGAGTTGTGGTCAATTATTGGTGGGCGGCCGTTGAGGTTTTCTCTTCATGAGTTTGCTGACATTACGCGGCTTAACTGTGATCCAATTGATGCGGAAGACAATTTCTCTTCACAAAGATTTTTGGGCGGAGATTAGTGTCAAAGACTCGGAAGGGCCTAATTGGACGGAGTTAGTTGAAGTGTTGGAGAAATGCGCAACTTGGAGCTATGAGAAGAAGAAAATGCTTGCAAAGCTCTTCATCCTGCATGTTGGAATATTAGGGCTTCATAGGAATAGTCGAGTTCCATTGACTATCGCTAAAAGGGTGTTGGACGAAGAAGCTTTTGAGAGACATCCGTGGGGGCGCCTTTCCTTTGAGAGTTTGATTGAGTCGGTTAAAGTTGCTTCTTTAGACAGAGATAGTTACACTCTTCATGGATTTGTGCATGCGGTACTCATATGGGCATATGAGTCGGTACCTATCTTAGGAGAAAAGTTTGGGAGAAGAGAAAACAATGACCACAATCCTGATACTATTCCTCTACTTCGGTGGCGTTCATCACGGAAGCGATACACTCTTGACTCTGTTTTGGCGGAGGATAAGAGTACTTCCGAGGATAAGAAGGTATGTTTCCTTCAATCGTGGTGGTAGACTTTGTATATGATAAAAAAATTAGGAGGCAGTCTTATTAAATATGTTTGGTGGTCGACTTGTTTAATAGGTTATGGTAGAGTTGATTATTACGGTATGGGAGACTTGTTTGAAATGATATGGTAGATTTGTTTGAAATGATATGGTAGATTTGTTTGAAATGATATGGTAGATTTGTTTAACACGTTGTGGTAGATTTGTTTAACACGTTGTGGTAGATTTGTTTAACACGTTGTGGTAGATTTGTTTAACACGTTGTGGTAGATTTGTTTAACACGTTGTGGTAGATTTGTTTAACACGTTGTGGTAGATTTGTTTAACACGTTGTGGTAGATTTGTTTAACACGTTGTGGTAGATTTGTTTAACACGTTGTGGTAGATTTGTTTAACACGTTGTGGTAGATTTGTTTAACACGTTGTGGTAGATTTGTTTAACACGTTGTGGTAGATTTGTTTAACACGTTGTGGTAGATTTGTTTAACACGTTGTGGTAGATTTGTTTAACACGTAGTGGTAGATTTGTTTAACACGTTGTGGTAGATTTGTTTAACACGTTGTGGTAGATTTGTTTAACACGTTGTGGTAGATTTGTTTAACACGTTGTGGTAGATTTGTTTAACACGTTGTGGTAGATTTGTTTAACACGTTGTGGTAGATTTGTTTAACACGTTGTGGTAGATTTGTTTAACACGTTGTGGTAGATTTGTTTAACACGTTGTGGTAGATTTGTTTAACACGTTGTGGTAGATTTGTTTAACACGTTGTGGTAGATTTGTTTAACACGTTGTGGTAGATTTGTTTAACACGTTGTGGTAGATTTGTTTAATCATTGATGTGTGGATTTTATCTGATTGTATGTTTTTCATTGATTGTAGGTTCGGGTTAGACACTTATTGGTGAAGCTGCTAGATGAGATTTATCCTGTTTGGCCAGACGAAGAATCAAAGGCTGATGTTGATAGGAAGGTGGATAACATGATCCACGATATTATTGATGGATGCTTGGATGAGACGTTTTGGGATAATGCTGAGTCGCCTGTAATATCCCCGATGAAGAAGCGGAAGAATGAATCTGTGGAGGCTAGTCATGTGGTGAAGAAGAAGAAAAAGGAGAAAGAATTTTCTAGTGGTAGTGATGTGGAGAGGAAGATGCGAAAGAAGAGGAAGGAAAATAAGAAGGAGAAGAAGGAAATCGAAGAGGAAAGTGCTGAGGAGACGGCAGAAGAAGATATGAATATTCGTATGGCTGATTTTAAGAAGCAAGCGCAGAGGGAGAAGAAAAAAGATAAAAAGAGAAAAAAATTGAGAAGGAAAGTATTGGTGCTGCTGAATCGAAGAAGTCCGGGGAGACTAGTGTGGACGCTAATCAACAGATCATAAACGCCCTTCAGTCGTTGGTAAGCAAAGTGGATTTAATGGACAAAAATGTTGGAGGCCGACTTAGTGGGTTGGAAAACAGGCTGTGTACACTTGAGGCCAAAGATCAGTTGAAGGAGAAGGAAGTTGTGGTCGTTGAGAAGGAAGATTCGGTACAATCTGCAGTCAAAAATGGAGAATCGAAAGCCAAAGATGCACCCTCGAAAGCCAAAGATTGTTCCGGGGAAAAAGATCCGGTATGCAAGTCTCTATTCTAGAAAGTAACTTATAGGAGTTACTTGCCGATTGACTATGTTTCAAACTCAACACATTTCAGAACATTGTCTATTTTAAAACAAGATGGTACCAATTTTTCAGAACGTTGTTGTGTTGTTGCTTTTTCTTTGTTATGGTAGACTTGTTTAAAACGAACCGGTAAACTCAAATTGGAAGACTTGTTTAAAACGAACCAGTAGACTTGTTGGATAGGTTACAGTAGACTTGTTGGATAGGCTGCGGTAGACTTGTTGGATAGGTTACGGTAGACTTGTTGGATAGGCTGCGGTAGACTTGTTGGATAGGCTGCGGTAGACTTGTTGGATAGGCTGCGGTAGACTTGTTGGATATGCTGCGGTAGACTTGTTGGATAGGTTCTGGTAGACTTGTTATATAGGTTCTGGTAGACTTGTTATATAGGTTCTGGTAGACTTGTTGGATATGCTGCGGTAGACTTGTTGGATAAGTTCTGGTAGACTTGTTATATAGGTTGTGGTATACTTGTTTCTACGTGCTGGTAGACTTTCAGTAATTATGATGATACTTACTATTTTTTACCGATTGTGTTTGGATATTAATGTCTCTAAAAATATTTTCATGTGGACTACCATAGTCGTGGATGTTAGAGATTCAGGAAACGTCTGAGCCAGAGTTTCCAATTGCACGTGTTGTTAGAACACCGGCGTCAAACTCAAAGCTGTTTCGTAAAGTGAAAATAGAACCGACTGACCCGAAGTTGAAGAAGCAACAAGTGAAAACCAAAACCAAATCTCAGGTTCGAAAGAAACATGATGGCAAAGACTCTGTCGATATCACTGACCTATTTAAAACTCCTCCACGACGGAAACCTTCATTACCAATCCCACGAGAATCTAAACCTTCATCACCGATTCCTCAATTATCTGACCCCGAGGAAAATGCAAAGATGGTAGAATTTGGCAATGGGTTGGATAAGCTGATGGCTTTTCTAGGAAAGAAAGATCATGGACTCCGAAAGGAACGTACCCTTGCTCCCACCCAACGGTCACCATTCGTTGGAAGTTCAGCGGTCAAACGCATAATGTTTGGTGTCATCGCTTCAGACGCTTTCTACGATCCTTTTGAAGAGGTGGAGAAACATAAATTGGATCGATTGATCAAGTTCGTGGCGACAGAGTTGTAAGTCATTAAACCATGTTCATTTTTATATACAGTACATTTGTAAGTCATTCAACCATGTACTTCTCATTTCATCCTTATATGACTTTCATGTTTATAGGGAGAACGAAATGGATGATACCGATCCACTTGTTGAATTTTACCTTCATCTGATGACACCTAAACACATGTGGTGTATTTCGAAGTACGGCTGGTTGAGTGATAGGGTAATTTTCTTTCTTGGTAGATTTATTTCAATAATGGTTTATTGGCGGTAGATTTATTTGAATCTTGATTTATATACGGTAGATTTATTTTAATCATGGTGGCAGATTTAAATATTTTGTATATTTTCAGCATATGACAGCGGCAATGAATATGTTTAGACAACGGTCTTTGAGAAGCCCATCTCCTTATCAAAGAGGTGGCAAGGTTGCTTTCCTCGACCCGCTCTTCACGGCTCAATGGTTTGTAGAATACAAACGGGACTTCTTAGTGAATGAGAAGAATTGGGTGTTTGACATGGGATACTTCGACGTCGCCAATGGCTTATCTCCTGAATTTGCTAAGACAAACAAGAAATGGTTGAAGGACGTGGAACTCTTGTACATTTGCCACAATGTCAAAAATGAACATTGGGTTGCCGTTGAGGTGGACATTCTGAAGAAAAAGGTGAATGTGTATGATTCCATCAAAAGGAGAAGATATGAGGGCATACGCAAAGATGATTCCACTTTTGTTGAAGAGAATGCATCCACGTGAATTGAATAGTGAGCAAACCTTCACATTCTACAGGTTTAAAAATATTCCGCAAAACGACCAATCTGGCGACTGTGGCGTGTATACGTTGAAGTTTATCGAGTGTTTGGCTCTTGGGAGTGTTTGGGTTGACCTTAATGATTCTAACATTGCTGCCATTCGTATGAAATATGCAGCTGAGATCATGGACGAGATACCAGCAGAATGGTTTGGAGAAACTATTCAGCTATCCGATCCTAACCCTCGTGGTGAGTACGATGATAGGATTCCGCTACAGACAGAGTCTGAGTAGTTGTTAACTTTTGTAATCACGGTAGATTTGTTATATTTTGTTGTGGTAGACTTATTGACTTAAATGCGGCATGTTTATTTATTTAGTTGTTGTAACTATACTTTCAAAGGACCATGTTTTTTGGCATGAAGTTGGTCCTTTGAAAGTTTGGTAGATTTACTTTCCCATGCCATGTAATATTCTTGCCAACCATGTTTTTGTTAAAGGGAAGTCTGGCAGATTTGTTGTTTGAAGTTTGGTAGATTTGTTGTTTGAAGTTTGGTAGATTTGTTGGGTAAAGTTTGGTACATTTGTTTTCCAAGAACCAAAGTTACATCATACACCCAAAATAGTTCATTTAAGCATATAAGCAAACACACATCACGGTCAAACGTATTACAGATCCCAACTTATTATTACACATAAAGTAGAAACTAAAAATTAACGAGTTCAAGATTGACATGTAGTACGATTATGCCCGCCTTCACCACATTTAGAACACTTGTGTTCTTTCCTAGGACGTTTCTTCTCCATTGCCACTTCCAATGCACTTTTCATTCGTGATTTCTTTGGCCGACCAGGTGGTTTACGAACGAAAGGAGGCATACAAACTTTATTAGCCACTTCTTCGGGCACAGGTAACGCAACATCTCTTGGCATTATTGTCCCCAAGTAAGCATTGTACAAGTAACTAGTTCGAAAGTATGGATGGCATAGAGAGATTCGTGAAATTTTTGTTGCTTCCGCTGCTGCAATGACATGGACACAAGGGATTTTATCAATGTCAAACCTTCGGCAAGTACACGTTTTCTCTTCTAAATTGACAACATGCAAAGATGTCCCGCTTGTGACTTGTGCTTGATGCTCATCTATCTCTTGCACAGTCAGTTGCTTAGCAGCCTCAACTCTAACCTGTTTACAGTAAATTCAAATCTACCATCAAATGATATAAATCTACCGTCAAAATAAGTAAATCTACCGTCAAAATAAATAAATCTACCATCAAAAATAAATAAATCTACCATCAAAAATAAAAAACATGTACCCGTAGCAATTTCTCAACACCAGTAGTAAACTCAGTTTTCATTAAACTTGCAGTCCGGCGCCTTTTCGCAAACCACCTTGTTAGAACTGACCTTATCTCGTCCAAAAGTATCACGATTGGAAAACTTCTTACCTTTGAGAGGACCTTATTTATGGATTCCGCTATGTTGCTAGTCATGATGTTATACCTATCTCCCGGGAAATGAACCCGAGTCCACAAACGTACATCCGCTTTTTGCAAATAGTTATAAAGTGGAGGATTAGTAGCTTCAATCTACCCAAATAAGGCATTGAACTCTAGAAGCCTATATGCGGTCGCGGCCTTTTTGACAAGTCGGAAAGAATCCCCGCCTTTAAATTTCACCAAAATGTTCTTCTGAAAATGATATGTGCAAATACCACGACTAGAAAGCGGGTAAACCTTGCCTATCGTATTTCCAATTGCTCTATGCCTATCTGAAATGATGGCAAGTCCTTCATCATCTGGGATAACACGGTGTAGTTGTCTAAAAAACCATTCCCAAGACTCATCATTCTCGGTATCAACGACGGCGAAAGCAATAGGAAATATATTAAAATTCCCATCTTGCGTTGAGGCGATGAGTAGTGTACCTTTGTATCTACCTTGCAAAAACGTCCCATCAACAACGACAACTTTTATTATATACGGGAACCCATGTATGCTTGCACCAAATGCGATGAACATAAACTTGAACTTGTCTTCCTCGTCAACTTCAAGCTTTATAAGTGTCCCAGGATTGGCCCGCCTAATCATGTATAAGTACGACGGAAGGTCCTCGTAACCATTCTCCGAACTTCCTGTTACTAATTCTCGTGCATACTTTAATACACGATGGGCCTTCCAATACTCCACCTGTATTAAATCTATCAAATTAAATCTACCAAAATAAATCGACCAAAATAAATTGACAAAGATAAATCTACCAAATTAAATCTACCAAACATAAATCTACCAAACTAAGACGACCAAGTCTACCAAATTAAATCTACCAAATTAAATCTACCAAACATAAATCTACCAAACTAAGACGACAAAAACCACCAAATTAAATCTACCAAAAATTAAATCTACCAAATTATATCTAAGGGATGTCAAACCTTTATTCCATAACGTTTGGTAAGAGCATCGGCAACATGAAATGGCAAAACGTTTGGTCCAACACCACCTACGAAGTCTTTATATAAACGTCCTAGTATCTCATGAGTTGCTTGCCGGGCACGAGATGAACGCATCGTAATAGAACATGTGTGTTCTCTAACATAAGTCTTAATATGGAACCTTGGATTATCTCCTACCGTTGATGCACGAACCCTCCATTTACATCCTTCCACCCAACACTTAACCGTCAACAATTTTGGCGTTGAATAACCAACATCAAAGTCAAATTTATTTGCAACAGCATGGATCTTCAATCTCGTCTCCAACTCCTCTTTTGTCTCGTAACATTGGCCAACAGCTAAGTCTACGGACTTCATTTCCATCTGCAGAAAATCAGGAATTGTTGTTGAACCGCGTTTCTTTGGTGGCAAATTTGGCATATCTTCTTCGTTATCAGAATACTTTCCAGACGTTCCATACTCTTCATCATCAGAACTTGCATCATCCGGGTCTTCGCAATTGTCAAATCTGTAATCCTCATCTTCTTCATCAATTTCATCCACTTCTTCTTCTTCTTTGCATGATGTTCCTGAATTTTTCCCAACTACACGATCACCTTCTGAGTTGGATGGTTTGACATCTTCCACGACATCCCCCGCTTTCTCTATAATCTCCACGCATAAACGAACCGTATCGTTTTGAAATTGTTGCAAAAAACCAGAGAATTGTCTACTCGTTGCCACAAATACTGGAGGTGTATCTTGTGGTAATTTTTGCAAATACGTTTTCACCAACATATAACTCAATTGTACCTCATAATAGCGCTGATCCAATCCAAAATCTTCATAAACCATCCGAAGGAAATCACCAAACAAGGTTTTATGATCCACTCCTAAAATTCGACACCCTTTTGATTTATCAATCAAGAAGACCCAACGATTATTCTGAAAATCCATTTCCCACAAACTAGAATAATTTGCTCCATGGTTGAAGATGATGAAGAGATGATGAAAAAGATTGATGAAGACGAAAAAAAAATTCAACATACAATAGAGAAGCTAAAGAGAGAGAGAGAGGTAAAGTTAGGAAGAGATGAACTTCTAGATCTTGGAAAATTCTGGGCGGCGGCGCAACCTAGAAGAAGGTACATGGCTTTTTTTGCAAATTTGATCGTCATTTGTTAATCTTCACTTTTAATAAGTCTGCCGTCAATCACAACGATTAATGTCAAATAAATCTACCAAAAATTAAATCTACCATAACTTAATTCTACCAAGATCATATATATATATCTACCAAATTCAGATATATCTACCAATTTCAGATAAATCTACCAACTTATGATAAGTCTACCAATTTCATGTATCCAGAAAGTTTATATAACTCTACGACTTTTAATAAAACTACCGTCATTAAAAATAAATCTACCGTTTTAAGAATAAGTCTACCACGATAATATTAGTCTCCCGTCATTACAATAAATCTACCGTCACCAAAAAACGAACCATCCGATGATAAGTCTGCTGCCATTACAAATAAGTCTACCCCGGAGGATATAAATCTACCATCAAAAGAAATAAATCTACCATTTTGGTCAAATGTCTACCAAAAAGTCAACCGAACGCTCGTTAAATCTACCAACTCTTAACAAATCTACCGTCATTAAAATTAAATCTACCAAAAGATTAATAAATCTACCGCCCAAAAACATATCTACCACCTCGTAAAAATATGTCTACCGAAATAAGTGTACCGTCCCGAAATAAGTGTATCGGCCGAAAATAAGTGTATCGGCCAAAAAATAAGTCTAGCGGTCGAAAAATAAATCTACCGGCCGAAAAATAAGTCTACCATTAATAATTAAATCTACCGTCAAAGAACGGTAGACTTGTTTATCTGTGCGCGCTGATGTGGATTAAAAATAGTAATGGCAATATCGTAATTACGTTTTTGTTAACAAAGGCCAAAATGACAAAATCGGTATTTTATATTTTTTTAGATTATTCT